>OX422184.1:8070995-8408495 GCA_949130485.1 Agelas oroides | reverse complement strand
TTTATGCTTTTTCGTTTATTCCTCTCTCTTTACATGCATCCACACACAGAAATGAATCGCTGATCAGACACACAGAAATGAATCGCTGATCAGACCTTAAATTCACTCTTTTATTGAGGTATTTACCAAATACACAAACACACGTACACACACACAGATTCGCACACACACACATGGACTCACACACATATACACACACACATGCACACATGCACACATGCCCACACACACACACACACCTTTCCGCTCTCCCGCTCTTTTCCTCTCCCATCCTACAGTACCTCTGTTCCTCATTCCCTTCTTTCTTTCCTCCCTATTTCATAAACATGTGTGCCTTCCCTCCTTTATGCTTTTTCGTTTATTCCTCTCTCTTTACATGCATCCACACACAGAAATGAATCGCTCAACAGATCACAAATTCACTGTTTTATGGAGGTATTTACCAAATGCACAAACACACATACACACACACACACACACATATACACACACACATATGCACACACATACGCACACAAATTTTTCATCTCCCGCTCTTTTCCTCTCCCATCCTACGGTACCTCTGTTCCTCATTCCCTTCTTTCTTTCCTCCTTTTTTCTCCCTGTTTCACAAACATGTTCCCTCCTTCATGCTTTTTCGTTTATTCCTATCTCTTTACATGCATCCACACACAGAAATGAATCGCTGAACAGACCTTAAATTCACTCTTTTATTGAGGTATTTACCAAATACACAAACACACGTACACACACACACATTCGCACACACACACACATGCACACATGCACACATGCTCACACACACACACCTTTCCGCTCTCCCGCTCTTTTCCTCTCCCATCCTACAGTACCTCTGTTCCTCATTCCCTTCTTTCTTTCCTCCTTTTTTCTCCCTATTTCATACATGTGTGTGTCTTCCCTCCTTTACGCTTTTTCGTTTATTCCTCTCTCTTTACATGCATCCACACACAGAAATGAATCGCTCAACAGATCACAAATTTATTGAGGTATTTACTGAATACACAAACACACATACACACACACATGCACACACGCTCACACACACATGGACTCACACACATACACACACACACACACACACACACACACACACACACACACACACACACAAAATTTTCATCCTTTCCCCTCTCCCATCCTACGGTACCTCTGTTCCTCATTCCCTTCTTTCTTTCCTCCTTTTTTCTCCGTTTCACAAACATGTTCCCTCCTTTATGCTTTTTCGTTTATTCCTCTCTCTTTACATGCATCAACACACAGAAAAGAATTGCTGAACAGACCTTAAATTCACTCCTTTATTGAGGTATTTACCAAATACACACACACACATACACACGCGCTCACACACACATTCGCACACGCACACACATGGACTCACACACATATTGCACACATGCTCACACACACACACACACACACACACAAAATTTTTATCCTTTCTGCTCTCCCGCTCTTTTCCTCTCCCATCCTACAGTACCTCTGTTCCTCATTCCCTTCTTTCTTTCCTCCTTTTTAGCTGTTTCATAGATGTGTGTGTCTTCCCTCCTTTATGCTTTTTCGTTTATTCCTCTCTCTTTACATGCATCCACACACGGAAAAGAATCGCTGAACAGACCTTAAATTCACTCTTTTATTGAGGTATTTACCAAATACACATGCACACACGCTCACACACACATTCGCACACACACACATGGACTCACACACATGTACACACACACATGCACACATGCACACATGCTCACACACACACACACACCTTTCCGCTCTCCCGCTCTTTTCCTCTCCCATCCTACAGTACCTCTGTTCCTCATTCCCTTCTTTCTTTCCTCCCTATTTCATAAACATGTGTGCCTTCCCTCCTTTATGCTTTTTTGTTTATTCCTCTCCTTTACATGCATCCACACACAGAAATGAATCGCTCAACAGATCACAAATTCACTGTTTTATGGAAGTATTTACCAAATGCACAAACACACATACACACACACATATACACACACACATATGCACACACATACGCACACAAATTTTTCATCTCCCGCTCTTTTCCTCTCCCATCCTACAGTACCTCTGTTCCTCATTCCCTTCTTTCTTTCCTCCTTTTTTCTCCCTGTTTCACAAACATGTTCCCTCCTTTATGCTTTTTCGTTTATTCCTCTCTCTTTACATGCATCCACACACAGAAATGAATCGCTGATCAGACCTTAAATTCACTCTTTTATTGAAGTATTTACCAAATACACAAACACACGTACACACACATTCGCACACACACACATGGACTCACACACATATACACACACACATGCACACATGCACACATGCTCACCCACACACACACACCTTTCCGCTCTCCCGCTCTTTTCCTCTCCCATCCTACAGTACCTCTGTTCCTCATTCCCTTCTTTCTTTCCTCTCTATTTCATAAACATGTGTGCCTTCCCTCCTTTATGCTTTTTCGTTTATTCCTCTCTCTTTACCTGCATCCACACACAGAAATGAATCGCTCAACAGATCACAAATTCACTGTTTTATGGAGGTATTTACCAAATGCACAAACACACATACACACACACACACACACACACACACACACACATATACACACACATACGCACACAAATCTTTTCATCTCCCGCTCTTTTCCTCTCCCATCCTACGGTACCTCTGTTCCTCATTCCCTCGTTGTTTGAACAAAAGTCGTAATGAAGAAAGAAGACGAAAAATGGCACTTTTGCTATCGCGTACTTTTGTGTTTAGCTGTCTTCCGCGTGGCTTTTGGTCACTTGTATGAGTCTTGCTGATCACAAAGGCACTCAAAGAGGAAGCCTGGGCGCTAGGGACTCGACCCCAGGAAATTTTAGACCCTCTGGCACTTGGGTTGCAAATTTCAAAGGGTGACATATAGCAAGTGGGGGTGAATGTCCCCTTACGTAGCTCCCTCCCTCCCAAATGAAGCCTCTAAGTTGTGTATAGGCTGTCAAAGTTGTCATATAGAATTGGTGTTACCATAGTAACATTTACTAATTCTTATAGCCACTTCTTTCTTTCCTCCTTTTTTCTCCGTTTCACAAACATGTCCCCTCCTTCATGCTTTTTCGTTTATTCCTATCTCTTTACATGCATCCACACACAGAAATGAATCGCTGAACAGACCTTAAATTCACTCTTTTATTGAGGTATTTACCAAATACACAAACACACGTACACACACACACATGGACTCACACACATGTACACACACACATGCACACATGCACACATGCTCACACACACACACACACCTTTCCGCTCTCCCGCTCTTTTCCTCTCCCATCCTACAGTACCTCTGTTCCTCATTCCCTTCTTTCTTTCCTCCTTTTTTCTCCCTATTTCATACATGTGTGTGTCTTCCCTCCTTTACGCTTTTTCGTTTATTCCTCTCTCTTTACATGCATCCACACACAGAAATGAATCGCTCAACAGATCACAAATTTATTGAGGTATTTACTGAATACACAAACACACATACACACACACATGCACACACGCTCACACACACATGGACTCACACACATACACACACACACACACACACACACACACACACACACACACACAAAATTTTCATCCTTTCCCCTCTCCCATCCTACGGTACCTCTGTTCCTCATTCCCTTCTTTCTTTCCTCCTTTTTTCTCCCTGTTTCACAAACATGTTCCCTCCTTTATGCTTTTTGGTTTATTCCTATCTCTTTACATGCATCCACACACAGAAATGAATCGCTGAACAGACCTTAAATTCACTCTTTTATTGAGGTATTTACCAAATACACAAACACACGTACACACACACACATTCGCACACACACACATGGACTCACACACATGTACACACACACATGCACACATGCTCACACACACACACCTTTCCGCTCTCCCGCTCTTTTCCTCTCCCATCCTACAGTACCTCTGTTCCTCATTCCCTTCTCACACGCTCACACACACATGGACTCACACACATACACACACAAACACACACACACACACACACACACACACACACACAAAATTTCCATCCTTTCCCCTCTCCCATCCTACGGTACCTCTGTTCCTCATTCCCTTCTTTCTTTCCTCCTTTTTTCTCCCTGTTTCACAAACATGTTCCCTCCTTTATGCTTTTTCGTTTATTCCTCTCTCTTTACATGCATCAACACACAGAAAAGAATTGCTGAACAGACCTTAAATTCACTCCTTTATTGAGGTATTTACCGAATACACACACACACATACACACACACATGCACACACCCTCACACACATACACCACACATGCTCACACACACACATGGACTCACATATACGCACACACACACATGCACACACGCTCACACACACACACACACAGACAAATTTTTCTTTCTTTCCCCTCTCCTGCTCTTTTCCTCTCCCTTTTCTATATACATACCTCTGTTCTTCATTCCTCCCTCCTTTTTTCTCACACACACACACATAGCCTGTATCTTTTCTACTTTCCTCCTTAAAATTTACTTCTCACATCAGCAGGTTCACACCCGTAACTCAACTGTGGGTAAGCTACACACTCGTAACTCAACTGTGGGTAAGCTACACACTCGTAACTCAACTGTGGGTAAGCTACACACTCGTAACTCAACTGTGAGTGAGCCTCACACTCGTAACTCAACTGTGAGTAAGCTACACACTCGTAACTCAACTGTGAGTGAGCCTCACACTCGTAACTCAACTATGGGTAAGCTACACACTCGTAACTCAACTGTGAGTGAGCCTCACACTCGTAACTTACCTCTTGCACTGGTAACTCAACTGTGAGTGAGCCTCACACTCGTAACTCAACTGTGGGTAAGCTACACACTCGTAACTCAACTGTGAGTGAGCCTCACACTCGTAACTTATGGTACGTAACTCAACTGTGAGTGAGCCCTGTATATGATTCCATGCATGTGTGTGTATGTGTGTTAAGTATAAGTATATGCATGCTCTGTAGTCTGTACCTTTAATTCATTCCTCAATTTCATGGTTCTTGTTCTGTGTTTGTTTGTATATATATGTCTTATGATTATATACCTCTCTTTCTCCCCATGCAGTAGCAGTGAAGTGACTTTATATATACCCCAAAAAAGTGGACTCTATGCTTGAGAGTTTTGGAGTCATTCATTGTGTTTTCATTTTGTGTTTTTCGATGTGCAGTATTTTTATATATTTTTTTTCATGCACTAAAGCAGAACAATTTGCAAGCTGAATGTACTGGTGCATGTGAGTGTGAAAATCACACTGATTCATGGATGACAATCATACTATTTACTGGTATGACAATTATACCAAATATTCATACCATAAGCAGTATGAATGTCATACCCTAATTGGTATGAAAATCATACCTTTTTTGGTATGCCCAGTGTAAAAAGTGAAATCATACCGTTTTTGGTATGAACTTCATACCACTGTTTTTGCTGTGTGCAGAGCCACTAAGTATCAAGTATAGCTCGAAGTCCATCATATTTAGGTGAATGCCACTTCCTAAAATGATTACTTTTAGGATTAAAACAAAAGTTTAATTTAAATTTTTCACATCTGTAGGGTGTTTTTTTATAGATCTTTTTCACAATTCGGCAAAAGTCACAGTACCCGGGTTTATCCAATATAATCAGTTGGTGAGGTGCCCTCACAGTACATTTAGCATGTCTCCACTGCTCATTCCAAGGAACAACATACTCTTCGTATACTGACTTGTCACTACTGGGTGAGCAACCCATCAAATGATATGTATCAAGCTATGAAGAGTATTAAAACTGTAGTGCGTATTGCATGATTTTGTGCACTAGCTCAAACATATAATAACACATTGTACGTAACTTCTAGCGCTTTTTCTTGGGTCTTTCGGACTAAATGCTGACTATCAGAGTCAGAAAATAAAGTTAACACTCTCTACCCCAGGTTCACTCCTAGGGCCTTAAAAAGAAAACTGATGCAGATCTTTTATGCATAAGTACAGACAGTTAGGTACCTAATCCAATGTGCACGACTCGGATCAGTTGGAATACAAGGCACCCGAACGACGGAATACACGGCACTGGCAGCGTAGCAAAATTAGAGAAACTTTGTGCAAGTCGATTACATCCCACAATTGTTCCTCTGTCGGAGGTTGGAGTATACTTATGGCCTAGATCAACGTAGCCGGGCTGAGGCTCGGATAATACGTAGGTGCCGGCCGATACCGTTAATTGGCAACTTACGCTAGTAGGCTTACTACCCCTTAAATCCTGCCACTACACATCACTTGCACCATGCACTAAGTATTTACAAATTACCTGGAGTGCTGTTGAACACCGACAACGAGTCGAGGACTCAGCTGCACGATGATGGACCTGCTTAGCTGCACGACGCGACGATGGACCCGCCTGGGGTTCACTAAGTTCACCCAACTCCATGTGGAGACATCACAATTTGTAATGTTTATTCCTTGCGCATTGCGCGCGCGGATCGAAGATGGAACTGGATCCAGACATGTTAATTGGAAGAAGCTCAGTATAAAGTCCCTTGTGAGGTACACTTTCACTTACAGCTTGCTATAGTTTTACGGGTCGTAGTTTTATACTTACAGTAACTCTGTGAACTAAATTCAGCATAATTTCCGGACCTGAAGAGCTTCAGTACTTTTCTCATGCCTTTGTGAGTGCAACAGCTAGCTCAGTAACATGCTGTGTGACTTACTAGCCTAGTCTTTCACGCTCAGGTCTAGCTTCACCAGTCTATACTAATGATCATGAGCCATGTGCAGATTTTTTATAGTAAGTTCTAGTTTGCATGTGATGACCTAAATGTTTACTACAATCTGAGTACAAGAACAAATTTTGTGTGAGCATCTTGGGGTACGGTTTCACTTGACTGCATGCATTATTTAAGATACTAAAAACTTGTCCCTCAGCAAGTCATGCAAAACAGTTGCTGGAAGGCATACAGCAAAACAAAACACCAGAAAAATCACAGAGTCTGTATTGTGTCCAAAGATGTGCAACTTTTTAACAAGAATACTGAACTCTAGTGTACATACACTATTTTCAGAGAAAACTGCTCTTGCAAACTGAATCATGCACAGTGCAATCTGTTGAAGTGTACTCCCAAAGTAGTCTCATTGCCATACTCTCACAAATGTCTCATGTTTTGAGGGACATGTCTTGTCATATGTAATGGTTGCTTACTACACAAAGAATGTCATAATTGCATTTAAAATCTTGATCTCATAATGCCGACAGTTTAGTGCTGAAGAACATTTACATCTTCTTTAATTTTACCTTGCTCCTCCCTATCACAAAAGCCTCTCTGCCCCCAGTTTCCATGACAATGTTCTCATTTGGGGTATACAGTGTGTGTCAAATTGCTCCACAGACGTTTAAACTAGCATAAGCCTTAGCCTCATTCCCAGCCTCCCCCGTTTTTACCTTCCGTTTGCATTCACAATAATACACGGTAGCGGAAGACCAGCTGGTCTTCCGCTCCCTTGTATTATTGTGAACACAAACGGAAGGTAAAAACACTGGTCTTCCGCTCCCGTGTATTATTGTGAACGCAAACGGAAGGTAAAAATGGGGAAGGCCTGGGAACGAGGCTACATAAGCCTGATGCTAAGACACTTATCCTGGTTTCTATCCAACTTTAATATGCTGCTTGCAGTTTCTGCTCTGGAAACAGCAAGCAACCAACGATGGGTACATGACTACGTGGCCAAACTCATTTCCGGGCTCCACTAATAAGCTTGCAATAAATCAAGTGAGGATACACTGAGAGTCTCGGAAGGAGGCTACACTTTGTCATAGCAACCTGCAAAAACATGAGGAATCCTGTCTAACTGGGACCTTAGTCTTACAAGGGGTAGTCACTTATATGTCCCATGTAGAAGCATTTGCGACCGGGATCAAAATTGAATCAAGTGATCGAAGCCCTTTTTGGGGGCTGATCAAGGTGACCTCTGAACTGCTCAAATCAATGGATCAAGAACACAGAAGGGAACGATCAAGCAATTAAGCACACTTTTTTGCCAATCAAAAACCTTGATCCCAGTCGCAAACGCTTGAACACACGGCATGTGACTACCCCTTGGTCTTAGTAGGAAAGTCTTAGTTTTAGTAGGTAACAAGTTAGATCACAAGCTAGGGACGAACATGATCACAGTACTGACTGAACCTGTTGGGGTTTTTTACACGAGTCCAGTATTAGCTACATAATTTTCTTGCTATAAAATTAAGTTGCACAATCTCTTTGAATACAATACAGACTACCTGATGTCTTGTTCAACTGGTGTTTTGTTGCTGCATGCCCTCCAGCAACTCAAACTCGACTCGAGGATCTAGCCCTTCGCAGAGAGGTGTGGCTTGCGAGACTAATGTGCTACATGTCTGGATCCAGTTCCATGGCGCTCTGCGCGCGCAATGCGCACATTACAGTTTATGACGTCACCACATGGAGTTGGGTGAACTTAGTGAACCCCGGACCCGCCTAGCTGCACGAAGATGGACCTCGTATACTTTCCGTAATGTTCCGTAACATGACGATTACGTATGTGGTCGATAATCGATGTAGCGGTAGTCGATAATCGATGTAGCGGTGGTCGATAATAGAAGTCAGCCGATAATTGAGGACTTACGCTACTTGCATCGGTAACCACTTTTGACAGCCCACTGTAGCTATTGTGGACCAAAAATCATTGGCCTGAGAACTCTTGACTAGATTTGTCAGGCTCTACAGTGGACAGTCGTTGGGCCAGCGGTCCATTTTAATTTTAGTACCGGAAGTCTACGGAGTGTGGAATTTGGCTACTAATTATCATGGCGCTTACTTCCTGTCTTTTTTTACAGACCAGCCCTCTCCTGCAGGCACCGATTCAAGCCGGACTTGCGCCAGATTGTGTAGAAGAGACTTTGTACTTCACAAATATATACTTTTCATAAGCGATATACGCGAACGACTGGCGTACGAGCGGCATCTGTCGACCTACCCGCCGAGCGATCGCGATAGGCGGTACTACTGTAAGTGGTTACAATTTGTTTCGCCCCATGCAACCAGGCCGACCTATATATCGCCGGATAGCCCGCAGAAAATGCTACAAAATATGCAAAAATCAGCCGTTTCTACCGGGTAGTTTTTGCGCTATAGACGCTTTTATTTGTAGGTAATTGCCACCTGTTTTTAGCCATGCTGGAGCTCAAATCAATGGAAATTTCGAGGCAAACAGACAGAGCAGCCCGTGTTGGGACTTGTGAACCAGCAAACTTCTGTCTAAGCATGTGCAAACTGCTGGATGGCTCAGAGAGCCTGCAGACAGGTTTGACTTCTGAGTGTACTTGATGTGTTTGCATACTTGGGATGCTATCCTGAGAGGCACTAAAATTGGGATATTCTGTGCATGAGTGTGGTAGTGAAAACATTTTTTCAGCAGATTTGGCTTCAGCATGACCATCAGAACAGCCAGTTTCTAAATGCCATACTAGTAAGGGTATATAAACTTGTTGGATAGTCTCTGAGCATCACAGAAGCAGCAAGTCTGTGATATGTTGGGGCCAAGAGTTGTGAGACATCGTCAAGCACTTTTGGGCTAGGGTATGTCAACACACATAAGAAAGCCAGAGATTTATGCTAAGTCAGTTGCATAAAGAGGTCACGCAAACAACAACTTGCATATAGCCATTTAGGCATCTGCAATTTTGGAGGTCAGAGTGATATTCAGTCAGCTTAGCCCATCAGCAAGCCACTCATTGTTTTGCACTGTTACATTTTATGTAAAATGCAAGTGTAACGAACGAGTTGCACTTGGTTTTAGTACAGTTTAGACAGTTCAGGAAGACACAAGTGTGTACACAGGCAACATGAAGAATAGCTGCTATCAATAGGTATAGGTTTGGATTCCATTGGTCGCATCTATATTGATCAACTTTGTGGTATGCGATAGAGACACTAAGCCAATGGTGTGCCTTTCCTGTATGAGCTGTAGCTAGTGTTGTAGTTTCAAGAAGCACTATGCAGTACTTTCTCGTATACCAAACTTCGAGCTGCAATCTCAGTGTATATGGTTTATGGTCAATATGTGGTATTGATTGACATGGCAGGGTTTAACAGTGGGAGCTTGTCCGATTCAACAAGAAACATATACCAAGACCATAGAAGCTACTCCAACATGGTGGCTGTTCAGTCCAAAAGTGCATGGCGTGTGCCTCTACAGTGCAAACTGGAATGAAGTAATCCAAGCTTGCAAAAACTTGCTTGTAACTGCTGAGACAGTTTGTTGTCCATAAGTAAATGATATATGCCTCTCAGGATAACCGTGTAATGCATGCAAACATGCTTATACACTCACCTCACCCCTGTCTGCAGGCTCTCTGAGCCATCCAGCAGTTTGCACATGCTTAGACAGAAGTTTGCTGGTTCACAAGTCCCAACACGGGCTGCTCTGTCTCTGTTTGCCTCGAAATTTCCATTGATTTGAGCTCCCGCGTGGCTAAAAACAGGTGGCAATTACCTACAAATAAAAGCGTCTATAGCGCAAAAACTACCCGGTAGAAACGGCTGATTTTTGCATATTTTGTAGCATTTTCTGCGGGCTATCCGGCGATATATAGGTCGGCCTGGTTGCATGGGGCGAAACAAATTGTAACCACTTACAGTAGTACCGCCTATCGCGATCGCTCGGCGGGTAGGTCGACAGATGCCGCTCGTACGCCAGTCGTTCGCGTATATCGCTTATGAAAAGTATATATTTGTGAAGTACAAAGTCTCTTCTACACAATCTGGCGCAAGTCCGGTTTGAATCGGTGCCTGCAGGAGAGGGCTGGTCTGTAGAAAAGACAGGAAGTAAGCGCCATGATAATTAGTAGCCAAATTCCACACTCCGTAGACTTCCGGTACGAAAGTTAAAATCCAATGATCTGGACCGCTGGCCCAACGACTGTGGAACACCTCTATAGCGGACACCATTTGGAACCAACATTTTGTCACCTACCGTATAGCGGGGAAAGTTTCGAGGGAGAAAACTTTCGCGAATTGGCGAAAAATAAGATTTTCGCGGAGAAAACTTTCGCAGATTGCTCGCTGTTGTCGCCGCCAAAATACACCACGCCCCCAATTTCGTGGAGAAAATTTTCGCGAATAGGTACAAAACCTCGAAATTCGCGAAAGTTTTCTCCCTCGAAAGTTTCCCGCTATACAGTATCCATGGGTTCCAATGGGGAATCATAGAAACACATGCACTGGAAGGGGAAACAAAATAAAAAGTAGTGTACAGTGGAACCATGCTTAATGGACTGCTTCTCAGAGGTTCGAAATGTATTACAATTATCTAGACTGGTTTTTATGCCACTGCTCAGATTGTGATCACATTATAACCTCCATCTATTGCCACTGCGATGCTAGTTACTTCACTGTCTCTTGGCTCAGTATCTATAGCTACATGTTGAAATCATCCAGAACACAGGTTCACTATTACTATTGTAAGTGCTCACTAATTGTGCCATCCTCCTCTTTTTACACTACTTTGAGTCTAAAGGGAGGAGTGTAGCGGTGTTGTTGCTCTTGGTAGAGTCAAGAATTCACCAGTGCCATATACCAATTCTGTGGCACACAACACAGTTTGCAAGCCATTACAGCAACAATATGATGGTCCTTACAAGGTGTTTAAACGTTCAGACAAACAATTCCCTGTGGATATCAATGATGTCATCTCCCTTGACCACCTCAAGCCTGCTCATTTGGAAGTACCAGTGGTTACACTTTGTGAACCACAGCTGACCACATCCATCAAACCGGCTGAACTAGTTTCCCACGACACATGTACATGAGTCACTTGTTCAGGATGCCATGTGCACTGGCTAAAACGTCTCACCTTCTAATCGTTCACCAGCTCATTGGAGGGGGAGTGATGTAGCTGATAATCATCAACCAAAAGTAATCACTAACCACAAGTGACCTTGGAACTGACCTCGAACTACCACGTGCTTTCTAGAATTTCCTCTCAGTGCATATATATAGCTTTCTGTGTGTGTCTCTGCTCGGGTGGGTATGCAAGCTTGATTACAGGTACATGCACTAATTAATTGAAAGCAGGTACATGTATATGCATAATGTGCTTTATCAACGATCCTCTCTATAATGTGGCAGATGCTGTGGTGAGTTTCATATATTTTACAGTTTAACAATCCCTCATATTCTAAAAGGTGTAGCAAGTAAAGGTGAATCAATGTGGTCATCACTTTCGGCAAGTTTGCAGGAAAGCCAAACACTCAGATAAGAATCAGCGAGACTAAAATCACTTACATGTCGGAGAATTTACTGACAATATAGTTTTTGAGTACCAATAATGTATACACTAAGTGGAAACGTCAATAACCGCGAATGAGAAATTGAAAAATGTCTTTACTCTCGAACAGAGAAAGCAAATGGCCTCCAGTTTTCAAAACCTGAAAACAGTCTAAAACTAGAAACCAAATCACGCCGAACCAAATCAAGCCGAACCAAATCACGCCTGCAGTTCTTCAGTTGTTTAGAGTTAAGAGACGTAATAGGACGAGAACATCAGGAACAGTGTGACTTGACTAGATGTGCCCTTGCAGATTCAAGGGTAGTAATAAACCTGATATCAAACACAAGTGCAATATGTTTTATTACATTCACAGTTTTTTGTTTGCTGAAATGTGACAGCTGCACTTAGCGTGTGCCTGCGCACGTTGCAAATAGGCAACAACTGCAGTTCAAGGGTTAGGATTTCTTTCTAACACATGGCCTTGAAGACCAGCCTCATCTCATTTTAAATGTGGTGTTTACAGCATATGCAGGACATTGCTTAGTTAGCAGTAGTCAGGTACTTAGATAAACTATTCCAGCCTAGTTATACATCAAAACATCCATGACCGAGTACTAATTAAAGCATGCTTAATGTTCATTGCTGGCTAGCCTTGGGCAGTAACAGTGGTTGTTCAATATAGTTGTTTTCCAATCTGAAGATCAAAGTGGCAAGCGTTGCTAGTTGGCCTGCGGCAGAAACAGTGGCGTGATCTGTGTAAATAGTGTGTATCATTTGAGATTGTGGCTAACGTTTTGATACTTTATACTCAAAGGTGGAGTCTACAGACAGTGAGAGAAATATATTGCAACAGTCATACCGAGCTTTCCTTGTAGTCAATAACACAGCAGATACCCGAATTGCCAACATGATGAATGGTGATATTGTCAATGTATTTGGTTGCTTGATGCTATAGCGTATATACAGTTAAGTTGAAACCATTTCTGAGTCAGAAACTGCTTCTACAACATCAATGTTAGCCTCACCAATGTGAACTGAGCTGTATGTGTTCCCTCAAATAGTTGATATTTTGTACTCTAAATGTTATGGACTGTATGTACGCACCTCATCCGGGCTCTCGGTATTAAAATGTTGGGAGTTCTGGGACAAGATAGGGGGTTCTTCTTGGACATGGAATTGCTTTTATCCCATTCACCAGAAAAAATGTGCATCAGTGGTACTGTCACTAGCAACATTGCCGCACACAGGACTCTTTTACATCACTCATGAAAACCTAGTCATAGTAAACAGCATACTATCTCAGTATTTTTGTCACTGGATTACACTCCCAATGGGTGTTCATGGTGGACTTTGGCAAGTCACCATGTGGTTGGATTTTGACAGTTCACTGCAGTTGGTTTGCCAATTATTTTGCAAAGTGTGTCAGAGAATGGGCTCTTGTTCTTTTCCACTGTCGTGGTGTAAAATCTGCTATGTAAGGCCGTACAAATAACTGGTTTCTGGTCCAAGGAAATAAGCAAAATCAAACAAGCCACAATGCTTTTGTTTATTTTATGAAAACCTCCCATTGCAGAAGTCAATTTCAATGATAAAAAAACTGAGCAGTACAAACAGTCCAATATCTCTTCAAGTGCTTCAAGCCTACCTAGCTTGGTCGAGGCAATGCGGCTTTTGTTTCCTGGAAACTGGGTCATTGTAACTGTTGAATTGCTGAAAGCATTCTGGGATTGGTGCCTGTTGAGCCTCTAGCTTGGCATATTGCCCACAGTACTTCAGCCATCTTTCGGATGAAGGGAGTACCGTGTGATTCAACAGTACCCATACTCCAACCCAGCTGTTTATCGTGGAGATACTTCACAAAATCATTCTTTAGACAGAGTACGTTATTCGTTTTAGTGAGTACCTTCAGTTGAGCAAGGTGGCCAGGACATAAGCTGCTGCACTACGCATGTTAGCAAAAGCGTCATGCAGAGGAGGTCAACTTACGGACTGAGCCACACCACTTCCTTCTCCGCCTCCTTGTAGCTTACCAAATTCCAATGTACCAATCATCAACAGTGACAGAAGGATTCACTGAAAATCTCACTTTCTTGACGATCCCACCATGCACACAGGCGGTAAGCCACGGAGGGCTGTATCAAGCGTCCACGAATCCCCTTCATCATGACCATCAGTACCGTCCACTATGTCTCGAACACGTGTCACAAGGTCCACGATTCATCTACCAAGATGATGTTCCAGTCCCGAAGAACTTTGATGCCATGCAGCAACTGGAGAGATATGAGTTGTAGCATGCTACTGACGGACTAGCCTCTCGAAGCAACAGACTATTAACAGGTCTTCAAGACGGCAACAGTGAATTAGGTCAGTCTGCGCATGTGCACAAGGCATGCGGCCAGCTACAAAAGGGCCCGGGTGGGGACCAGAAACCGGTTATTAAGTTTGTATGGCCCAATAGCTCACTTTTAATTTGATTTTGTAACTGGTCAGACTTGTATTCGTTTCTGGTTTACTTCGGTTCTATTAGCCATGTGCTGTGATTGATTGTAGTCACAGATATAAAAAGTTTACATCTAACCTCCAAGACCTGGAGCGTCCCTTGAGGAGATGATCAAGCTCTTGGCCATCCAGCAAGTTGAGCTCTCTCTTCAAACAGCTCTAGCCAACAGTCAATGCCTTCATCATCTCCTTGGCTACCCTCACCTGAGTAGCCGGGTAATGGAGTAATGGTAGAGTCAGGTAGAGTCAGGTCGAGCCAGGGTAGCGTGTGGTAGAGTGAGGTAGAGTCGGGTCAAGCCAGGGTAGAGTGAGGTAGAGTCAGGTCGAGGCAGGGTAGAGTGTGATAGAGTGAGGTAGAGTTGGGGTAGAGTGTGGTAGATTGAGGTAGAGTCGGGTCGAGCCAGGGTAGAGTGTGGTAGTGATGCTACCCTGCGCTTGAACTATCATTGCCTGGGTTTGAACTCTGAGGTCAGTTATGGACTGCATCAATTCAGTCCGACCGGTGGCTAACTCGGAACTACGATCACCAGGGTCCTCCGGCTGAACGTGCCTGCTCCAGGCTTTGCATCCCAGATGCCAAAGAAAGCTAGGGTCCCCCAAGCCTTCTGTCACCTTTCATGAACTTTACAACCGTGCAAGAATGCTGGAGCAACACGAATGGCTTCACACCCATAGTGTAACTGTGAGTGAGCCTCACAGTAGCACCCTGCAGCGTAACTGTGAGTGAGCCTCACAGATAACACAGAGAAGCCCCAACCCAGCTCTAGCCCTAGCTCAGCCTTACGGAACCGACTATATCCCTAGGCGTACTATAGCAAAGCACACGCCATAACTAGCGTAAAAATGCCGGTACTAGGATAGGTGCACCGTTACTAAGACACTGCTATGGTAGCCATAAGCCTTGTATGTCCTATCGAAAGAGCATAACCATACATGGTAATTGCATAGGTAGTTTTACAGGTCCTAAAACTGCAACAAAGGCTAGATACCTGTTCATCTTTATGTTCACAACAAGGACATCCGTTGATAGCCATTGAATTGGTTGATATTCATGAGAGCTGCTTTAGCTGGGAGATCACATATGGTGAACAGCAGCTTACCACATTCCAGCCAAGAGTTGGTGTTCTCTCAATCCCCCCAAAGTGTGAGTAAAACATTACCTATACAACAGTTGGGCAATGAGAATCAGGTAAACCATGGTAACTTTGTAACATAGTAACATAATAGTAGTTTAGAGGTCTTATATGAGTATTGATTCCTTTTGTACTCTTCCTTACCTCTTCATTTACTGTTAACTACAATAAAATTACTTATTGATTGATTGCTGGGACTACTAGCTGGTTCTTCTACTACTGGTTTTCTTCAACTACTGGTTCTTCGACGGTAACAGCTGAGCGCTCGAGCTAGCCGCTTTCTGCGGGGGACCTCTCGGAAGCCTAGGCGACTCCCACCCTGGGAAGAACCCCCAACGGTGACTTCCTTCCACGGAGACCTTCTTCACGGGGCAGCAATCCAGTAAAACCAACCTGTAAGTGCTTGTAGACTTAGTCACAGCTACGTACTGTTATCACAAAATGGCGCAACCGCCTGTCGAGACATGCGAAGAGCAATGCTCAGGGGTAGAGCCTACTTGTAGGGTATTACAGGTAACATGCGGCCAAAATAGGGCAGAATTTCATGTCCACAAGATGCATATGACGGGAAAATCAGTGGGAAAATGTGTTCTATTCCAATCCAAATGGGTTAGCCCCACAGAGTTTGAGAACATGTCAGGAGTACACCCCACAAAGAAGTGGAGGAAAAGTATCAAATACAAAGGGGAACCTATCAGAGATTGGCTAGCCGAAAACCAACAAGATCATAGTCTCAACCCATTCCAGGATAGCCAGAAGCCCCAAGAGCTAACCAACCCACAACATACACAGCTGGAACAAACACCTGCAAAAGAAAACAATGGAAACAATGGCCAGCTATTCATGGAATCCCAGGATTCCAGTACACAGAATGACCTCCCAGGAGTTGTCAGAAAAATGGGTGAAATGTTGGACAGAATGTCTTCTAAGATAGAAGCACTTACTCAGGAGGTGATGGACCAGGAAACAAGACACAAAAATGCTACCAAAGAGTTGCGCAGAATAATTCAAGAACAAGATGCCAAGATTGCACAGCTAGAGGATCAGATACAAATCAAGTCTCTAGTCCTCAACCTCCCCCCTGTTCCTGCACCTCCCAAAAGCTATGCTCAAGTCACAACTGAGAAAAAGCTACAGGATTTCGAAGACAAAGTGATCAGTCTAACCTCCAAACAAGTTTCCCTGGAAAGAGAGAGAGATAAATTGCAGCGTAAATGCAACATTGTCATTGGTAATTTGGAGGAGAGTGGTAACTCTACTGAAGACGGAGAGAAAGTGGTTGAGATTTTGCAGGGCAAACTAAATGTGGAGTTCAGTCCACTGGATATGAAAAGAGTGGGAAAGAAAACAGAAGGAAAGGCTCGCATTATCCTTGTTAAGTTTAAAACAGAACAAGAGAAAATAGAACTACTCAAGAAGGCACCGGCATTAAAAGGCTCAAAGCTGTACCTTGCAGAAGATCTGACCATTGATGAAAGAAAGGAACGACGTATACAAGTGGAAGAAATGACTCCTTGGTTAGGAAGACTAAGAGAAAATGGTCAAACAGGACTTGGGAGTTCCTGGATTCATCGCTACTGGGAGGTCCACAAACATTTTGGAACCAGCTAAGGAAACACACTGGACTGGGGAAGAAAAGGTCTCCCAAAATCCCAATGGAGGTCGTTGATGGGCAGAGGATTCTCACTAACAAGGAAGTTGTGTGTCGAGTGGGGGAGCACCAACACCGCTGGCACATCGATGTTCAAAATTTCACACATACATAAAGTGTGAACTTAAAACACAAAGGGAGATGGGGATGGGGCATTTATGGCTTAGATGGATGGGGCATTTTATGGCTTAAATGGGTGGGGCATTTATGGCTTAAATGGGTGGGGCATTTATGACTTAAATTTTATGGCTCAAATGGATGGGGCGGTTAGTTACTGTTTTTGGGAGATATGCTAAAAAAAATACTGGTCTTCAGGGAGTACCCTTTCCGGTCCTCGCATGACCACGGGTTTCGGTCCCTTTGAACTCCCGACCCGTGGCCTACTACAGAAAGGGCGGGACCACTCCCCGCCTAAGGTTTGCTTTGAGGAGCCCAGCTTTTGGTTGGCACATAGTGCTATGGGCATTCACAGTGCTATAAATATTCAAATTCCTAAACAAATGGGGGGTGGGGCTTAATGGGTGGAGTTGCCATATTAACTTATAATAACTAGGGGGATGGGCGAACGGTTAACGTACGGGATTCTGGCTCGCTATCGTGTCGTCTTGGTGGAACGTCTGGGAGGCTTGTTCTTCGCTGGTAGGCGCTCCCGTACCGAAGATAATTCGGGTCTGTACTGCGGCGACCATCTCACGGTATTATTAGTTGTTGTGTGTGATACTCAGTCGACGGGCTTTAAATGGGAGCGTGCTTCTCTTAGTAACGGCATACCTATCCTAGTAACAGCATTGTTACGCTAGTTATGGCGTGTGCTTTACTATAGTAACGGTACGCCTAGGGGTGTAGTCGGTTGGGGCTGCTCTGTGTTATCTGCGAGGCTCACTCACAGTGTGAAGCTCATTCACATTAAAAATTACGAGTGTGAGGCTCACTCACACTTGAGTTACTACTGTGAGGCGCTCACTCACAGTTACGCTACGGGTGTGAAGCTCATTCACACTTGAGTTACTACTGTGAAGCTCACTCACCGTTATGTTACGAGTGTGAAGCTCATTCACATGTTTTAAATTATGAGTGTGAAGCTCATTCATACTTCAGTACTACCAGTTAGTAGCATTGCATTAAACCTTGGTGAGCACTATTTTCTAGTACCTAAAACTAGTTTTGATAGTTGTTTAGTTCCTGAAACTAGTTTTAAGACCTAACACTTATAGCTAGATAAAAAAAACACTCGAATTCAGTAGCATCACTTTCATTATATGAGTAATAACATTTTAAGATCACAAACCAACAGCTAGGTAAGAAACACTACAATGTGTACCACTGCTCTTAAAAAGGAATGTTTCTAATCTGATGTAGCTTTGTAAACAAGAACAGAAGTCAACTCTGGGAGAAGATAAGATTGAAGTTACATTAGGAGACTGATATCAAATTCATGTACATCTTTATAACATACCATCTGCAGTTGAGTGTTGAAATGGTGATTCAACAGTTTTAGCATACTCCTGACAAGCCGGCACCAATTCTGTTTCCCATCTACTACTCTGAACGTTTTCTTACCTCTACCAACAGTTTGGTTTTGTTCTGAACACTACTTTAGTGTATTTTAGCTGTTTTGCTGCTAGACACCATACTTCTAACACACAAGGATACTACCAGCCAACATGCAGTACGTCATTTACTGCTTGACTAACAGCACTTTCATACACTTTTATGGAAAGAAATGCATTTATGACACAGTTAATCACATTTATAATTATGCCTATTTTAGGATGGCTTGTATGCCCGACACTTTCTTTTTTGAGCTCAGCCAGGTGATTGTTGATTGCATGATCATCATCAGACTGATCCCCAGTGTAAGAGGATACTTCAGGCGATAGTGATGCTTTCTTGGTTCTCCCCTTCGCCACACCAAGAGCTTATCCATGAAGAATTACGTACTATGTACTGCTTATATTGCAAGTGTACTATACATTGTAAAGAGTTTCTAGAAACACAAAACAGTTCGTAAACGAGATAAGAGAGATGTAGACTATCGGTCTATCACCTACTTGGCAACATACCTCGGGGTTCTTGGAGACGGTCTTTGGGTCTCCCAAGCTCTTTCGAGCTAGCAAAATAAGCAACTTTGCAAGTTGTCTCTTGTCTTCTGCTCGTATAGGTTGACCATGTTCGGCATGAAACCCCTCCAGTGCTGTGCAGGCCTGCCTAATTAGCTTATTACGAACTTGATGCGTGTAGAATGCATCCTTATCAATACATCGCTGGACATCAGGGGTAAATCGTGGGAGGCTGAATTCTATTTTACGCTTCTTGGGTCTTGATCCGCTACCAGCAGATGATGTGCTGGGTTGCGAGCAGGAAGAAAACGAGTCATCAGCATCTGATTTTGACTGAGAACCCAGGCTGATGGGTACTAATAGTTTGTGTGGGTACTTGTATTCAGGAAATTGGTAGCAAGGATAGTTACTTGTATTTATAGAGTACTTGTAGTTGATGGGCTATACTACCAAGTTTACATGAACCAATTTTCTCTGGGGATGAAGCTGTACAAGTTCATTCAGCGTTGTAAAAACGGAATGTAACTAAGACTAAAGGCAGATAGTAGCTAACTTTAGCTGTCCCACGAGCAGCATCAGAAATATTAGGGCTCGGGCAAAAATAGCGAGATACTACTTCATGGAAGTTGGCTACAATCAGGATGCTGATGACGTGCGTGATGAGCTGTGTGTAGCGGTTTGGGCGGTTGGTCACATGGCTGTTTTCACGATGCCCAACATTGACAGCAGATGGCAGTAGGTCCGTTCGTAAGCACAGCAAAGCCAAGCAGTGGGTAGCAGCTTCGTGGCACCATGCCATCGCGCTACGGCTGCATTTGCACTGCAGTATACTTGGAATGTACCCTAACCCAACCCTAATAAATCCTACCAAACCAATCAGATTAGAGCTTACCCTTATTGATTTGTACAATCAGTATGCCCTGGGCAGTTAGACAATTCAGAAGCAATCCCTGTGGAGTTTGCAACCAGTAGGGTAGCCCTGTCCCTGGCACCTGGAGGAGTATTTCGAAAGCATCCACTGTGCCAGACCCCGAAGCAGCACGCTCTTGCTCTTCAACACCAAAATCAATTGAAAGGCACTCCGGTACTGTAGACCAATTTAAATGGTTATTCTAAATAGCGCACATCTCACAAAAGTACATGGAGGCAGCAACAGTGCTGTAAACCGATATAAGCGCAGCTAAATTACAACTGTTGAGCACTCACTCGCAAATTCAATAAGGTCCTCCTCATTGAACCCCATGCATTTCAGCAGCATATCTTGAATGTCTTCGGCATCCATAGCCCCCACTTCAACAAGATCAAGACTGTTGTCGAGGTCAATGTCCCAGAGCTTTTTAGGGTTGCGGTACCGCGCCATGGTTCTCACTACAGAGGAAGAAGGAACAAATTTAGCGTAAAACTCTCAATGTTATCAACAGCAGAGGAATTAAGTAACAATGCAGAGGATAGCAGCTAGTCCCTCAGTCATGTTGCTTACCTAGAGGTCTGTAATCGCGGTGAAAGTTCGTCGAAAAGACGATGACAGTTGATTAGCTGTTTGAAGTATTGCCACCTCTTCAGTCTTCACCACATGCACACTCGATGTGAAAGCCCGCCAACTTACGCCGCCAATTGGCCACAAGGTTCAAAGGTGCGCACAAGCGCTGATGCGCATGCGCGATAGTAGGAAACTTCAGGAAGCAGATGGCACTGAGAACCTCATGGACGTGTTCACTCTGCTCTGCGTATTACTGCACTTTATTCTCCCTAATGGGCCATATCAGGGGTGCACATACTAATGTTACTTACCTGAACTGTGCAGTAAGTGGATGTACAGATAAATTTCATAATACATTTCAAGGGATGTCGCAGTTGAATGACGGAGATATAAGTGACCGTCTTGAGGGTGTACTTGGTCTCAGTAGTCCTCTTGACAACCTTAGGACTGCTTACAGACGCAAAGTGGCTGCGAAGGAAGCATTTCCTACAGTGGTAGGTGAATGTGCTGCTGAGAAGGTGAGCATGCATACTTGCACATTTACAAACCAATTTGCAACGTATCAGTTAAATATAATATTATATGATGCTATATAGATGGTTTTGAATTGATTTGTGAAGATGTGGATAATTACACTGCTTGTCTATTGTTTAATTTTGGAGGTACATGCAAGAAATTCTGTGCTCTTCCCGCACATAAACAGGCTTGCACGAGCCTCATAGAACCACCACAGTGGAGTAAAATGCTTTCTCGATCTTCCCTGGCACTTAAACAAGCCTACACGTGCTTCACAGCATCTCCTCGGAGGTTAAAACCGCTTTACAAGGATTTCTCACACACAAACATGCTTGCACTAAGCTCTCACAAGCACAAATCCAGTGGCTTTCAGATTTCTAGCTCAAAAAGTGTGCATGCATGGTGTTTTAAAGCCATTCTGATTGCAAACACCTACACCCCTGGGTCTAGCAAAGGTAATATTTGTGTCCTACATACCTCAAAGAGTAACTACAAACACTCCGTTTCCATGGCAACGACCCCGCCCACTGTAAACAAAACGATAATTATTGCACACCGTTTGCAACTATTTTTCAAAATGCGGATTGTAAACACCAAGTAAATTGCAGCAATTTTGGCACCGTTGGAAAGCTTACCATCTGAAGAACACGAATGTGCCTGGAAACTGGGTACAGCACGCTTCATAAACTAAATAAAAGCCCAAAAGTGCCGATATTTAGGCTAAAATGGACAGACAGTTGTGCATTACCACTTACCTTGGCTTGTACGATTTATCTATGCGCTGTTTCCAACCGGATTCTAGTAAAACAACTACTGCAGAGAAAGTGTTGAAAATTTCAGCTCAAAATAGCTTTACAGTGTGAGTGCATTTAAATGCTGATTTTGTAAGCTATGTAGGTGACATTTTCATCCAACCATTACAAAAAGACGGCAATTATGTTTGGGTGTTGTCAAACTGGTGACCTTTCAGGCCAACCATTAACATATGCACCATGTGATTGCTTTTGAATGCTGATTTTATGAACAAGTAATCAAGGTGACTTTTTCTGGCCATTTATTGACTGCTTTTGAATGGTGCTTGCATGGACCATCCATTACCATGGCAGGTAACCAAATAAGTGGCTAAGTACTTTTAACAGGATGATATGTTTCATCACAGCTAGCAAGTTGTTACCAAAATATGTACACACTCACGCAACATGATGAAATGTGCTAGACCTGGTCACAAGTTGCTGTGCTTTTAAAACTAATGTCAAATGCATTAAAGTAACTACCATAATAGTGATGTTGAAAATCAGTCTTTGTCTTCATTCACAGGTGATGGACTCCTGGCAGCACATCAGACTAGAAGGCTTGCAGTTTACATAGCACCATCAGCTCTGTGCCAGTGTGCAAGGCAACGGATGAACAAACTCTTTCAAAATGAGGCACCTACTGAAGAACACACAGAAGAACAGTGAATGAGCAGCTGGTTGAAAGTTATGTAAAGTATCTTTGTCATCATATTAAAGTTTATGACTTCATAGTTCTGACATATTACATTTTTATAATGCTCTATGTGTTCGTGATCACATATTCTCCAAAATTTTCTAATTTTGTTGTCACCGGTTATAAAACCACTGACAAAGGTAGAATTTTAAGCCTGAAAGGCACTTTGGAACAGGACAAAATTGTTTGGAACATGTTTAAGAGTAAATACTCCACGCATTGTTTTCTCCATCCCCTGTATGTGAGCCGCACAGAGCCGGCTGGTAGTGAACAGTGTAACTTTGTGCCATTTTGCGGAAGGTAGAATAATGCTTATGTGAAAAAGTAGCCTACAGAGTCTATAGAATTATGATTCTAAAGCAATGTCTTCACATGGTAATGGTTGGCCAGGAAAAGTTACCTACAATCTCCATAAAATTACAATTCAATGCCTTCATGTTGTACGGTATGTTGGCCAGGAAAAGTCACCAACATGGTCCACAAAAGTCACCTTTAAGGTCTAAAATTATCAATCAATGTGCAATCATTTACTCACGTAATGGGTGACCGGAAAAAGTTGCCTACATGGTCTTCAAAATCAGCGTTTGATTAGCTTTAATGCCCTTACATTGTAATAGTTGGCCAGAAAAAGTCACCTACAAGGTCAATAAAATTAACACTCAATTAGTTTTAATGCCCTCAGACTGTAATCAGCCTTGTGCTCACATTGTAATGTTTGGCTGGAAAAAGTCACCTAGCTACATAGTCTAAAATTCAGCATTCAATTAGCTTTAATGCCCTCACATTGTAATGGTTGGCCGGAAAAAGTCACCTACAAGGTCTACAAAATCAGCATTTCATGAGTGCCCTCACATTGTAATGGTTGGCCAGAAAAAGTCACCTAGCTACATAGTCTAAAATTCAGCATTCAATTAGCTTTGATGCCATCATATTGTAATGGTTGGCTGGAAAAAGTCACCTACAAGGTCTACAAATCAGCATGTGAGTGCCCTCACATTGTCATGGTTGGCCGGAAAAATTCACCTACAAGGTTTACAAATCAGCATGTGAGTGCCCTCACATTGTCATGGTTGGCCGGAAAAATTCACCTACAAGGTTTACAAAATCAACAACTAATGAATTCATGAGTGCCCTCACATTGTAATGGTTGGCCAGAAAAAGTCACCAAGCTCGGTCATAGTCTACAAAATTAGCATTCAATTGGCTTTAATGCCCTCATATTGTAATGGTTGACTAGAAAAAGTCACCTACAAGGTCTACAAATCAGCATGTGAGTGCCCTCACATTGTCATGGTTGGCCGGAAAAATTCACCTACAAGGTTTACAAAATCAGCATTTCATGAGTGCCCTCACATTGTAATGGTTGGCCAGAAAAAGTCACCTAGCTACATAGTCTAAAA
Organism: Agelas oroides; assembly: GCA_949130485.1. NCBI lineage: Eukaryota > Metazoa > Porifera > Demospongiae > Agelasida > Agelasidae > Agelas > Agelas oroides. The sequence goes on along the minus strand of OX422184.1, from coordinate 8,383,940 downwards.
TTCAGCATTCAATTAGCTTTAATGCCATCATATTGTAATGGTTGGCTGGAAAAAGTCACCTACAAGGTCTACAAATCAGCATGTGAGTGCCCTCACATTGTCATGGTTGGCCAGAAAAATTCACCTACAAGGTTTACAAAATCAACAATTAATGAATTCATGAGTGCCCTCACATTGTCATGGTTGGCTGGAAAAAGTCACCTACAAGGTCTACAAAATCAACAACTAATGAATTCATGAGTGCCCTCACATTGTCATGGTTGGCCAGAAAAATTCACCTACAAGGTTTACAAAATCAACAATTAATGAATTCATGAGTGCCCTCACATTGTCATGGTTGGCTGGAAAAAGTCACCTACAAGGTCTACAAAATCAACAACTAATGAATTCATGAGTGCCCTCACATTGTAATGGTTGGCCAGAAAAAGTCACCAAGCTCGGTCATAGTCTACAAAATTAGCATTCAATTGGCTTTAATGCCCTCATATTGTAATGGTTGACTGGAAAAAGTCACCTACAAGGCCTACAAATCAGCATGTGAGTGCCCTCACATTGTCATGGTTGGCCGGAAAAATTCACCTACAAGGTTTACAAAATCAACAATTAATGAATTCATGAGTGCCCTCACATTGTCATGGTTGGCTGGAAAAAGTCACCAAGCTCGGTCATAGTCTACAAAATCAGCATTCAACTGGCTTTAAGCCCTCATATTGTAATGGTTGGCTGGAAAAAGTCACCTACAAGGTTTACAAATCAGCATTTGAGTGCCCTCACATTGTCATGGTTGGCCGGAAAAACTCACCAAGCTACATAGTTATAAAATCAGCATGCAATTAACTGCCTCACATTGTAATGTTTGGCTGGATAAAGTCACCTACAGGGTCTATAAAATTACCTAGCTTTATTGCCCTGATGTAATGGTTCGCCAGAAAGTGTCACCTACATAGTCTGGATTTTGTATTACATATCAAAGTATTGGTGCAAAGGCATTAGAAATGTATGCAGCCACAAAACATACCACAAGCAGCTTCAGGAAACATTTCAATGACCACCTGTCCAGGATAAGTGAGAACAGACACCAATTGGTTTAGAAAAGAGACAATGGACCTCCCTGCATGAGCACAGGAATCACTCTTTTGTCCTGAAAACTGGATTACGTTATGCTGGTCATCTGGGGACAAAAAGTTGAAGTGCTCCTTGACGAGCTTTTTGTCTTTAGACCAGTGACCAACCACTACAGCCATCAGGTTGTCTGCAAATCCAAGACCTAAAATGTAGTGGTAATGAGATCATTAACACACTACATGCAATGCAAATGCAAGTGACTGACCTTTTGCTTTCACTGTTGTATCATAGCTGTATATCACACTTTGGTTGGATGTACACTGCTGAAGTGCATCTTTAGCCATGTCGACCTGTTCCAGGTTTCCACAAAATGCAATGTTGTAGACTGCAATGGTACTAGCGGCATTTATTTGACAAGCAGTGAAAACCATTTGGTGGCAAGCATCGGCAGTTGTTCCCTATGTGGATCACAATGCAGTGATCAATTCAATCTCAGATGAGGATTGCCATTTTACAGCTGAGGCACAAAAATGACTGAACACATGTGGTGTCTCCTTTGTAAAGTCTAGTGTTACGAACTGTTCCAGTGCCTTGTCTGTTGCATGCTGCGGAAATCTCTCTTCAGCTTCCTCCCATTTGTTGCAGTTCGTGAGGTGCAAAAACTTCTCTTTAAGATCACCCATCCTTTTCTCCTTTGCTGCTGTTTGCTTCAATTCTTTCAGTGTGATTTCCTTTGAAACTAAGCTTTGTAACAGTTCTATCTGTTTTGCTTCTTGCAAAGGTAGCAAGCTCTGAAACTGGGTCTGCTTGATCTCTGGCTTGGTCATCAACTGCTTCCGGGTTAGCTTCTGACCTTTGAGTTTCCCATTCTCAAAGGCTTCAAATGCCTGAATATACATTTCCCAAGCTGGTTGTGACACACAGGCTAGACGGAGGACCTCATTTCTGTATGCCTTTGAGACGTACTGTACAAGAAGATAGAAGAGCCTATTTTTATGTGTATATTAGGTAGCTAAATAAAAGTACATATTGAAAAATTGTCTTAGCCAGTGAAAGAGGCACTTGCTGCTATAACTCAGTGAATATGGTTAATCCCATATAGGTCTATGTATTGAAGTATTCACCTTTCCTTGCTGACTTTGCATCATGTGGTTCTATTCATGGTATACCACATGTTTTAGCTGTCACCTTCACATTTCCTGTTTATCTTGCACCCTTCTGTCTCCTTTGTAAGATCATACCAACTTTCATTATCCTTAGGTCATTAGTTAGCTATTAGCTAAGTCAGCTGCTGGTAGATAGTGGTGAGCATGATGAAAGATGGTACGTATGACCTTACAAAGGAGACAGGCTGGTGCCCAATATACTGGAAGCTTGGTTGGTGAGATGGTGAAAGAGTTATGTAGTAAAATGGACCACATAATACCAAGTCAGCAAGAACACTTCAAAACATAGACATATAAGGCACAGAAACAAAAAGGTATTAGTAGAAACCATATTCAGGCAGTTCATAACACAGGCATAGTCTTTTGCTGAGGTATAAAGCAATAAACATGAAAGGCAGCTGCTTATTGTAATTATACAATATACATTTCCTGATTACTGTCTTCTCATGAGAAACAGTATTACTTGTTTACCTCTATTATAACAGTCTTGCATGTGGTCCTCCATTCCACTGATGTTTTGAGCTGATCACTGCCAGACGCTGCATTCATTGCAATCAACCTTGCCCTACTTGCTTCAACCTAAGCATGGTAAGAAAATGTAAAGGTGCTAACTGATTAAAGACACTACCAAACCAGATTAAAAAAAAAACAGCACTGAATCAAACAAAGTTAATAAACAAACAAAAAAACAGCTGCCAAACAGAAAATGGTACTTACAAGATCTCTGAAGGTCATCTTGTGAACAAAGTGACCATTCACATTGGGCCTAAGAGCTAGACGGAGTGCTTGCTCATCTGTGAGATCACAGTAAACAATAGCATCAATAGTTGCAAAAAATGGATTTGGCCTTTCCTCATGGAGTTCCTTTTTAGCAGTGTACCCATGCAAACCTCCAGCAACTTCGTATGTGTAGGCATCCTTAAGGACTTCTTGGAAAGCTGCCTTCTTCACCTGGTTGGTGAAGACAACTGCAGCTGGCACTCCAGTGCCAACTGGGTCATGCTTTATATTCTCTTTTAAGGCCTGCACAAAAGTGGCATCAATCTTTCGAAGGATTCGTGTTTCTTTTGGTGGCTCTAGTTGGCTGACTGGCAGCTCAAACCTCCCTAGAAAATTAGAGCAGAAGCTTGCATGAAACTTTCACTGACTTTTGAATTGGCTCCTACATAGCTAGCTATATGGAAAGTGAAGGCTTTCTGCATGATACCAACTTGAGATGATGCTAACTATTAAGTTGGTATCAGTGAGAACCATTCTTTTTTATCTTGCATGTACTCAACATCACATAACGCTAACATTTTGTTGTTCAGTGTACTGAGGTGTTTGTGGATGCTGTAGAAACACACAGATTAGTGAGCGGTACTATTGTGCAAACACTTGTCAAAAAGGCATGGCAAAATAGATGTGAAGTAGCTATATACACAGTTGCTTTTTTTCAACTGTCAAATCATGTAGCCTGGCTCACAAGTTAAACTTGCTGTTTGGCATAAAGAGTGGACTAGACAACTATCATTAGGTAGTCTGAGCAATACAGCAAGAACATCAGATTCTACAGCAAGCAAGTGTGCCAGGCTACCATATAAAATTTAAAACACAACATATGATGTAAGATAATTATGGTGTGAGCTATACCACAAGAGACAGACGGGTGCAGGATGTACAGGAAATATAAAGGTGACAGCGAAAACATGGGAAGACAAGGCCATAGAGTGAAAAGAACTACCATGTTGCAAGATACACACTCACATGCAAGTATACCAGGTGACCAATAAGAACATTATATACCCAAATGCATGGAATCAGGTAACACAAAATCAAGTTCAAACAGTCTTACATGCAGTCAACATACATTACTGAACAATGCATTATATATACAAGTTTTGAAGATACTTTAAAAATGTACAACAATTTCAATTATTGATTGTTGATATTACCATAGCAACTTTAGCCAATTCTTTCACACCTTAATTCTTACACAATAGCTATTAAATTAAACAACCAGCTCCACTTTACCCACATTACTATTTTCTATAGCGTTGATATTTATACCGTAAACTTCAACATGGCAATTCCATGCATTCAGTGTGTGTAACCTGCTTTTTTACATGATAGAGTGACTTACCTACTTTCTGTTTTTCAATTTCAAAGTCCAGAGTATCCAACCACTTGCTCATGTCATTCTCATCACTACCACTCTGTAAACTTGCTTGTGGGGTGGTATCAAGTCGAGGCTTCTTGGTAGGTGGTGGCTGTTCTGGCTGTTTTGGCACTGTGTCACTCTCAGGTTCAGGTTGAGTCTGAGGTTTAGCCCTCCATCCTGCTGACAGAGTTGTGTATGCTGATGCAAAGGTTGTTGCTGTTTTGTGCTCCTTGAATTGCTGGCAGAATTCATTAGCGTTCCAAATGAATGTTTGCCGATTTAGTATACAGCATCCATTAATGCACTGGACCTGCAAAAGAGTTCATTGCCCTGACAGTACTATCTATACAAACTATTTGTATTGGCTTTTGCATGCAAACCTGCATGTAGCATGGCTCTTCTGTTGGCAGTTTAACAATTGAGCTAATATCCAGCCAAGTCCACTATGCTAAACGCAAAGTAACTTTTTACACGCGTGATCTTCACTTCAATACTGACGGAAATACGCGAGCCATGCTACGCCATATTTTTAGGGAGATGTGGTTCGTTCATTGTTCATGCGTATAGAATAGTAAAGCAGTAGGAGGCCCGACCGTCTAAACTTAACAGTCGGAATAGCCCCACTTTCACCTGAAGAATTAGCATTGTGCGGCATTGTGCGTGCCACAAATAAGTACATATACGTATCTACTGTGTGCTGGACTTACAGCAATGCCGTACTCCTCAGGCGCGTTAAGGACTGGGTCCAGCTGTTTTGCGCGCGCTGCCTAAATTACCCTTGAGGCGGGCGTTATCTTACCATAAACCGGAAGGCGGTTGTATCTATGTAAACAATGCGGAACCTTGGAATGCAATGAAGTACCTTCGCTATCACTGTACGGATGGACCGTTCTAGGCGTGTACTCTTCCTAACGGTCTTGTTCTTACCTCGTTCGACTAAACGTGATGCGATACGCACGTCTGTAACACTAAAAGTCATTCTAGAAAGCGCTTCCAGCAATTTTCAAAGCGTCTGTAGTGGAGTCACGTGCACCATGTACGGTAGCACGTGCCAGCTACTCTTGAATAAGCCGCATAATGGCCGCTTGGCAGCTCTTTTTCCGGAAGTAACTCATGCGGAATTCTACAGAAGAGAGCTGGAGTGTACTATTGGGTTTGATGGAGAAGAAATCTAATTGTCTTTGATTTCACTGTGGGAAAAGTTCGTAGCTTACCGCTAAAGGTACAAAGTGAAGCTTTAAATTCCCGGTGGGCGTGGCATATTGCCAGTTCAAGTGCTCTAGAAAGCGACATCGACTACTCCCACGGATAAAAAGTTGGGCCAGTTGAAATAGAACGTATTGGTGCAAAAAGAATCGTGAAATTTTGCTCGCGCGAATTCCGCATATCACGTTTATTGCATTGATATACCTTGAGGGAGGGGCTTGGTACAGCTAAGTTGTTTGTGGGCGGGGCCTAAAATTATGTCCCAGTAAACAATAAGGGTGGGGCTACATGTAACAATACTAAACAATTACTTTAAGCTTCTTCATTTGTCATAAAGTTGATTCAAATTTTGCCATAATATAGCCTCAGAAGCCCTGGACCCAGTCCTTAACCGTTTAACAGCGATTGACGCCTATACACGTCATCGAAATTCGGCTGCATGTTATCAGTTGGCGCAATCCGTTTTGAAGATAGGTTCTGCGCTAGCAGAAAGGGTGGGACAGGGGGAGGTGGGTGGGTGCACCGCTCTGGCTGACAGTGCATGGCGGCTGTTGCAGCTGGCTGTAGAAAAGGCCTGGTCAGCGCTGGGTGTCCCGCTCCTCCACTTTCTTGTACAAACGAGCACAGAAAACGGTCCTTTCACCTTGTAGGGACTCTATTTCAGTTTTTTTTTAAGGCAGCTTTCAGTCTGGGGGAGCGTTCCCTGGTCGGAGGGCCCAGACTATTGAACGCTCGGTAATGAGTGGGTGTGGTCAGGGTCATGAACCTGCAAAAAAACTTCTGAAGCAAGCTGTGGATCAAGTTTCTCGGGCTAACTCCTGGCAGAAGTGGAAATGCAGGTGAAAGAAGGTGGGACTAGTCTACACAAGACTTTAGGGGAATTAATTTAGCATTTAAAGGGCTAATGGTACGAAGGAGTATGTGCGAGTAAAATGCAACGTCCAGGATTTTGCCTTAAAACTATACACTATATAAGTATTTCTAATAAGCCTGACAAGAAATACCCAGTTATAAGCGCACTTACACCCACTACACACTTGACCGAAATAGAACTTGGCTACGTGCGATAAATTGGGCCTTACAAAAAAGGAATGTAAATTTATCAAAGGAAACATATCCATACGTGCAGCAGCTTACCTCGGGAATCATCACCTTAGCAAAATTCGATTCCCACACGCTGTAGAATGTTGATAGAGAAATGGTATCTCCTTCCGAGAGACCGTTCTCGCGTAGTTCGGCTACCATCCGTTCATACACATCCCGCTTGGTAAGAAAAGAAGGAAGATTGATTCGATCGCAGTCGGGTAGGTGCTCTCCGATCATTCGGAAGTAACTATCCATCCAAGAGATAGCATCAGTCTTACTAGTTTGACGCAACTCGCCAGCGTTCCTGTGTGAAATCTTCGTCACACTTTCTCTGAATAATGATGCCACTCTATCCAGTCTTCTGGTAGAACAGTCAAGGACCAGCGCAAACGCTTTCTTGAACACATTCTTTCCAAATAGAGTAAATGATGTTAGCTTTGGAGTTCCAGAAGATGTAGTAAGGGTCGAGACACTTGCGCAATCTAGTAGGTATTGTCTCTGCTCTTCCGCAGTCTTGGAAGTAAAGTGCTGCCTAGCCTGACGGGCTTCCACTGGTGAAAGATACTTCAAGCACCCTTGCTGACAGCATGGCTCCTCTAACAGTTGCGAGGTGGTCATTGTGATGGGTTCTTCCAAGTCACTGGAAAGAACGTCGCCACCATCTGCAGACTGATTGGAACATTGCGTCTCGTGACTACTTGGTGAATAGAACAAAATGCTCTCGTCTTTCGTATCTGCAGAATAGAACAACAAACTTTCCACGTTGTCTTCCGAATAGTAAAGGATGCTATCGGCATTGTCACATTTAGAGCTGAACGAACAGTGTGCATCTGCGTCTGAATCCGTTCTTCGCTTCTTCGGGGTACTTGTAGCAAGTGGCTCATTTCTTTCTTCTTCCATCGCTATTCAATGTAGCTAAATAGCCAGATACAACTGCAGCAAGCCAAGTTCCCCTGTGACTATATACTGACCAGAGCGGAAGTCATACTATAGTTGGCTACTATAGACGTCTATATACGCGTATAGCGGCGGCGCTGCCATATAGTTATAGTACTACTACACTACTCCGTTAAATAATAGTACGCGTGAACTCAAAAGGTTTCACAAAAATCTTGTCGTTCTCGACGCATCCAAGAGTCGCAACAAGTCCACTACACCATCAGCACTTCATTTGCGTTCAATCCCATAGCATCGCAGTCTGCAAGTCGGGAATGCCTTCCACTCGCTGGTCAGGATCAAGGAAGGCAACATCTACACATACGAAACGAAAAACAATGATGCTTCAAGCGCAAAACTGCTTCGTAAGAAAGGTGCAGGAAACGGAGAACTAGGGCGTGTTGTGAAAGTTAGTTCCACTGCGGGGAAGGACAAGGCGTTCCAGAACAAATACGGGCTAGACTCAGGGGCATTAATGGTGGGTAAAGATGCTAGAATATGAGGCCAGAAGTTCAGAAGTAGCAGGCAAGCTAAAATTGAATCAAGCCCTTAGCATTCGTCTAACCCCTTGTGGGACACAACCCTGGTCAGGTAGATCATGAGTATCATTATAGGGTTGTGAATCTCATTAGCAATGTCTAAGGTTGAGGTCCAGTGTGTTTCAGAGTCGTAAATCTCTATAAGAGCCATCCAAGGACAAGCAGTAACCAATTCTGTGTGGTAAGCTTTTACTTGACACACTCTGATTCCATCTGTCAGCAGAGCTCTCATGAATATCATTAAATGGCTGTTTTTAGGGCTCTTTTGTTCTCCCATTAACTTATTCGATAATGTAATAAGCATTTTGTCTGGTTCATGTTATAGCTAGGGCATTTCTTACTATAATATTCTGGTCAAACTGCGAGTGCTTCCATTGTCACATTTTCAGAACGAAAATGACTCAGCAAACTTTGATCTGTCATACTTCAATGGGAAGGAAGTATACATTGACCTTGCAAGAAAACATAAACATCTGGAACCAATACTTAAGAAAGCATTAACGAAAACAGGGGCCACTGCAGAATACTTTTTTTCGAAAGACGTTGATTGTATAATTACTGACAGATTACACAGTGTCACGAGTCACAGTGGGACTACCCCAAGCAGTTCTACAGCTAACAAGATCAGCATGGCAAGTGGATCAGGAACGACCAATGTTTTCTTGGCAGCACAGAAATTCAAAATACCTGTCATCCAACTAGCATCACTCAAACAGCTTTTCCAATTGCATCAAACGGATCCTTCATATACTACACATCCAGCTGTTAGGGGCAAGGTATACACATTAAAGCCTCCATTTATTAAATGTGAAGACCTATCCCGAAGGTATCGACCTCTTGTATATCAGTGGAATACACATGCAAGCACACCTTCCATGGATAAGGATGTAACTAACTGTGGCTATTGTGAAAACTGTCATACACGATTTACACACTTACATGCACATCTGGCTAGTGCAAAGCATCAAGCTTTTGCAGAGAATGATGATAACTTTAAAGGAATAGATGACCTCATTGCTTCTGGAACTTCATTTAAGGATTTTGTAGGAGAAGTTAGAAGGAAATATGAGTGAATGTCAGACCCAGGTTGTATACTCTGTAGATCTGTGTCACTAGTTAAGCATATCAATGCTGTTGTACTTCTCTCTCTATCTCTTTTACAGTTGAACTTAATAATTACACAGCATGGTTGAAATATTGCGAAGTTTCGTGACACAATATTATGTTCATAATGATTTGAAATAAACTAGTTGCGTATAGGCAGAAATACAAATCCTGGTCCCCTCAATTTGTTGTCAACAGTTATTTTGGGCCAGGTCTATGTGATGCATTATGCTTACACACATGCACATTTTGTAATACTGGAAAATCGTTTCTCCAAATGTGATATATGCGTGAAGATCCACAATGAGCTTGAGAAAGGTGCCAAGAGCCGGAATTCAAAACCCTTGATAATGGAAATGAAGAGAAAACACATAGCAATGGTTGAGTAAGTATATGCCGTGCAAGCTTGTACATTATGTCATGTATTAGCTGTTTATTTTGTTGCTGTTTCTTTGTTATTTTTGTAAATAGGAAAGAACGACATGTCTATCATGGTCACCGACAGAAGGCACGATCTCAGCCTGATAAGTACTTGTGCATAATAATTGATGGCATGGATCAGCAGAAAACATCCCTTCCTTTGCTCCGCAAGGCTGCAAAATCAACATCACCCTTATATCGACTCAGAACACACCTCACTGGTGCCCTACTACACACTCGTACTGACCATGGAAAAAGGGCACATGTTTTCATTGATCTCCTTCAGTGGCCGCATGATTCAAATTTAACAATATCTATTCTGAACAGAGTATTACTCAATCACATTGCAGTTCATGGTCATCTTCCCCAAGTGCTCTATCTTCAAATGGATAATACATCTCGGGAAAATAAAAACCGATATGTCCTTGGTTATTGTGCATTCCTCATTGAAGCACGAATATTTCAGAAGGTACAGTCCCACTTAACATATAACATACATTTCTTTGTGTACAATGTTTCTGACTTTTTTCATTGCATGACATGTTACATGGTCATTACAGCATTTTCATGTGATTATTCCACCTCTCAACTGTAGATTAGAGTAAATTTCCTGCCAGTTGGGCACACACATGAAGATGTGGACCAAATGTTCAGCCGAATTGGGAAACGACTTCTCAGAATTGGAGCGCAGAGTCTTGAAGGTATGCATGCAACATTTGGTGTAGAATAGTAAATCCATTATTTTCTTCTATTTTTTAATTAACAGAACTTGTATCTGTTTTTGAAGAGAGTTACACCCCAAAGCCCACAGTAACAGTACTGAAAGGTGTAGGTGACTACAAATCTATTGTGGAACCAGTTGTTAAGGACATACACCACCATTCAAAGCCACTGTGCTTTCGCTTTTTGCTGAATAAAAGCACAGGGAAGGCTGTACTTCACTACCGTCACACTACTGCTGAGAAGTGGCTACCATCAGGCACAGGACTTGAATTATTGGAGGTTAGTGGGAAGCATACATACTGAACAATAGTTTCATCAATAAAAAGTAAAACATCTCACCACAATGAACAAAACAACAGCCATACAAAACTGTAAAATTGTTATACTACGTGTTTTAGTGGTAATAAAGTGATTAGGTACTTCATGATGTTGCTGTGTATTTTTTGCAGGAGCAACCTGACATTGGAAGAATCACCACTGTTACTCCTTCTCCAGACAAAGTTGAGATTGCAAGGCTCAAGAGTGATATTCCTAAATATTATCCGTTCCTCCAGCCAAGCTCTAAGTTGGTATGGGAGTCCTTTCTTGAAAAGGAGCTGGACGAACTGACTTCATTCAGTGTTCCAGCAACAGAGTTTGCTGATCTCCACCGTCAACTTGTTCGTGCTGCTTCACTCATCACTGTGCAAGAGAGTCAACAAAATGTGGTGGAAATTGAAGTACCTTTGAAGAGAAAAGAGGTAATTCATTTACTACAGGCCAAGCACAAAACAATTATTAATGTTCAGCATTGCTAAATGTAGTAGGTCATACATATACCTAACATTACAGGTGGCTGCAAATATTCACCTATTAAGTATCCCATTTAGTGAGCTTTTTGTGTTATTTTTTTATTACTGGATTTATCAGAACAGTACACTTGCTGATAATAAACATCAGTTCTGCTAGGTGGCTGTTCAAAGCCACTTATATATAGCTAGTAATGGACGATCTTGGTACAGTAATGCATTCTCGCTGTTAATGCTAAACTTCAGTTGTGTTATAGGTGACTTTTAATAGCCACCTATAGTATTGCAATCTAGGGACTAATAATGCTTTCTGTCTCTTAATGGTAAAATTCACTTCTGTTAGGTGACTGTCTGAAGTCACCTATATATAGTTATGGACAATCTCGGTACAGTCATGTCTTCTCCCTGTTAATGCTCTGTTAGGTGACTGTTTATAGTCACCTATATAGTATTGCACAATCTAGTAAGTGGCTATAAACAGTCACCTAAAGTTTACCAATAACAGAGAGAAAGCATTAGCACATTTTCCATAAACTAATATCTCCCTGTTTATGACAGATTACAGTTGGCAAGACAAGACAACAGAGTCGAAAAGTCCAGATGCAGCATCCTTCAGTAACAGCTAGCAATGCTAGCTATGAGACATTCAGTGGAGACACAAGTACTCTCAAACCTGGAACCTTGGTAGCTTTAAATCTTACTAAATATGAAGAATGGCCACAGATAGGAGAGGTAATTTGTAGTGATCCAGACACAGTAACACTGGCATGGTACGATGGACTATATTCAACTCCTTGGATAAAAGTAAAGCTGAAACATGGAGGTGAACATTGTGACTGGATAGAAACTGTCTCTAAGGATGCGGTCATCATCCAAAATATCAGCCTCACTGCTGGACACAGGCTAAGGAAGGATGCTGTTGAGAAGCTGAAAGCATCTTCTCAGAACACCAACTAGGACAGTGAACCAGCAACTATCCTTATACAGTGTATTTCTTGCCATATCAATTTCTGATCATATAAAGCTAAGAAATATATCATTTAGCATCCACCGACTGCAAACTTTTCCTTACTGGTGCTTTCAACCTTACATGGTTGAGAGAGAGATAGATCAAGATATCATTCTAATCTGCAAAATAGAGTGCTGTGTTTAATGCAAAGCACTTAAAATCACAAATTTTTCCAAAATTTAAATTTAGTGACTTTAGCTTATGTGATTTCCATTCAAATAAGCACCAAAATCAAGTTTGGAACAGGACAAAATTCTTTGGAACATGTTTCTTATGGTATTCCTCAGGTTGTACCACAGTATGAATGCAATGTTCAAGAAGCTGATACACACGCTGTACAGTGCAGTTCAGAGCGTATTCTTATCTACTCCCCAGATACAGATGTATATAATATAGGTTTGAGTTTATTGCAAGAAACACCGAAACAGTACATAGTCCAATTAAATCTACGATATTCAGCTGAACTTAGATACATACACTTGAATCACCTTCAAGAAAAATGATCCAGATCTTGCATCACTACCTAGTGACAGGCTACTATCCACAATGCAGACACTATTCATATCAACTGGTTGCGACTTCATATCTTATTTCAAGTCTTTACCTTCTTTAACGCAGGTTTCATATCTGTTGAAGACAGAACAGAGTTGAACAGTTGCCTTGAAGTGTCATGACCATACACTGAACTGAAAGCTGCTACATGCCTTTTGAAATAGACAGTCCCAACTAAACGAATAAATGCAAGGAAACCCAGATGTTTGTTTTCTGGCAGTGTTTCGTCTAGGTGTCCTGTCATATTTTTCCCACACCAGAAAAACACCACCAAACTTGGCTGGATGTCGGAAGAAGTATTTACTGATATGGATGACTTCTTTTTAGGGGTACAAGATATTGTATAGTTTTCCATGTCTCTATGTGTGTGCTTTTATGTTTGGCCATATACCCATCGTACAGACCTGCATTGGTCATGGTAAATTGAATGCTCACATATAGCTACACCATGATCCAGTCCGGGAATGTGTTTGTTATTAATTATGTAGGATTGCTCCTTCAGACTGTAACCTAAAAGCTAAATATAGTGCAGATCATCATCATTATCTAACCACCCAGAGATTTTCTGTATTAACATAACCTACACTTGGCCTATACCAACTTATATCACTATACCTTGCAATACTATTATGCACACACCCCTGACACCACTGTAAACAAAATTGGTACACTTTTGTTTTGCAGCAGCTCAGTGGTTCACATTGCATGCCTATACATAGGACAACATTTGTATGCAATTAAATGAACTGTTCCGCTTACCTTTCGTCTGTGACAAAGGCAAAACTTCTTGACAGACCTTGGAGCGATCCGCGAGGTCAGCCGCTTCAGCCTCAAAATGGAAGTATGTACGCAAAAACGAGCGAGTTTCAACAACTCAGGTGATACTTCAACCTTCTGTCCAACAGATTAACAACCGAAAGCGGTCAAAAACGGCAAGGTGTGCTGTCAGAACCACAAAACTTGTAAACAACCAAGGTTAGCCACTTTTTCGCATTTTATTCGACGCGCCCACTTCCGCTGCAACCAAAACGTTTCCGGTTTGTCAGGGTTTGTCAGGGTTTGTCAGGGTTGCGGCGTGACTGGCCCAGGGCGATAAGCTATAAGCTTTGTATCCAGTCCGTGATACGCTTAGGTCTTCCTAGTCTCGTCACCAGACCCCACCTTCTCCCGAGGAGAAACGTTTCTTGCCGGGAGGCGCGCGCGGGCAGGGCACGAGACTAGGGTCTTCCCCCCCTACTACTACACTTGGGTTGGTCCAGCAGGCCTCAAGGGGCGGAGCATAGTGAGCGATAACAGCCCGGGCGGTTGTCGATCTCCTCGATCGAGAAAACGACTTATTAGCCACGTTTTTTTCTCATAAATGAGGACCTCCGGTCAATAAGGGGAATAAAACGTATTTTTAAATTTTCGATAAAATCCGAAAAACGTCATTACCGTAATATTCTATTTACGAATAAATAGAACCATCTACCTCGTGGTTTGGCGATGTTGTCGCTTGTGTCAAGAAGCATTTAATGCCCCTTTCACCAGTAAGGTTGGCGTTTTTCCCCCCTTTTACTATCTATAATGCCTGGTTCTCATTCCACAGGAATTGAAATGGATACTGGAGTTGTGCAATATCCATGCGGTAGATGCAAACTTGAAGTAAAAGATGGAGATCAAGCCATACAGTGTGAAGGACATTGCTCGGCATGGTTTCATTGCAGTTGCGGCCTTGGGCTAAACCTGACTAACGTACAGTATGAAAGACTGTCTCTTTCTCAAGAGAAGTGGATTTGTGGTAACTGTTGTGGTGATTATACTTTACCAGCCTTTAACAGTGTTGATGCGCTAGATGTTTACCACTTTGACTTCCAGCAAAACATGCCTACCCCTAAGATAACGTCAGGAAAGCAGTTTTATTTGCGACTTCTATGGACATATCTCTTTGGGATATTCTGTGCCTCAAACAACATAACGTGTGCATTCATGTGGAATGAGCTAGTGGCACATCGTGGGGCTAATGATGTGGTGTCATGCCTTTCACATTTCATTTATAATACTCGATTTGGTCGCACAGGAGCCAAATGGAGCATTTGGTGGGCCGACAACTGTGCTGGCCAGAATAAAAACCATTGTGTTGTTTGGTTCTTTCAAGATTTGATCAGGAAATGAGATGCAACAAGAATTGTTTCGTAATCATCAGATTCAGTTACGCCAGATCTACACTGAACGTACAAAAGATGTCGATGGAAAGCCATTAGAGTTCAGCGAAGTTGTATGGTTCAATTTTGGCATTGGGGAAGAAGTTGTGAATGGTGTTATACAAAAGCGAGAGCATCCTCAAGAGGTATGGGTGCGGTATACCTATGATGTATCAGAAATGCCACGCAGAGTTTCCTTCCACAAGAAATCACGTGTTAATTACTGTCTACTACATCTACCTCCTCCACTATATCAAAGATATCCTCTTCCGATCAAAGCTGCAAAGGCTGCTGATTTGAGAAAGTTGGCAACAGAGTATTTGCCCAATACTGCAAAGGGCATGTACATTGACCTACCTGCAGTTGAGGACGAAACTGAGAGTGATTGATGTATGACCCTGTTTTGTTTGCTGTGATATGTGGAGACTTTTGAATCAGTTATTTTCTCATACCTAACAATATTGTCATGAAAAAGGCTTGATGTCCTAGCACTATTGTTAATGAAGTTTAAGGTCATACACTTTACTGTGGACTGTATGTCATTTGTCAGTACAAAAGCCTGCATTTAACCTATTAGCTTATAGGTAATTCAACATCAGAGGTTTTCTACTGACAACTGACCTGCAATTCACGGTATCTGTTGTGTGTGGACAACCAACAGTTTTACAATATACATCACAGGACCTGCAGCAGTAACCTTTGTACTATTGCTTCACAAATTGGTATACTCTGTACTACGAATTATTGCAATATTCCAATAATACATGAACTCAAATTCTTTTCCCATGCAATTACTTCCTACTGAACATTATCACTACCTTGTGACCATGACTCTTTGCATTTTCACAGTCTTTACGTAAACTTGCATAGCCTTCGTCAGCCAACTTCAGATGATCCTGCAAATCTGCTTCAAGTTTAGCTTTCTCTTCATCATTATCAGATGATGCAATTCTTATTCGTAAAGAGTCACAGGTATCGCAAGTGTCTGACCGAGGATAACCAAAGCGAATGTTGAATTCACTCACAAACACATCATGGTAATAATGTTCAGATACAATAGGGTTAATTTCAGAAGAATAAGCTTCTTCATGCCTTATGAGAGCCTCTCTTCTTCTCTCTAAGTGTGCAACATAAGCAGGATCATGTTTAGCCAAAAACATTTGATACATCTTTGCAATTGAAAGATCTGGAGAGAGGTAGAGTCTTCCTGGGTTATCGTGTCTGGAGTAGTGGCTTTGCCTTGTTGGGAAAGAGATGATATGTTCTCTAACCTTCTCTCTAAGCTCCTCCGAGATTTTTGCAGGCCTATTAGTGTGCTTTCCTCGACAGTCAGGTTCGGGTACAGTTAATCCTACTGGCATTTTCTTACGAAGAACTTCAAGTCTTCATTTACCAAAACCATGTATCAAGAGGAATGCCTTTTGGCATACCTTCCAATTTAGTCCTTTTTCATTTCTAATCTGGTACTCAACACTCAAACTGCTTTCTTCAGCAGGTGGCCGACCAACTACGCTGACCTCGGGCGCATTTTGTCGAAGTCCTTTCTTCTTGACATGCTTACTTTTCCAAGAAGCAGGATTTCTAACTCGTTTCCTACCACGCCGGGGAACAACCTCAGCTTGATCTGTGGCTTCATCACTCACTTCGTTACTTGGCCCTTCTTCCACCTGCATGGGGTCAAGTGCGTAGGTTAAGGTTACGGGTACATGTTCATGAATAAAATTAGTATGTCAAAAACTTGCCTGTATAACTTTTCCTACAAAAAAGCTACCGGAGTTTTACAACAACCAATCGCTACAGAGTGCATTCGGCCACAGTTCAGCATAATACTAACTTTGCCACAGTACGCAGTCAAGTGACACTAGGCGGCTGCTCGGTGGATTACGAGTACAAACTTCTACGTCAGTTTACTACGACAGTAGGAGGAACTAGCTGCTATTTATGGCTTAAACAGAGCCAGAGCAACTCACTGCAGGGCCACACGAAGCGTTTTTGCTCATATCTCGGAACAGAACTGAGCGGCAGTGGCTGAAAGGCTACTGAATACTCGCAAAACCGGTACCGAGAGACTTCGAAAACAAACTACGGCGAACTGGAAAATTTTTCTTCCAAAAACGCTTCGTGTGGCCCTGCAGCGATGTCGTACAAATAGATAAAACGCTGGTATACGGCATTCTGTGTGCAACAACGCGAGCGAACTGACGTAGAAATTTGTACTCGTACTCCACCGAGCAGCCGCCTGCTGTCACTCGACTGTGTACTGTAGCGAAGTTAGTATTATGCTGAACTATAGTTGAATGCCCTCTGTAATGACTGGCTGTTGTAAATATCCAGTAGCTTTTATGTAGGAAAAGTTATACAGGCAAGTTTTTGACATACTAATTTTATTCATGAACTTGTACCCGTAACCTTAATCCTGTGGTACTTTCAGCCATTGCTTAGGCAAAAGGAACAGCTTCCCGACTTAGATACTTCTCCAGCAAGTAGCCAAGGCGTCCACGTGCGCAATTCTACATTTAACTCCTTTTTGCCCAAATTACGTTTTATACCCCTTATTGACCGGAGCTCCTCAAATATCAAGACAGATCTCGAGCTGCATGAGCTTAGTCTCGCGTAGCCAGACTCTCACAGGGAGGAGAGTCTGGTGAACTGCCCATATAAGACTTGTTCCAACACCCACCCCAACTGGGGTGGGCGATAAGTAGCTGCGCACCACAGTTGCTTCGCGATAATTGCAGCTTGTCTAGTGTGAGTGAGGCTTCGTTTACTTGACACGTCGCTATTATAGCTGCGTAATATAAACGCTGTGGCCGTGAAGGCACTTATCGCCCACCCCAGTTGGGGTGGGTGTTGGGAACAAGTTTTATATGGGCAGTTCACCAGACTCTCCTCCCTGCGAGAGTCTGGCTACGCGAGACTAGCGTGAGCTGTGCCTTGTTAATCAACATCACGTGAAGCTAGTCTATTCGCGCGTTTGGGGTTAATTGCATTCCATTTAATCTCGCGGATAAGGTAAGGTATATATATGTATCAGTGATGTAATGACCTGAACATGTTTTACTTGGTATAATCAGAGAGTCGGTAGACTCTCTATGTAGGGATGGCGCCGACGCGCAATATATGCAATACTTAAGCAAAAGCCGTATAACTTTACCACAAACACGCTAAAAGCTTATTTAAGCGCCCAGGCCTCCTCTTTGAGTGCCTTTGTGATCAGCAAGACTCATAAGTGGCCAAAAGCCACGCGGAAGACAGCTAAACTCAAAAGTGTGCGATAGCAAAAGTGCCATTTTTCTTATTCTTTCTTGTTACGACTTTTGTTCAAACAACGATATCTCGCAAACTGTTTAAGTACTCAGCGTCATTTTAGCACGAAACTGATGCTTATCACAGCGCGGAGCTCTACGACCACTCAGCGTCTTCATAGCTTCAAATTCACCCTGGTCAATAAAAGCCATTCACAACACTCTGAGGCTGCTGTCCGTTGCTTAGGACGCCATTTTCTAATTTTGTACGCATGCGCACACGAAGTCTCGTTCCCAGACCAAAGACCACGGTCATTGGTCTGGAAGCGAGAGTACACAAGTGAGCGGGCATGACTGGCACGGTCTTTTCCCCCCGCGGCATTGGGCAAGGCTTATGAACACCACGTAGGTAAGGCGCTGCATTCAGCTGCCTACTTGCAGCTACACTAAAAATAGCCTACTCACAGCTTTATTGAACTCTAAAGCTAGGATGGTCAGTTGTCAGTATGATAGTTTTCTGTGCTGCAGCTGGTCAGTCGTCATGTGATTGACAACTGAATCATGAAATTGAAGTTTGGTACAGTTTCTGTACTTTTTTGATGTTAATCTCAGTTACAGTTACACGTAAGCCTAAGAAGAATATTTCAAGTGTAACCACAACACCAGAACTTGAAACGGCGTTGACAGTTTTAATAGTAGTGGTTACAGGCATGTAATAATATAGCCAGCTAGAACCTGCTGAAGGGCCAACCACTCTCAACAAGACTTAAAAAACATTAAAAATGTGAAAAGATGTAGGGATGGCATGCCAAAAAGTATGCAAGCAAGGTAGGGATAATGGATAAAAGCAAAGGTCAACATATTGGCAGAGCCCCATCCCTACATCTTTTTCACACTGCAGTTGGACAGTGCATGGGGGTCTTCCTAAAACATACCACAAGTTCACTCCAACCTTTACTGGCAGTTCATAGCTGTAGCCTCATTCTCAGGCCGCTTCCTAGCTCCTCCCACATGGCCTGGGAACGAGGCTACAAGTTCACCAACTTTACTGCTGTAGCCTCGTTCTCAGGCCGCTTCCTAGCTCCTCCCACATGGCCTGGGAACGAGGCTACAAGTTCACCAACTTTACTGCTGTAGCCTCGTTCTCAGGCCGCTTCCTAGCTCCTCCCACATGGCCTGGGAACGAGGCTACAAGTTCACCAACTTTACTGCTGTAGCCTCGTTCTCAGGCCGCTTCCTAGCTCCTCCCACATGGCCTGGGAACGAGGCTACAAGTTCACCAACTTTACTGCTGTAGCCTCGTTCTCAGGCCGCTTCCTAGCTCCTCCCACATGGCCTGGGAACGAGGCTACAAGTTCACCAACTTTACTGCTGTAGCCTCGTTCTCAGGCCGCTTCCTAGCTCCTCCCACATGGCCTGGGAACGAGGCTACAAGTTCACCAACTTTACTGCTGTAGCCTTGTTCTCAGGCCACTTCCTAGCTCCTCCCACATGGCCTGGGAACGAGGCTACAAGTTCACCAACTTTACTGCTGTAGCCCCATTCTCAGGCAACTTCCTAGCTCCTCCCACATGGCAGGGGAATGAGGAGCATGATTCTGTATAGCCTCATACGTAAGCTATCAGATAGCTACCAAGAGGAGCATGATCCTGTATAGCCTCGTACGTAAGCTATCAGATAGCTACCAAGTAGCTCTCAAACACGCTGTCCAACTGCAGTGTGAAAAAGATGTAGGGATGGGGCTCTGCCAATATGTTGACCTTTGCTTTTATGCATTATCCCTACCTTGTTTGCATACTTTTTGGCATGCCATCCCTACATCTTTTCACATTTTTAATGTTTTTTAAGTCTTGTAATATACAGTATCAGTGATGTAATGACCTGAACATGTTTTTTTACTTGGTATAATAATATATATCAGTGATGTAATGACCTGCACTTATTGTACATGTTCTACTTGGTATAATAATATGCACATGCCAGGTAAATTTCTAGCATTTCTAAACTTACCAAACAGAGGACTTCTGGCGTGGCTATGCATTGCCCCATGTTTCGTATGATTTTGTAGTGTTCATCTTCTGGGTCACTGGACTATACACCACAGATCACCCAAAGTGAAAATAAAAAACAGTTTGGGAATATAGTAAGTAAATGCCAGAGTGCAAACAGTTAAATATTTGTGTACAAAGGTTTTCAAGTTGGATGCCCATGAAATTTGATATCTGTTCAAAAGAACCTGTTGAGCAGATCAGACTTTTCCAGTGAGCTCCTGGCTGTTTCACATTGATATGCAAGATTGTCAGGAATTCGGTGGCGATTTGGTGAAAGTCGGTTGCAGTTTGCCCAAAAATCTCTTAGGGTCTTTACATCTCGAGACAGATTGCTGAAGAAAGCCTTCTTGGCTGATCCGAGAGCAGACGTGACTTTGTTTCAAGCTTTATTATATTTGTTCCAGGATCGCTCAGAGTTCAGATTCTTAGCTTGCCTGAAACATCCGTTTCTTTCGAATAAGGCGTTTGAGATCAGAATTTACATAGGGCAGGCTCCTTGTTGATGAGACTAAGTTACGACAACCACCAGCCCTTTTAATCTTCTATACCTACTGCCTCAGTTACTTACCTATCAGCCACCTGAAATATACTGTCTGTAAGGCAATTAATCAAACTGTGTTTGAGTTACTATCTTCTTTCCACTTGGATATGCTATACAATGCTGCAAGTGTAAGCTTCTATAGCTGTGTTAAAAGCTATTTACTAACTGCATATCCTCAGAGCCATAACATAGTGAAAGACAAAAAAATGCACAAACTTCTTCAGGAGATGACTGGTGACTCTCACCGTGCAAAGACAGTTTTACATAGACACCTTCTAAAAGGAAATCACCATTGAAACCAACTGCAAAGAAACCTATGCTCGCCAGATCATCATCTGAGGTATACATGCATCACAGTTGCACAAAATAGAGTTAGATGTTATATGTTATAAGCGGAAACAGCTACAGGGAAATGAAAACGTGTGAATCAAAATAGGATCGACACCTGGCTTGAGTCACAGTGTGCTCTGCCACTAAGTTACGACAACCACCAGCCCTTTTAATCTTCTATACCTACTGCCTCAGTTACTCACCTATCAGCCACCTGAAATATAGTGTCTGTAAGGCAATTAATCAAACTGTGTTTGAGTCACTATCTTCTTTAATTTCTCATCACCTGCCAGGCCACTGAAACCAACTCCAAGGAAACCTATGCTCGCCAGATCATCATCTGAGGTATACATGCATGCAGTTAGTAAATAGCTTTTAATACAGCTATACAAGCTTACACTTGCAGCATTGTAATAGATGATAATCATATCCAAGTGGAATGCTCCATGAATGTTGAATGAATCACTTAGTGATACATCCGCAGATAGATATAGCTGCAAAGTGGTGGCTAGCTGCTGCAAGGTGAGTCTGAACAGTTGTCACCTAATTTGTACTCTCCCTTTTGTATCGATGAAGGTTGCATGAGGAAACCGGAAGTATTTGTATAGTTGTGTGCTACAGGGGACTAACAAGTTTGTGTCACTCTGAGCAACTTTCATGCCAACGCTCGCCCTTTACTCTCACTCTCATCTGAGTTGAAATGCATGTAGCCAAGGACGTTACCATGTGCTGCTGTTTGCCTTGACCTTGCAAATTGTGAACCAAAAAGCTGTGCACATGATTCACTCTAATTTATGGATGGCCACCAGTAATTGTATTAGCAAAGAAAACACTTGTTGGTTAGTTGGTGGTTGTCCTCATTTTGGCATCTACCATATCAATACAAAATGGGTGACTATAAACACTGGACATGTACATAAAGGCATGCAAAGAATTCCGGGCGCAGCTAGCAAGGGAACTGATAGGTGACAACAACAGTAGGAAGCAAGCTGGACGGCCAAGACACCTGAGGCCCCATGTCCAGTTGTAGAAAGTGAATTTGACCAACAAACAGCAGTGGAAAGTGCTCGTTGAAGCATGATGTATTGCCACCAACAAAATGTGGAATGACGTAATTCACCCACAGAGTCTTGATAGAGAAGAAAACTGCTGCAAAGGAACGACAGCCCTGGAAAACTATTGTCCAAAACTTATACAGGTGAGCAATTCGAGTTCGTACTGGTGATGCATTCAATCAACACTGATCAACTATTTGGCCTTCTTGGAGCCAGTTTCAGTCCAGTCACAGACACTCTCAGCGAATAAGTACTGACGTCATTATTCCTTGGGCTCCATCAGTCTCCTACCGTCAAAATCCTGACAGTTTCACTTAGAGCGCTGTCCAGTAGTACTCTAAGTAGAATGTATTGTGCCATAGATTATATAGCTCTTACCGCGATGGGTGACGGCATGATTTTTGCACCCCACTCCGCGTTGGCCTGGAAGCTGGAATAATTTACTTCAAGGTTTCTTTTTATTGTTAATTAACTACTGTGGAAGCTTTCTGAAGCTCATGCAGGCCTGCTTAATCGCCGGGAAGGTTTCAAAACACCGTTTAAACCACAGCGGAGGTCTTCAGAAACTCATGCAGGCTTGTTTAAGCTCCTGATTTACCACCAAAGTGTGGTCAACAAGTTTGTGGAGCAAATATTCTGCGAAAGATTCCTAGCATTTACAAACCTTCACGGTACTTAAACAGGCCTGCAAGAGCTTCGCTGACATGGGACCCATAAAATGCATATGTTGCAGTGTCCTACTGAAGAGTTAGCAACTTGTCAGTGGCCATAGCTCTTAAAGGTAATGCCCTCCACCATTATGAAACATGGTGGATAGCAAGGCAATTACACACTACAACTGGCCACCATGACTGTAATTTCACGTATGTCACTTTGCATAACATACACATTAGGATAACCTTTTTCATGCAAATGATTGTCTCTAAAGGAACGGTATGGGCAAAGTTGAAATCAGCTGATTCTGAGCTTTCTAGCAACGCAAGATCTGGATTGTGACTGTTTGATCTAGTTTGGTCAAGTATTAGCTGTTTCAGTGATGGAATTGTTAGTTCTAAGCTGGTCGTTGAGGTATGTGTGTATGATCAAAGCCTTGTGATAGGAAATGCTTGAAAGTGTAGTCCACCGCGCTTACCAAGTATTTTCAGAACTACTGTAAGTATGGTGCAGTGGAGAACACACTAGTCTGTTCCATTTGGTGTGTACATTCATAATCTGTACAAGGTTACATGGAGTGTGCATCAATTAGAATGATGTGTACAGGTAAACACATCTCATAATCCCAATGGAGACAGGAGGGCTGGGCTGAAAATACTTGGTAAGCGCGGTGGACTACACTTTCAAGCATTTCCTATCACAAGGCTTTGATCATACACACATACCTCAATTGCAGATAATTTGTGGTGTGTTCTGAATAAATCTATTCTGAGCAACAAACCAGCTAGTGGCTATTTTAAGGGAGGTAGTGTTGGCGGCTGGAGTAACGAACTACTGTAAGTATGTTGCAGTGGAGAACACACTAGTCTGTTCCATTTGGTGTGTACATTCATAATCTGTACAAGGTTACATGGAGTGTGCATCAATTAGAATGATGTGTACAGGTAAACACATGTCATAATCCCAATGGAGACAGGAGGGCTGGGTTACTCCAGCCGCCAACACTACCTCCCTTAAAATAGCCACTAGCTGATTTGTTGCTCTTACTGATCTCCAGACGTTTGACTAGGCCTAGAGTTGCTTCGAGATATTCAGTTCGGCCCGAGGGGTCCGCCACGGCGCGTGTCGGCGTATGGATTTCGAAATCCACTGGATTTCACGTGGATTTCGGATTTCAGTTTGGATTTCTGGATTTCAGTTCGGATTGCTGCCGAGAGGTGTGCTGCTGCTAGCATAAGAAACAACTGGCGTCTGCCTACAAATGACTATAACAATATTGTCCTGTATTGATATTTTACGGTATGGTGCAATGTTGTGATGATACACAATGTCATGTGATTATTTCAAACTATATAACAATCCATTCACAAAGTTGAAGCCATTCACAACACTCTGTGGTTGCTGTCCGTTGTGAAGGACGCCATTTTCTAATTTTGTACACATGCGCACACAAAGTCTCGTTCCCAGGCCAAATACCACGCTCATTGGTCTGGGAACGACACTAGTGCTCAAGCGAAATTAACTGCGCACGGCTGGCACGGTCTCTTCCCGTTGCTTGACAATATCTCCCATATAACAATAACTCACTTTGCCATAAATGCCCCATCTGAATATCCCATCATGTTTTAAACTTCTCACTTTATATATGCGTGGAATTTTCACATCATGAACATCGATGTGCCAGCAGTGTTGGTGCTCCCCCACTCGACACACAACATCCGCTGTCCGCAGAATACATCCTGAGTGTAGTTCAATGTAGTAACCTCCAAGCATTTCTATTAATACTACTTCACTTTGCGTTATATCTTGTAAATTAGCATGGTTCAGGCAACGATAGTTTGAAAACAAACTTGCTTTACTCAGGATATAGTCAGGTCTGCTACTGAAGTGGTCAACGGTGGAAATGCGGGTACCAGCTACAGTGCTCCAAAGCAAGAGAGAAAATTTTTCAATTTTGGAAACTTTTAGCTGTAATGCTTGACAAACACATCAAATGTTTATAAAGTACATAAAAGCAATAATGACCCAACACTTGTTATGTTTCCCCTAATTTAATTAAGTGTCACGTGATGTCTCCTCGTCAATATGGCTGCCAAAAGTTACCTCATTCAGAAAGTGTTTAGCATAGTATAGCTCTGTTTCTTGAAGTTAAGTGTCCAGATGCGGTGTGAAAGTAGCCTTTACTTGGAAGTTTATGAGGGTAGTCAACAGGCTTCACTCCCAAGCATCACTAAAGTGGCTGAAAGTTACTATTTCCACACAAAAGTGCTCCCATACCTTCCAGGAAGGTTTCTATTCTAATAAAAGTACTTGAAACAAAACTTTAACCTATCTAAAAGCCATCTTCACGTAAATCCTGTTAACTCGGAGTTTTGTAGCTCTACTATGCTAAACACTTTTGCCCCTCAAAAACCAGTTTTTAGGGATTTTCCTGACAACGTATCATGGGTGGGCGTTCCTTTCATGATGTCATCAACCACAATGCGTGGCTAAGTGAATAGTATGGCTGCTGTCTTCACTGGCTCTAGGTGCAGTAACTAGTGAATTGGTTCTAGTTGCCAAAGGAACTGGTGCAGTGTGTTGGAGAGGAGCAAAATAGGACATCGGAATCAAGATCTTATGGTACCCTACCCTACTACTGTATGAGTGGGTGTGGATACTCAAAGCGAGCAAAACTTTTGAAATTTTCCAAATGATATAGTAAGCCCTATCATCTTATTTCCTTTGGCAACTAGAACCAATGCACCAGATGCTAGCTCAAACCTGTTCACTATGAAGTAGAGATGCATGATGATCTTAGTGGTTAACTGCTACATCTTGTAAAGTCTGCATCCAGACAAATACCCAAATAGTCTTGTGTGTTGCAAGGTCTGCATACAGTCCCTCGGTCCCTTGCATCAGGTGCTGGTGGTGTAACTGAACCCAAATAATTTGTAGCAGACAATTTATTCTAAGGGATCTTGACTTTGTATTGTACAGTCATGTGTACAGGGTGATTGCCATGTGCATCATGGTCATATTTATTACATCACTTTTGCAGCAACTGTCTGGAGGAGTTGGTGCCACCTCTGCTTTCCAGTTTCCTTGAGAAACACAATTTTTCAACAGCGGTGTTGGGAAAGCAGCAGAAACGGTCACAGCATGTTGTGGTTCTCTGTCAATTCTCACAAGGCTTCTCCACTCAGCCCCGTTTTTGAACTGCTGTCTTCCCATTGCAGTGTTGTATGGTTTGTATATGGCCTTAACCAAGAACCCATACAATGAATGAGAGTGAAATTTCGTCTGGCATCACAAAACCAAAGGTACTAAAGTTTCGTCCAATTCTGAGATCACTTTTGTTGAAATGACTTGGAATGACCCCTACACTGGCTGCTATTTAATTTCCTTGCTTGGCAAGAATCATTTGCAATGATAATTTCAGATTGCCTACACTATGACACTATAGCAGTTCACCTTTTTTCACAAATGTTTCATAGCATTCTTGAATAGTATAGTTAATAGCATCACACACATAACATCCATAGAGTATTTCAGTTATTTTCTGTGAAATAGCACACTAGTGTGAAATAGCACAGTAAATGAACCCATCAGATTGCTCAGATGAATGTCTACTGAACAAAACTAGTACACTGACATTGTTAACTTGCATAATTTGGGTACATAATCATAGATATTAAGACTTCCTTATAGCTATCCCACTGTCCACGGATGTTACCAGGTTGGGAGGGCACTCAATCTACCCCCAACTGCCATACCAAGTGGGTACATAATCCTGCATGGGGAGGTACATGTTATCACCATCATCTGTTTGAGTACCCTTGATGAATGAGAACTCAGCTAGACTGCTGGGTTTATATAAACAGGCAGGAAAGTAACACAAAAGAGGGATTTCTAGCAGAAGATTGATTCTTGTTGCATATTTGCTAGAATTTGCATCATGAGTGTTCTTGGGGTGGTCTGGGCCAAGGATTTCGAATATCGCAGTTGGTAGTTCATTACTTTTTTGTTTGTGCTCGTTAAAATGTGAAAATTTGTCGGGAAAAACATACTTTACGCAAATGTTTGCCAACAAGCACCAACTGAGAGTACAGGAATTGAGCATCCGAACGATATATAGTTTATGGGAAACATAGATGGTTCGCCTGACCACTTCTGGCATATTAATTGAACGGAAAAATTTCGCGCCTTCGCGATGAGCTTCCGGAATTGCTACCAACGGTAAAATTTGAAGTAGCAAAAAAATGGAAGTGGTTTGTTTATAACCACTGCCACGGCGCTGCAAAGTACAAGGCTTCAAGCTTTGCTGCGAATGCCGTTGTGAGATGGCCAATATTGACAAAATTGAGCACAACCATGAGTTGGCGCTTACATAGGGCTCCTAACGAAAAAATCGAAAGTGCTCCGATTTCAAATCTGTTGTACTAGAGCTAAGTATCTATCTGAGATATATAAAAAACCGGACTATAAAAGTTGGTGCTGCAAAGCTATTTTCAGTCAATTCGTCTTAGACTTGAAAGGGTTAAGTGCAAAAAATTGGGTGCAATTTGGTTCAAGTGACTTTTGAAGCTTCGCTATGAAACTAGTGGTACTGATGGATTTCACTTGATGTATCTTGTGCAAAAATGCCTGGACCACTCAAGTTTATAGCTGTCAAGAGACTATATTAGCTGGTATTTTATGTTGCAATACATTTCTCCCATAGAAGAATAATTGATAGTTTGAAGTGACTTTTGACAAGTAAATTTAGAAAGCACCAGTGCAATTGATTATTTACCATATGTAGAGTATTAGAATAGCTGGACCACTCGCGTGGATATCTGTTAAAGGTATGTTCATATATAACCCCCCATATAAAATCAAAAATCCCATAATGGCCATATTTTGGCACATAACCGTCTGTTCGCTTTATTTTCGGAAGAACGAAAGTCATAGAAACTATTGTAACTGTAGTTTACAAACAAGGTCACTTGGTTCTTGGATTTCAGCATACTTGAGTCAAGTTCGTTCGTTCTTGGATTTTTTGTCGGGACCCCTATCTTACATCCTTAGTTCCTGGTAGATTGTCAGAGTTCAGCAATTTAGTGGCATAGTCTTTTGCTGTTTCTAGAGAGCTGATGGTGTGTGATATCGTGCAAGGGAATAAATATACGTTGGATCCGGTGCAGATCAACTGTGAACAGGCCGTGGTTTGGCATTGCAAATTCTGATTTTCAGGGGGGCCCTGCCTCACAAGTACAGGTACAGGGAAAATACAGTGTAAGCACAGAAGGAAAGAACAAAACATATCAAAACATATATACAAGAAACGTGTACAAAAAAAATTATGAAGAATTAAAATAACGTTGCAGTGCACGGGAAAAGCCTAATCTAGATGTAACATTCCTCCATAGCTTAGTGCCTGAGTATTCAAAAGAGTTCATCATATCACACGCACTCTCAGGCAGTCACCTACCTCCAACATGCACACACTCAGGCGGTCACCACCCTCCCACATGCACACACTCTCAGGCAGTCACCACCCTTCCATGTCATGTTCACATACTCTCAGGCAGTCACCACCCTCCCACATGCACACACTCTCAGTTCATTTACTCGCATTGCGAAAGAAGTTACCAGACCCCTTCCCTCTCTTGCAGAATGGCGTGTGGGCACGCAGACTAGTCCAAGGGCTGCTTCCTCTTCAACCCAGAACCATGCCCATCCATGTGTTTTCTTTGTTTAATCACTCCATCTCTAGTGTCTATACATAGTTTGCATTAGTGGACCCAAAAAACATTCCTAGTTCACAGACTTGTAACACCCTATTTAACAACTTGTAAGTGATTTACAGTTGCTGGACCGTTCAGACAAAGTATACGTGGCAAAGCATTGTGTTGAAAATGGATGTGAAATCCCTAAAATTGATAATCGTCTCACTTGCGACTGTGAAGGAGACATGAGAGTATGGATTCATTTGAACTACCATGTTGCTTAGAGCTTTTCGACTGGCTCAATGTGATGGATGTGGACTGTGGCGACTGCTGTGGAAGCTTGCTGTAAAAGGAAGGGTCTTACATCTCTGTGCCTTCTTTTGGTAAAGAAGTGTGGTTGCACTGAGTGCACTAACAGCAACCCACCATGACTACCACAGGAGGTGTTCAGCACACTCCACAGTCTCCCAGATCCAGTACTTGGTGAGGACGGTCATTAGGAACCCTTTGGTGACGTTTCGGGCACCAAAACAGATGAGTCTCACCCTTCAAACTTCTTTCCTTTCTACTTAGTGAAATTGTGGTCTCCAACTTCGAAAGAGCTTCCAAGCCGCACCAAAACCATCCTTCCTCTTTCGGCGGCTGCAACCTGGAAGCCTGGTTCTCCCACTTTCAAACGATGTTTGTCATCAAGACACACAAGGGTACAAACATCTTTTTTTTCTTTTTTTTTTTCTTTTTTATAATAATTCTGCATAATTGCAAGGACACACATATAGCACTGATATAGAGGCTAATTTTTAAGTGTATCCAACAAAAATACAGACAAATATGTTTAAACGTTTCATGGAATGGTCATAATTATCTCAGAGAGTAAAAGAAAAGAAAATAAGAAGAGATGAAGAGATAAAAGATGTCATCAGTCAATACAGGTGTTCCGACAAGTTCCTCATGAATATATGGAAAGCGTGTTTTTGATCATCAATATCAATACTGGAATTTAGCAGTCCATAGTATGACTGATCCCAAGAAACGAAGACAACATAAGGCTGTGACCCCTATCGTCAATGGCAGTTTCAACATCCTCATTGAGATACTTCTCTGCCTCTGCCCAGAAGACATCAAATTTCGTCTTGGCCTTGCATTAACTGCAAGTAGTGCACTGGCAGGGTGGGCCAGAAAACCATCATAATCCTGCAAGAAAAAGAAAACATTCCTCACTTGTTTAGGATACTCTAAGTTAAAAACATAATAGGTTGAGAACATCAGGAACAGTGCGACCTGAAGAGATGGGGCCTGGCAGAGACCTTTCTGGGCAGAATCTAGTGGAACAGATAGGTCGATTTTATCAAGGAGTTCCTTTGACTTTCCCAATGAGGCATTGTCAATTCAAAATCAGGGAGGGCCACAAAAATAATAACAGCAGTGTGTTTGGTGGTGTATGTGAAGATACCTTGTAGGGTAGCTATTAAAGTATAAATAGATTTTTTTGGCTTGGGATTTGTTTTGACAGATGACAAACCTTTACTACCTGTACCCAAGTTTGTATCTGGCTGTCTATCCCTTTTGAATTCTAGATTTCAGCAAAATTGGATGCCAGAAACCAGACTACCACTTGGAGTGGCTAGAAAATGGCTGAAACGTGGCTTGATGTGATTGCCCCATCACTGCTACAAGGGATAGATGTAAATAAGCCTGTTCCTCCGCAATTTGACATTGGTTGGGAGGAGTTGCTAGGCCAGGTACCGCAGGTACTGGTATTGGCTCCCAGTGGCAGTGCAAACGATTAGAAGCCAGTTAGACACTCACAGTAGGTTTCTCCTCGGATTTGAATCCTCAGGTGATGTCATAATAATCTTGGCTTTGCCTTGGTGATTGACATCACCAAATCCTCGAAGAAACCTACTGCGTCTAACTAATGCTAAAAGCTTGCCCAAATCTGGGAAGTCAAACAAGGCTCTACACAGTGATGGACCCTACTTGTGGTTACAAAGGATGGAGAACTGCTATGACTCCATGGGTAAGTGGCCAGGAATTTAAACTCATGATCAGAGATACAGTCAGCAATCAACTGATAGTTGCCAACCCCAGCCCGCCAATGTAAAGTGCTTGCAATGATACCTTTGCCAAATGGGTGCTTGTTACAGCTGCAGAAATTGAAGCATTCCTAGGATTTATGATCGATCAATTGCTGACCGCAGCCCCAGAGATCGATTCTTTGAAATCTAAGATGTTACTGAGCTTTGATATGTCTGAAGTATAGATCCTTAAGCTTTGTTAGTTCATGGTTAAAACAGGCAAGTGCTGGTGACGTTTTGGCTTTTGTGTACCATTACTATACTCCACACAATGACAGGCTCCGACCAACTAGTGTAGAACGTGAGGCGGAGAGATGCTCCTGATGCTAGTGGTAAGCTGGCAAGCTTCAGCAGTGAGGGTGGGGCTCTTCCGTTTCTCAAGGCTTCAGAGGGAGTGTAGACATAGAATCTTAAGTGCCCTGATCCAATCTATCTCATGAGATATGAGCTGGTTTGGGGTTGAACATCAAGGATACCACTGGACATAAGGATCTACAAGCTCACTCCCAAGGAATGGCAATGTGAAGCAATTTGCAGCATACCTAAACCAGGTATTCCCAGATGGAGCACTTTTCACCCTGTGCGTGCATGTGCAAAGGGGTTAAGGGAATGGACACCTAATCTAACTTCAAAAATTTATTAATTAGTGTTTCACACCGATTCATTTCCGGTTAAACTGCACATGCTCTTTTTGGAAGAGGATGTAACAATGAATACAGAATTTCTGGAGGAAGTGAAATTTCACCTCAGTCTGCTCCCGATAGCATACGGTGCCAATTATCAACTTACCTTTTCAGAAAGTTGTCTTTTCTAACAGTAGTGAGTGGAAACATGTAAATACTGTGCAAAAGTATAATGTATATAGTTATGTCTCCCTCTCCTGTAGGTTTAGCCATGAGTCTTGCCTGAATTTATGTCTTATTCCCAGACAGGACTAAATATTGAAAGAGGTTTAACACCACCATGCCTCCTGTACCATACTGTTACACTAGCACCTGACATTACACAAGAACTGATTCGGATGAATACAAATATGACTCATGCAAATATAGCATGCCATACAGTCACTGAAACTGTTCAAACAACTGTATTCAATGACTACAGCTATAAACAGCTAACAGCTAACAAGAATGTGGCAGACTTGGCATGCATCGACCAGAAGTTAAATGCCGTGCACTTACTACACATTAACGTAAAACTACTCGATATTCGCGTGAAATTCCGTATTCTTCCATTCGATAATTGGTACCGTTCGATAATTGGCACCGTACGCTACAAAGTTTGTGGTAGTAATTTTGTATAACAAAGTTTGTGTTAACTTATGTTTGACTTTTCACCAGATTGGTTACATTTCAACTCACTACATATCATGTGAATACCAATACCAATATGTGTAGATCATATGAATTCCATCAGTTATGTATAAAACTGTATACCGTAGTGTCCCGCTAATACGCCCGCTTCGAAAATACGCCCCCCCCCCCCCTCTTTTCCGCCAAAGTTCCTGCACAGGGTAGTTTCACTCGTTATAACGCCCCCCGGTGAGTGTCTTCTGGAACATCAAAACTGCACGTGCGTAGTAGTCGGTGAATCTTTTGTAAGTTTTGTGGCTTTTAGAAAAGCCGGTTAGATGTTCCAAGTTTTAAGCTGCTAGTTTAGCAAACAGGTTTATCAGTCTGTCAAGGTGTTTTTGTTTCCCTCTGAAGATGTACACGCACGGAACCACGAGTCCTTTCCCATCAACTTCAGAACGTCTTCTGCCACCATTGACAATGCAAGTCATCTCGCTGAAGAAATAGCAGCAGATTCTGGAAATTTCCCGTGGTACATGACCGACAGTGTTGCCGTTCTTGAGGACAGCTACAGCGAAGTCGTCGTGAATGTTATTGACCTCGCGTTGAACTGGCAGCTCTTCTCCGATGTAGGGAGACCACGCAGCTTTGTAAACGTGATGTCCGCGAACAGTACTCTCGATCCTGAAAGTCGTCGCCATAGTTCGTTGATAGTGAAAGGCAAACATGAGCTTTGGAAGTGTCCTAATTGCGTACATAGCACTTGCGTAAAATCTTTTGGGGGAGGGGGGGGGGGGGCTTATAGTCGAAACTAATTGCATCCTCGAATATAAGCCCCCCCCCCCACTTTAGGCGGGATGTAGTGTACAAAATGGGGGGGGGGGGGGGGGGGCGTATTAACGGGACACTACGGTATATAGCAGTGAGACTGGCTCACTGGGTGTTGAAAAGTGATTGAAAAAGGATGTAAACCCACAAGCCTGTGAATAAATAATACTACTGAGAAAGTCATACTTGTACTTGCCCATTTTTAATTACATTTTGAAGGCTTCTCACAAGTTCTGCATGTGTTTGAATGGCTTTCTGATGAATACTCAAACCTGGACCGGAGTGCGTATCTCAGGGTGCGGGTTCGAGTAGTATAGTGCAGTAGTTTCAAAATGACGTCATCTCTGCAGCGCTGCGGTATAGGTTTATGATGAGGACAGTATAGGAGGGGGTTGGCAAAACTTTATTCACTGATTAGAGAGGCCCAACGTTTCGCTCATCGGTGGTGAGCTTTCTCAAGGGTGGTTACAACACTTCTCCTCGAGAATGAAACAGCTGAGGAAGCATTCCATAGGTTACAGAACGAGGACAGCTTAGCTCACCATACTAAACAAGATGTTGGAAGCGCAGTCCAGCATTAGGAAAATCAATGAAGCCAGACAGGCTGATGGGGAACAAGAAATGGTAAGCAAAGAAGATGATGAATGTTTGCAGCTTTTGAAAGAGAAGGAAAGTAGCAGCAGAAAAAGACGAAAACTGGAGAGAGAGTTGAGAAAGAAGCAAAAAGAGGAACAGAAAACGCAAGGCTGATGAGAAGGGTCGCAAAGCAGCTGAAAGGGAAGCAGCAAAGTCCAAAAAAGCAGAGGGGAAATGAAACAGCGCTTATTTATATACAGGTTTGTTTAGTAACAGTGTGTGTGGTAACTAGCAACGGTGTGTATCTAGTGATAGCGTGTTTGTCCTGGAAACAGCACACTACTGTAAACTATGTAAGGCCCAGGGGGTACAGCATTTAAAATGCCTAGAGGAGCTACAATACAAAATGCGGAGGCTAAGGGGGGTACATTCTAGAAAATGAATTCTTGGAGGGGGTAGAGTTGGGAAAACGAAAAGGGAGCAATGGCAGTAGGTGAAGAAAGGCTATGGGATGATGTTTAGTCCACAGGGTTCCATTGTTCTTAAAGCCTTCATCCAAGCACTCTTTTCTTCAGACTTCTCCGATCTTCTATCCATTCTACTGACTGGACTCGGACATCAGAGGGGAGGTGGTGTTTCTTCTGGAAGTGCCTACACAGGCGAGTTTGGACCCAGTTGGGTGGTCTTTTGCTAAACATTTCTCGCATGTGGATACTAAATCTAGTGTGTAAGGGTTGGGTGGTCATGCCTGTATATTGGGTTTTACATCTAGTGCATGTTATCACATAGATGACATTCCTTGTTTTGCAGCTAATGGTGTTTTTAATTTTAAGATTGTGGTATGTACTTTTGTAGGTGCTCCTAATGTATGGTTTGGTGTCGAAGGCTTTACATGTCAGACAGTTATTGCTACATTTTTTGATTAGCGGGGGTGCATTTAGTGCAGGTAGGGGTTCACAAAGGAGATTGAGGTCTCGGTCAATTTTATAAACGATCTCTCTTGTGGGTTCTAAAGGCTATGGTGGGTCTATTTGGGAAGAGTCTGAAAGTAGCGGGGATTTCTCGATGAGGTGCCAGTGTTTAACAAGCAATCTTCTGAGGCGGTGTGTTGGTAAATGCGGTATGTAGTTGTGAAAGTTAGGCATTCACCTGCATTGTGGGGTTTGTTTGCTAGCGTTTCTTATCTGTTGGAGAAATTAATCCCTTTAATGCTCCTGTCTATGACCTCTTGTCTGTATCCTCTTTTTTTCATATTTTCGACATGTTCTCTTTGTGCGTTTGGAACGTAGTTTCATTAGAGTTTGTTAGGAGGTATCTATGTATTTCTCCTTTGATGATACCCCGGCTGTTCCAGGGGGGTGGGCAGATGAGGCATGTACATACTATTGGGTGTTGGTGGGCTTAATATGGGTTTTGATATCCAGAATGCCCTCCTTGGCAAATCTCTCCCCTTTGTATAAGCATAGGTCTAGGAATGTGATTTCATCTGTTGAAAATTCTGTGGTGAAATTGATGCGTGGGTGTAGGTCATTGATGCTCTAAAAATATATCATCTATGTATCTCTTCCAATGTGTGGGGGAGAGGGATTGTTTCAGAGAGGATTTTGGATTCCAGTGTACCCATGAAAATGTTAGCATAGGCAGGTGCCATCTTTGTACCCATGGCTGTGCCCTATTTTTGGATGTAAAATGTATCGTTAAATCTGAAAACGTTTTTGTACAGGATGAGTTCTAAAAGCTTTTTGAGCCAATTGGCTGGGGGACACAAAGGGTCCTTGTTCTCCCAGTCTTCAATGGCTTGAAGCGCAGCGTTAACGCCATCTTCTGTTGGGATGTTGGTGTACAATGAGGAAACATTTCCTGTGTCTTCACCATTCGTGGAGGTAAGAGGTACTCAGCAGTGGGTTTATCTATGTGTCCCTCTTGGTACATGGATCTAACAGCTTGGGTTACTTCTTTGGCTACCTGTTTAGTCTGGTCTTCCAAGTTTAGTGTATGGTACTAGCACACCTAGTACAACTTTACCATTTCTTTTTATTACAAATTCCATACGAATGGACAGGAGAAAATTTTCTTCTACACCAATGCTTCATTACCCCAGGTGCTAGTTATGGTCATGCACCAGTACTGAAGTATTTGTGCATAATGATAGGAGTATTGTTTGAGCCAAGCATTTTGGTAAGGAAGTGAACACAATATTCTCATGCCTACGGTGGCTGACAAGCAGCTAAGCTTTAAAGAGGCAGAAGTACTGGCAAGACAGATGAAGAAGGAAGCAAAGGTATGATTTCATGTGGTCTTATGCGTAACACATGTAGTTGCAGTAGGTCATCAATGTGTTTTAGTCTGATGGGTCAAGTGTGCTGATCTGATGGTTAGGTGTTGGTCAGTGCTCTAACA
Source organism: Agelas oroides (assembly GCA_949130485.1). NCBI lineage: Eukaryota > Metazoa > Porifera > Demospongiae > Agelasida > Agelasidae > Agelas > Agelas oroides. Next base: position 8,348,283 of record OX422184.1, on the reverse strand, counting down.
TCTTGCATATCATCCAAATCAGTCAGGAGCTGGTACTGCTGCTGCTCTGCAAGGTTGTGGAGGAATTGCCAGTTGGACTTCTTGTCAAGGAGCTGCAAAGAAGACAAATGATGTGCTTGTACCTTGATTTCCTTTGCTATTTACAGTATGGCTATTGGTATGACTACACAATGGTTTCATCTTCATCATTGAGGTTGGCGTAAACGACAGCAGACCGGTGTGTCACTGCAGGATTCTAGGTGGTGTAGGTAGTTTTCATCAATTTCCCTGATGATGCGCCCATCCTTAGGGGGAACCATTTTCATGGTTGGAATTTGGTAGCAGCCTGCAGAGTATTAACTTACTGAACAATGGATGTGTGTACTCGGTATTGGTTAAAATCTGTGCATTGCTTGATTGTGTTATATGCTTATCTGTAACTATCTGCTATTTTTGTATACAACTTCCATATTGTTAGAGCATTGTGGTCCTTATGTTCTTCAATTTCTACATTAAGTATACAAAACAATGCATGCATGACTATGAGCATTACCTAGACGCTTGCTCTCAATGATATTCCGGGCAGCGGGTTGGATGCTTTGAGCTCTTTGTACCAGCACCTGAAATTAGAGGCATGTGACAGCACTATCTTGAGATGACGGTAATATCATGAGAGTAGTGTTTCACTGCTCATATGTAAATCACTGAAGTGGCTTTCTATACATACATTGGTCCTCAATCCTGCCAATGGGAACAGCAATGTACATAAAAGGGCAACATAGCTCTGCATAAATAGTTCTGTTTAGACACTTGCACATTATTGGATGCAATAATATTGCCAAAGAATTTAATTGTCCCTCAACCCTACATATTAAGTGAGATTCTTTAATACTTGCTTGTACCTTCGTTGCATTTTGCAGACTTGGCTTTGGCTGCAGTTGAAGGTGGGGTGTTGACACTGCCTGTACATTTACAGTATACCGTATAGCCGGTTATTTTGGCGGGCATTAAATTTGGCGAGAATTGGTCCAAAAACGTTATTGGCGAATTTAAATTTGGCGAATGCACGTTCCCCGCGCAAGTATTACGCATGACATCATCAAGAAGAGTGTGCGTTATTCAGATCATCAAGAAGAGTGTGCGTTATTCAGAACGTGTGAGCCAAGGTATTAAACTAGACTCGACTGCAAGTGTATTGGAAACGTTTCAGATTGAAAGCATACAGGGTAAGGCTGGTATGGAACCCCACTGTGAAGATCTCGGCCTTCCGGTGCTTAGGCTGCACTGCACCAACAACCCAAAGTCTGGATCAAGTCTTGGATACCACACAGTGATTCTGTTCTTCATGTACCGTTTCTTACAATACATCATCTTTACATTGTGTAATATTATATTGTAATGTTGGTTGGTGCGGCAGTGCAGTGTTAGAGGCCATCACATCTATAAAGATATTTGGAATCCTTCTTCTGGAGAAGAATTGACTTGCTCCAGTGAAATAGAAAACACCAAGGATCCGTTCGCTGTTGCTGTGAAGCGTAGAACAAACCTCGAAAGCGCACGTGATTATATCAAGATCGCATCGCAAGCAGGTAAAGATCATTAAGTAAAAACATTTGGCGGAATTAAATTTGGCGATTTAATAAGAAATTCGCCAAATGAAAATCCTCGCAAAAATTTCCAGCCATACGGTAATAACATTTTGTAGACATGCTGGTCTGCAATATTGTTTACAATAAATAATCACATGCATACTTTTCCACACTGGACTGCAGGTGGCTACTTCCCTGCCTGGATTCTTTTGTTCTGTCACCATCACAGCCTGCAAGCATTGTGAAATAGTATAAAAATTGGGGAGTTAATTGCTTGTGTGCAACACCTAATAGCTATACTGTTTGCCTAAATTATTAGTGCACTTTTACAACACACTGACTCAATATACTAGTAACTCATCAATAAATGCACATAGTATTATTTCTAATCATACCGTTTCTCACGTTGGTTTCAAAAGAGGAGCTTGGGAGTCTTCACCTAAGATATATCAGAGAGTCTGTAGACTCTCTATGTAGGGATGGTGCCGACGCGCAATATATGCATACTTAAGCAAAAGCCGTATAACTTCGCCACAAATACGTTAAAAGCTTATTTAAGCGCACAGACGCGTCCTGTTTGAGTGCCTTTGTGATCAGCAAGACTCATCCACACGGAAGACAGCTAAACGCAAAAGTGTGCGCAGACACGCCCAAGTTTTAATTACATGGGCGGTAACATCCGGTTAGGGAGACATGGCGCTGGCGAGTTCATTGGAGAGTGTTACAAACATGTCTTTAGTTTTCGGATGTTCTGCCGATTGTTTTTTGACATAAGCGACTTTGAAACACATCAGTGGTTTTATGTCTATGCAGTGGATGGACTTAGAGCTGAATAAAGCGGCTTTAGCGTCATCCGGGAAGTTTTTTATGAAAGAAGCGGACGCCCACGGAGTGTGCTGGATGAGTGTGGCCAGCGCTAACCGAAGCAACCGAGGTCTGGTGAGTTACACAAGGGGTATGATGACTTAGCTACATAACGACACAAAATTTGTGCTGGATAGATTGTAAAAATAGAATGTCCCAAGGTTTTGTACAGCCATCCAACTATCGCTCTATGGGGTGAGACCAAACTCACCCACTGACCAGTATGATTAGTAGATACACTGTTGGTTTCCTTAGTGTACTGGCATGTTGTGCATAGGCATCTGCTCTGATTTGTGGGTGTAGAGTGGGTTAGAGTAGTTATTGCTGGGAACTGAAACAACAAATGGTGCTGTGAAGCACGCGAGTGGAATATTGACGAAACTTTGCAGAGCAATCTGGTGGGGGGATTGGAATACCGTAGTGTCCCGCTAATACGCCCCCTTCGAAAATACGCCCCCCCCCCCCCCCCCCCCCCCTCTTTTCCGCCAAAGTTCCTGCACAGGGTAGTTTGACTCGTTCTAACGCCCCCCGGTGAGCGTCTTCTGGAACATCAAAACTACACGTGCTTACTATACGTTGCAAGTGCGTTCAGTAAGACTATAGTAGTCGGTGAATCTTTTGTAAGTTTTGTGGCTTTTAGAAAAGCCGGTTAGAAGTTTTAAGCTGCTAGTTTAGCAAACAGGTTTATCAGTCTGTCAAGGTGTTTTTGTTTCCCTCTGAAGATGTACACGCATGGAACCACGAGTCCTTTCCCATCAACTTCAGAACGTCTTCTGTCACCATTGACGATGCAAGTCATCTCGCTGCCACTCTTGTGCAAGAAATAGCAGCAGACTCTGGAAATTTCCCGTGGTACATGACCGACAGGGGTTCACTAAGTTCACCCAACTCCATGTGGTGACATCACAATTTGTAATGTTTATTCCTTGCGCATTGCGCGCGCGGATCGAAGATGGAACTGGATCCAGACATGTTAATTGGAAGAAGCTCAGTATAAAGTCCCTTGTGAGGTAAACTTTCACTTACAGCTTGCTATAGTTTTACGGGTCGTAGTTTTATACTTACAGTAACTCTGTGAACTAAATTCAGCATAATTTCCGGACCTGAAGAGCTTCAGTACTTTTCTCATGCCTTTGTGAGTGCAACAGCTAGCTCAGTAACATGCTGTGTGACTTACTAGCCTAGTCTTTCACGCTCAGGTCTAGCTTCACCAGTCTATACTAATGATCATGAGCCATGTGCAGATTTTTTATAGTAAGTTCTAGTTTGCATGTGATGACCTAAATGTTTACTACAATCTGAGTACAAGAACAAATTTTGTGTGAGCATCTTGGGGTACGGTTTCACTTGACTGCATGCATTATTTAAGATACTAAAAACTTGTCCCTCAGCAAGTCATGCAAAACAGTTGCTGGAAGGCATACAGCAAAACAAAACACCAGAAAAATCACAGAGTCTGTATTGTGTCCAAAGATGTGCAACTTTTTAACAAGAATACTGAACTCTAGTGTACATACACTATTTTCAGAGAAAACTGCTCTTGCAAACTGAATCATGCACAGTGCAATCTGTTGAAGTGTACTCCCAAAGTAGTCTCATTGCCATACTCTCACAAATGTCTCATGTTTTGAGGGACATGTCTTGTCATATGTAATGGTTGCTTACTACACAAAGAATGTCATAATTGCATTTAAAATCTTGATCTCATAATGCCGACAGTTTAGTGCTGAAGAACATTTACATCTTCTTTAATTTTACCTTGCTCCTCCCTATCACAAAAGCCTCTCTGCCCCCAGTTTCCATGACAATGTTCTCATTTGGGGTATACAGTGTGTGTCAAATTGCTCCACAGACGTTTAAACTAGCATAAGCCTTAGCCTCATTCCCAGCCTCCCCCGTTTTTACCTTCCGTTTGCATTCACAATAATACACGGTAGCGGAAGACCAGCTGGTCTTCCGCTCCCTTGTATTATTGTGAACACAAACGGAAGGTAAAAACACTGGTCTTCCGCTCCCGTGTATTATTGTGAACGCAAACGGAAGGTAAAAATGGGGAAGGCCTGGGAACGAGGCTACATAAGCCTGATGCTAAGACACTTATCCTGGTTTCTATCCAACTTTAATATGCTGCTTGCAGTTTCTGCTCTGGAAACAGCAAGCAACCAACGATGGGTACATGACTACGTGGCCAAACTCATTTCCGGGCTCCACTAATAAGCTTGCAATAAATCAAGTGAGGATACACTGAGAGTCTGGGAAGGAGGCTACACTTTCTCATAGCAACCTGCAAAAACATGAGGAATCCTGTCTAACTGGGACCTTAGTCTTACAAGGGGTAGTCACTTATATGTCCCATGTAGAAGCATTTGCGACCGGGATCAAAATTGAATCAAGTGATCGAAGCCCTTTTTGGGGGCTGATCAAGGTGACCTCTGAACTGCTCAAATCAATGGATCAAGAACACAGAAGGGAACGATCAAGCAATTAAGCACACTTTTTTGCCAATCAAAAACCTTGATCCCAGTCGCAAACGCTTGAACACACGGCATGTGACTACCCCTTGGTCTTAGTAGGAAAGTCTTAGTTTTAGTAGGTAACAAGTTAGATCACAAGCTAGGGACGAACATGATCACAGTACTGACTGAACCTGTTGGGGTTTTTTACACGAGTCCAGTATTAGCTACATAATTTTCTTGCTATAAAATTAAGTTGCACAATCTCTTTGAATACAATACAGACTACCTGATGTCTTGTTCAACTGGTGTTTTGTTGCTGCATGCCCTCCAGCAACTCAAACTCGACTCGAGGATCTAGCCCTTCGCAGAGAGGTGTGGCTTGCGAGACTAATGTGCTACATGTCTGGATCCAGTTCCATGGCGCTCTGCGCGCGCAATGCGCACATTACAGTTTATGACGTCACCACATGGAGTTGGGTGAACTTAGTGAACCCCATGACCGACAGTGTTGCCGTTCTTGAGGACAGCTACAGCGAAGTCGTCGTGCATGAATGTTATTGACCTCGCGTTGAACTGGCAGCTCTTCTCCGATGTAGGGAGACCACGCAGCTTTGTAAACGTGATGTCCGCGAACAGTACTCTCGATCCTGAAAGTCGTCGCCATAGTTTAATAGTTGGAAGTGTCCTAATTGCGTACATACCACTTGCGTAAAATCTTTTGGGGGGGGGGGGGGGCTTATAGTCGAGACAAATTGCATCCTCGAATATAAGCCCCCTCCCCCCCCCCCCCCCCCACTTTAGGCGGGATGTAGTGTACAAAATGGGGGGGCGTATTAACGGGACACTACGGTACTATGGACTTTGGTAAGATAGGAATGGAGGAAGGAGGGTTAGATAGCCTTGTACCCAAGCATGGTCCAGCCACACCTGGGTACAAGGCTAGGAGGTAGAGGGCAGACCAGAGCACAGGTTTGAATGTACAGTGAAATTCACCGAATGGATATTGCCAGGTGAATTCTATATGGTCACTTATTTAATGTGCACCTTCATGCACCTTGAATCAAGAATTAAGAACAATAACTGTCCATCTAGAACTCACCAGGTAGTATCCACAGAGCAAGTTTTAAACTGGGGACCAGCTATGTTAATTGAATCCACTTTTCACTATGGTCGCTATGGCAATCTACATCATTTACCGTAGTGTCCCGTTAATACGCCCCCCCATTTTGTACACTACATCCCGCCTAAAGTGGGGGGGGGGCTTATATTCGAGGATGCAATTAGTCTCGACTATAAGCCCCCCCCCCTATGAAATCAATACCTTTCACTATCAACTAACTATGGTGACGACTTTCAGGATCGAGAGTACTGTTCGCGGACATCACGTTTACAAAGCTGCGTGGTCTCCCTACATCGGAGAAGAGCTGCCAGTTCAACGCGAGGTCAATAACATTCACGACGACTTCGCTGTAGCTGTCCTCAAGAACGGCAACACTGTCGGTCAAGCACCACGGGAAATTTCCAGAGTCTGCTGCTATTTCTTGCACAAGAGTGGCAGCGAGATGACTTGCATCGTCAATGGTGGCAGAAGACGTTCTGAAGTTGATGGGAAAGGACTCGTGGTTCCGTGCGTGTACATCTTCAGAGGGAAAAAAAACACCTTGACAGACTGATAAACCTGTTTGCTAAACTAGCAGCTTAGAACATCTAACCGGCTTTTCTAAAAGCCACAAAACTTACAAAAGATTCACCGACTACTATAGTCTTACTGAACGCACTTGCAACGTATAGTAAGCACGTGTAGTTTTGATGTTCCAGAAGACGCTTACCGGTGGGGCGTTACTGTAACGAGTCAAACTACCCTGTGCAGGAACTTTGGCGGAAAAGAGGGGGGGGGGGGGGCGTATTTTCGAAGGGGGCGTATTAGCGGGACACTACGGTACTAATTTTTCACTCCAGCTGAGTTGCAATATCATGCAGAGGAACCAGGTGTTGTGCTAACTGATAATATTTCTGCCTTCGAAGTATATGGTGACGATGTCGTAGCATTAACTGAGTTTCCAGACTGTCAGCTGAAAGGACATGATCATTAAAACCCACCATCTTCTACAAGTATGTAGTTATTCTTATTGGAATTTGACTTCATTGTGGTGTGATATCCACCATACCATAACTGTAATGAACATGTCGCACATGATGCACATGGAAGTGGAACTTGACCTCCTGTTGCACATGACGCACAAGTTCTGGTGTTGTGGTTGGGCTGATTTATTGTTCCTGCTTTTCTCTCTAGAAGCACTCTATAGGCCTACCTTCTCTAGCTAATCACGACTTTAGCTGCTTTGCACAACATGTACACTCCACTGTCCTTACGTGTTGCCGTTCCATTTCCCCATTTCCTCGTTTCCCATTTCTCATTTCCCTTTTCCCGTTCCTCCTTTTAGAGTGAGTACTAACAGTAGCATGGCAATAGAACTGGAGTGTGTGCATATATCTACAACAGTAAATAGAATTGTCTCACTCAGGTATAAAGCCGTTGTACATTTCCTCCTCCACTCAGTGCATGCAAACTATAATTCACACACAGTAATTATATTCTCTACAGAGCCGGTGTGAGTATCCACTGAAGAATGACTGCAAAGAAGCATTTTGTGAACTTCTATTTAGCATTAAGTTTGAATAGTCATGCTAATGATAGTGCTGTACGTGGAGTTATTCTTCGTGTAACTGTCTGTAGTGTATATCCATAATAACACAAGCAACTGCATGAAGAAGCTTCAAAATGTTGTATAAAGTTTGAACAGAGTATGGACAATTCACAGATTCAACGAACTTCAAGAAATGGCTAACAAGTGGCCAAAAGTGAAGAACTTCTACATAGAATTAGCTTGCAGACTGTGATACAGTGCCATTGCATACCCCTTTGGTCCTATTACTGTCAGGCAAAGACGATATCTCTGAGTGCATGCATGGACATAGACTTTCTCATCACATTTGATGACTGCAGAAGCAAAATGTCAGCAGTTTGCTGAGTGAAATGCAATGTACCTTCTTCCCATTTCCCCATTTCCTCATTTCCCATTTCCCATTTCTCATTTCTTCGTTCCTACTTTTAGAGTGACCCGTTGTGGTTACACAAATATTCTTAGGCTTAGGCCTAACTGTAACTGAGATTAACATCAAAAAAAAGTACAGAAACACAACTTTTTAAAAATGTAAAAAGATGTAGGAATGGCATGCCAAAAAGTATGCAAACAAGGTAGGGATGATGCATGAAAGCAAAGGTCAACATACTGGGAAAGCCCCATCCCTACATCTTTTTCACACTACAGCTGATGCAATGCTGCTAGATCACATTAGCCTCATTATGAGCCGGCATGTGCTCAGGGGCATTAAGGACTGGGTCCAGGGCTTCTGAGGCTATATTATGGCAAAGTTTGAATCAATTTTATGACAAATGAAGAAAAGTACCGTAGTGTCCCGCAAATACGCCCCCCCCCTCGCGCATAAGCCCCCCCCTGCATTTTTAGCGCAAAGTCTTGCAGAGGTATTTTTATCCCGCGCATAAGCCCCCCACCCCCCTCAAACAATATATGGCTGTTACTAAAATTTATATGCGGTTCGTAGATATTCGCACCTCAACGAAGCACGTATGAGCCCCGCCCTTAACAGAAGTTCAGCGATATGGCACTTCAAACACAGCAATGCGATCGAAATGTACGACGGAATAACCTTCGATAACATCCTTCCAGATGGCAACTGAAAAATCGTCAAATGCGTTGTCTTCTTCTATCTGGACACGAAGTTGTGGGCGGGGCACCGGAAGGGAGGGCGTAATCGCGAGAGAAAATGTCGTATCCCGCGTATAAGCCCCCCCTGCGCTTTATACTAAGGCTAAGGTTGCAAAAGGGGGGGCGTACTTGCGGGACACTACGGTAATTGTTTAAGGTTGTTACATGTAGCCCCACCCTTGTTGTTTACTGTGACATAATTTTAGGCCACACCCACAAACAACTTAGCTGTACCAAGCCCCCCCCACAAGGTTTCTGAACCGCTCACACTATAATATTATACTAATCGTTATAGCATGCAGTGCTATGCTGCCTAGTTCCATACCTTTAAGTGCCTTTAGGAGATAGTGGAATTCTGACAAAGACTTGTCACAGCCAAATGCCCAAAGACAGATGTAGAAATGGATATACTTTTTGCTTGAAATGTATGTTCGAAAAAACGACACTAATCAGGAGGGTGTCGGAGGGGAGTTTTGCCATCAGATTGTGTGAAATGTCACAAGATCAACCCCTTGGGGTTCTGCACATTCGCTTCACCAAACCATCTCAAAGCCCAGTCTTCTACTGTCCCTGTCATTCATTCTCCAGCAATACACCGGGACCAACAACTGCCAGGCTCAGCTCATGAGCTACATCAGCTGGTATGGGAAGGGTAGCACTTCCACATGCCAGTGGACTGCTGATAAACAAAAGTGCGGTAGTGAGGACCAGCTTTGCATTGGCGAACAGAAAATGTTCGCTTAATTGGAGGAACAACACCTTTGTGGGTAGGTCGGACACATCAACGTAGGAGGATCTGTTCGTTTCCCATTGGCTGAAATGATTCGAAGTCCGCATACGGAATGTCCGTAGAGCACATTGCGCAGTTGAGTCGCTTTGCGGTAACCATAGATGCAGTATACCACAATAACGGCTATAGTGCTATATTTCCAGACGCATCTTTTTCGTGGAGCAATGCCATGCATTTTGAGTGTGCGTTCCGACGGCATATATACCGACCCAGAAGAGCTGGTGTCAAACTTTACGGTTACCCTGAACGGCCTCATAGGTGTCGAAAGAAACCGGAGGCCCAGGTTACCTTGCAACCATCAAACGCTTTCCTGATGGAATGGAAAAGTAAGTTACCATATAGCTAGTTGTTCATGTCACTAAAACCATTTTCCAGTGTAATGTCTGAAGCCGCTGCAAGACTGATGTTCATACCATACTTCAAGCATGCAGTTCATTAGCTTTACTATTTTGTTGTATTGTGTTGTACATTTGCATGCTTATACATGGGTTTTATATTGAATGTAGACACAGTTGTGTAAGCTGATATAGCACAAAACCTTTATATTTTGAGGATTGACCAGACTTCGAGTTTGCAGATGTTTTTTTTTGCATCTGGTCCAGTGTAGCTACCCTAATCTCAGCGAAGTATATTTTGTACATGCATGTAACACACGCACACACACACACACACACACACACATGCACACACACACCAACACACACACACATGCAACACACACACACCAACATACACATTCACACACACACACATGCAACACACACACCAACACACACATGCACACACACACAAACACACATCAAAACACAAACACATACACACACACAACCTGCATGCATGCAGACAATGCTTTCTCCCAATGAGTGAACTGTCACACCTGAAGCAGCTCTGTTCATACATGAACCAATTTTTTTTCCGGGAGCTGCGCTGTTCCTCATTGCCAGTGACGAGTTTAAACAGTGGAGTACCATTACAAAAAAGTCATGACTGGAGGTTTGGAGTAATAGATCCAGCGCATCAAGGGATGCTGGAAACTGCAATCTATATCATTTGTCACAATCATACACTTGTTGAAGACGGGCAGTAAACGGGCATGGGAAAGATTTAGTATTTGCAATAGGGATATTCTGTACCCCAGACTACTTTAGCGCAGGGCTATTCTGGTTTCTGAGTCCCGTTGTACTGTACGTAATGTATACTATACTGAGTCATAGCTACTGTAGAGTTTAATACCCAGTGCTTTGTGGCCATTCCAATTGAGACTAAGTTCAGTCATGGAAATGGGTAGTAACTGCTTTGATAGGTACTTATATTCATAGGGCACACTATTTGGTATTTGTTTCACTGTTGTTAATGGAGCTTAACTATGAACATGTAAAAAAAGTGAAGAAAGCGTAATAGCCTCACATACTCCTAATGCTGTGCTGGAGGGTATTTGGAAGAAAGCTGAAGAGACTGTAAGTGATCCAAACAAAAAATCATCCCTGTTCTGGGTTGTTCTACACTTGCCTCAACCCCATGCTACTCCACATCTCACAGATGTCTAAGGCATACTGCTTTGTGTATGAAACTTGGTGAGAATGTTTTATGCAACACAAACCGGATACGAAGCTTGTAGCTCTTCTCCCTGGGCTGTGATAACTCTTAGCCATAGCCATGACACCTTAAGACGTCATTCATCATTTAGTGCATGTAAATTGCTGACACCTTTAGGCGTCTTTTGCGTATAAAGGGTTAACATCACTCATCAAAGATTCATGAGAGGTGGTGAGTGTTTTACAGTTGGCGCAGGCCAAAATGCAAAAGGATCCATGCAAAGCAGCCTTGAAGCTAGTTGGATGTTTATTCACTTCACAAGAGTTAGTCAATGGAAATCTGTCAGGTGCCACAAATTCTAAAGACATTCAGCGACAGAAGAGAAACATTACTGTCTGAACAATCATCCAATGTTGTCCCCAAAACCCTGTAATAGATGGTAAACACCAAAATGCATCCACATGCTGCAGTGACACATGAACACACAGGATGAATGTGATGAAAGTGAGAGGCTGTCTGAGATCATTAGTGATGATTTCTGTGGGATACACATTACGTAAGACTCTGGGTGTTGTGGTATTAGCAGCACGGGCACAACTAATTAAAAGTAAGTGCTCCGCAGGATCATGCTAAATTTGTCGTCACAACTCACACAGCTCTACAAGTTGCTAAAGCACAATGAGCCATTGGCAAAAGTTTAAAAGGGGCACGACCGAAACGTCCTGCACTGTTGTTACTAATTTATGTGCTAAGCTAAGCTAAAGGGATCTCTGAATCACTCATCACATAGCAATGAACCTCTACGACATAGCCCATTCTTGTTGTACGTATGCATATGCTTGAAACAGAGAATTGTATGTTATCAAGATGAAATTGTCAACTCAAGTACTGTGCTCTGGGATTGTAGCTATTGCACAGGAGATGTCCATCCCTTCTGTGAGAAGCTGAGCAGGTGTACAACCAAATTACAACAGCTCTGACCACGTTTGAGAAATCCCATCTGGTGTACAACAGTGGAGTGACTGATGACGGTACCATTGACCAACTTAGTAAGTGAACAAATTGGAACCCAACCACTAGTTCCTTAATCAAATCAGCCCCACCCTTAAACATATTGCAACATTTTTAGAAAAGGTTCCTAATCCCTTTCCAACTCTTGCTTTTCGTGCCCATGCCCAACAAAACCTGGATGCTAAAAACTGGCTGATGATCGAAAATGCATTGTGAGGGTGCTAGCAACAATTCTGTGTACGTACAACCCTTGTCCATCAAATACCAAGTCATGATCATGAATGTAGAGGTGCAAATTCTAGCCTTAAAAGATAGGCTATTTACCTTTCTGACATTTTTTTAGTGCCCATGGATGTAGTGCATACTTCTGGCTTAACCTACCGAACAATGTCTGACTAGTTTGCCACTAACAAATGTGACCTATCGTCACACTGTTAACAAACTACATCTACTATTAGCTAATACTTTCTGAGTTACAAGTTGTTTCAGCGAAATGCACACATTGCGACAGTGAGCACATCTCGTGCGTTCACGTTGCTTCTGAAGGGCAGAAGTGCTTCTTTCGAGCCATCTCAACTGCATCCACGAGCTACAAATCTCTGGTGTCAGATTATTTCAATGTAGCATAGCACACTGACACAAGGCACTTCACTTTGACACTGGTGGGTGTGGAACTTGCCACGTGACCACTCATGTGATTAACATAGCTTGTAATTGTGTGGGTACGTGAAGTGTGAACTAGGCACACTCGTTCGCTTACTGAGCTGGTAAGTACTGGGGGAGTTGCCTCATTTATATCCCCTGTTCCTCAGTGCCTTTGTTTTCAGTAGGATCATGTCTTCATTTAACCCTCTGTCTTTCACCCTTGGTTACCACACCCTTCCTACCTATGGGGTTTCTCTTATTCTCAGTTTCTGCTCTTTCCTATAACACCAACTACCACTACCTCCATTTTTCCACATTGACAGACACATTGCAGATACATTACGAAGCCAAGTTAGGTGGCTATGCTTACTGGCTATGCTTACTGTTAACAGCTGGTCCTACTGACGACAAAGGCACTGAGGAACAGGGGGTAAAAAATGAGGTGCAGATATTGAGTGCTAAAGTTGCTGATACTTCGATCTGTCTGTGGGAGAACACTTAACAGGATACAGTTATGCCAAACATCCAACCACCTGACCGACCAAACTCAACATCCATTTAGGGTACATACAGCAACTTTCCCATAAAAATGTGTTTACTCTGTAGTATTTTTCAGGAGTGAATCTTTATCAAGACTGGAATTACCATAGTGATTGAACAGCCATATGTCTGATAGAATTATTATTGTGTGGTTGCAACGGGTACTTGCAGAAGATGGATGGAAATTTTAGGAGTAAAAGTTGCATGTCAACCAACCCCTTCACCACAGCGATCATTGCTTGCAGTATGAGTAGCAAGTGTACCAGTGCGAGTAGTTAACACGCTTCAGTTATGTGCAAACTAACACTTGTGCAGTTCTAGAGTTCTAGGGTTGGAGATTAATTAAAACCCTTTACACCTGATAGCGGCCAAATGCGCCCGCGCGCAACTCACTGCTGAAGGCGACGCATTACCGTCTGTACGTAGCTACGCTGGCTGTCAACTTTTACAACACTAAACCTCGTACCCCTGGGACCCTTGCCATGTAAAATTAGTCGGGGTGTTCTATAGTAAATTCTCCAGATAATCGACCTCAAAACTTTCCATACGAACTTACCTAGCCGGCTGGCCACACCCACAATGACGATTACAAGGCCGGCACTAGCAATCGCCATAGGCGCCATTACTCAAGAGCAAGCAGCCGCATAATAGATTTAGAATTATTCAAGGTCGTAACAACAGTGACTGTGGTGTGTAAGAGTGTGTGCAAGAAAGTTTCAAGTTGAGAATGACATCTACAAGTAGTGGCAGCGCTCTTGACATCCTCAGTGACAGAGCAACTCCGGAAGCTCACTTCGGGATTCATCTGGACTCAGATGAGTCTGACCTGGAAGTGCCAAGCGACGATGAGTAGAGTGATGATGGTAAGCACCTGATGGGTAATATAAAAAGCATAGCGTAATTTCTTGTACACTGCAAAAAATACTTGGTTAAAATCACCACAAGTGCATGGTTACTGCAGTTTCAAGGTTCATTGAACAGGTAGGTAGCATGATTAAAGGAATTCCAAAACACAATTATCCCCCTCATAACTCCATCTAGCTTCAAAGAGCTAGCACAGACACTTGATATGCATCCACCTGCTGGCTATTATCTGGTTCTGAACCAGATAATAGCCAGCAGATGGATGCATATCAACTGGTATATATTGGCTAGCAGACAAGTGTCTCTGCTAGCTGTTTGAACTTTGATGGATTGTTGATTGATGATAACTGCATGTTTTTTTGATTCTGTTCAATGAACCCTGAAACTGCAGTAACCTTCACTCGTGGTCATTTTAACTAAGTGGTTTTTGCAGTGTACTATTTGATGCAGGTGATGACAGTGACCCCTTCACCAGGATCACCAGCCACTCCATCCCCACCAGGTACATCAACCATCGTCAGGCAGACAAACAGTCCTGGTGAGTGTTTCATGATATTGTAAACAAACACAATTACATACATCTTACTGGGCACAACAAACATGTTCACTATAAGAAACTAATTATGAACTTTGCAGAAATTGCTGACCTGATTGGAGACAAATGGTCAGAGATGGTGCGACCAATCCCCACAATTCAACTTCCTTGGCATAAACATCATCAAGGGGATTGATCAAAAGCCCGCCCTTACCCACTACTGGTCAACTGATCCTTACCTTGGTAATCAAGGAATGGAGTCAGTAATGCCACGGGAGCGTTTTGAGGCTCTGACCCGTTACCTTCACCTCAACGACTCTGAACAGATACCAGGCAGGGACGACCCAGAATATGATCCCCTTTACAAGATCAGGCCATTGATTGATACTTTCCAGCAGAACTTCAGCCACTCACCAGTTCTAGAGGTGGTGGACCTCACTGAGCCATTTCAGCACTGAAACCGCCACGTTTATTCTGACAACTTTTTCACCTCAGTAAACCTGGTAGAGGAGCTGTTGCGACGTGGAACATATGCCTGTGGCACATTACGTACAGACAGGTACCCAGATAGCTTCAAAGTCAAGAAAGGGGGAAGAAAGCGGGGAAGAAAGCTCAAAGCTGGGGAGAGACGCCAGCTACAAGAGGGTACCATGCTCATTACCTTGTGGTATGATGAGGCAAGTTGCAGTTCTCTCCTCCAACTGCAACCCAAATGAGCAGATCACCGCGCAGAGACGTATCAAGACAACTCCACATGTAAAGGAGGTTGAGATTCCGGGCCCAGTCCACCTTTACAACCACAGCATGGGTGGAGTTGATTTGAACGACCAATATCGATCATATTACCCAATCTGGACGTTCAGGTAAAAAAATGGTGGCGGTTCGTGTTTTGGTTCCTCATTGATGCGGCCATTTGCAATGCATTTGTAGTGGAGGGGCTTTCTTCACACTTGCCATCATCCAGATCTCGCCGAAACCATTTGCAGTTCAAGCTGGAAGTGGCAAAACAACTGATTGGTGGCTACAGTGGAAGGAAGCGATACGCTGGTAAAAAGAGGAAGGCTACACCTTTTGACAATGCTATATCCCTCCCAAACTTACCTGGCCATCATGAGGTAAAATTGGAAGGGCAGAAGGGAGCATGTATTTGCTGCTCAGTGCACAACCGCAGAAACCCATCTGGACGCACTCCTGAGACTGTGTATGGCTGTGATCGCTGTGGTGTCCACCTTTGCGAAGTGGTTGCTTCAATACCACACAGAAAACTTATCTGCATGAACGTTCACCCTTTACTGAACCCGTACACTCCAGCCAAGGGGTACATGCTACCAAAACCTCCTGTACAGAAGCTAATCCTTAGCTAGCTTAGCCCTTTAAATGCTAAATTAATTCCCCTAAAGGTCTTGTGTAGACTAGTCCCACCTTCCTTCACCTGCATTTCCACTTCTGCCAGGAGTTAGCCCGAGAAACTTGATCCACAGCTTGCTTCAGAAGTTTTTTGCAGGTTCATGACCCTGACCACACCCACTCATTACCGAGCGTTCAATAGTCTGGGCCCTCCGACCAGGGAACGCTCCTCCAGACTGAAAGCTGCCTGAAAAAAAACAGAAATGGAGTCCCTACAAAGTGAAAGGACCGTTTTCTGTGCTCGTTTGTACAAGAAAGTGGAGGAGCGGGACACCCAGCGCTGACCAGGCCTTTTCTATAGCCAGCTGCAACAGCCGCCATGCACTGTCAGCCAGCTGCAACAGCCGCCATGCACTGTCAGCCAGAGCGGTGCACCCACCCACCTCCCCCTGTCCCACCCTTTCTGCTAGCGCAGAACCTATCTTCAAAACGGATTGCGCCAACTGATAACATGCGGCCGAATTTCGATGACGCGTATAGGCGTCAATCGCTGTTAAACGGTTAACCAGTGCAAGCCCTGGCAGAAGTCTGGAGGAGCGTTCCCTGGTCGGAGGGCCCAGACTATTGAACGCTCGGTAATGAGTGGGTGTGGTCAGGGTCATGAACCTGCAAAAAACTTCTGAAGCAAGCTGTGGATCAAGTTTCTCGGGCTAACTCCTGGCAGAAGTGGAAATGCAGGTGAAAGAAGGTGGGACTAGTCTACACAAGACTTTAGGGGAATTAATTTAGCATTTAAAGGGCTAATGGTGGGTAAAGATGCTAGAATATGAGGCCAGAAGTTCAGAAGTAGCAGGCAAGCTAAAATTGAATCAAGCCCTTAGCATTCGTCTAACCCCTTGTGGGACACAACCCTGGTCAGGTAGATCATGAGTATCATTATAGGGTCGTGAATCTCATTAGCAATGTCTAAGGTTGAGGTCCAGTGTGTTTCGGAGTCGTAAATCTCTATAAGAGCCATCCAAGGACAAGCAGTAGCCAATTCTGTGGTAAGCTGTTACTTGACACACTCTGATTCCATCTGTCAGCAGAGCTCTCATGAATATCATTAAATGGCTGTTTTTAGGGCTCTTTTGTTCTCCCATTAACTATGCTGCTAACTCACCTTTTTGCGTCTACCTCCGCGCCTTTTCAAACCTCGTTCGAACAACATCCGCCTATCTGGAGAGGATATCTCGCGAAGACATATCAAATAGCTCACCACAAGACATTAACTAGCTAAATCACGCATATTTCATGAAAATAAGACGTACTTGTAATACTTGAAGTCCGATCTGAAGATATAGCTTGACATTTCACGCACAAACAAAATCGCTATTTTTATGCAAAATATCTCACGAGGGTACGAAATGCACATGCGCGGTCGGGTGCAATGGGTTAAACAAGCTGTGAACTAATGACATCCGCTAGCGCATCTACACACTCACTGTAGGTAGCGCCCTAACCACCAATGTATGTCAAATCAGTCTGTGCCAGCTTTTCTTCAGAGCTACTCTCAAAGTCAGGCTAGACTCATGTTTGTCACTGCTCTTGGAATGGACAACTTTGACTGCGCCAAAATGAATGCACATTTCGAAAAATTCACTGCTAAATCTCAGAACACTCGATTCAATCTCCCAACTCTCTCCAGCCGCCATACACCCATAAACTGTTCAACAATATTTTTGCCCTGTCAGGTTCTATTGTTTCCACCCCAGCCCTAATCGTAGGGTTTTTCACAGCAGACAATTAGTCCATCAGCAGACCAGTCTTTAGATGCCATACGGCGGCAAACAGCTGGATCTTTTCAAGGAGCAGTTTGTTTTTCTGAAGTTGAGAACCCAGACTATGCAGCAATAGGATAGGTTGGGGCTTGTGTCTGTTACATGATAAAATCATGATTTTTGTCTTCTGGGGTTAAGGCATAGATGGTTAGCAGACATCCAGTTGGCAATGCGATCAATGTCAGATTGGAAGGAAGCAAGATCCTCATCGCCAGTGATGGGTTTGAACATCAGAATGTCATCAGCAAACATGACTATCTCACAACGTTGGAAGAGGGAGACGTTGACCAGGTCATTGATATACCGTAGTGTCCCGTTAATACGCCCCCCCATTTTGTACACTACATCCCGCCTAAAGTGGGGGGGGGGGGGGGGTTTATATTCGAGGATGCAATTTGTCTCGACTATAAGCCCCCCCCACCCCCCCCCCCCCCCCCAAAAGATTTTACGCAAGTGGTATGTACGCAATTAGGACACTTCCAACTATTAAACTATGGCGACGACTTTCAGGATCGAGAGTACTGTTCGCGGACATCACGTTTACAAATCTGCGTGGTCTCCCTACATCGGAGAAGAGCTGCCAGTTCAACGCGAGGTCAATAACATTCATGCACGACGACTTCGCTGTAGCTGTCCTCAAGAACAGTAACACTGTCGGTCATGTACCACGGGAAATTTCCAGAGTCTGCTGCTATTTCTTGCACAAGAGTGGCAGCGAGATGACTTGCATCGTCAATGGTGACAGAAGACGTTCTGAAGTTGATGGGAAAGGACTCGTGGTTCCATGCGTGTACATCTTCAGAGGGAAACAAAAACACCTTGACAGACTGATAAACCTGTTTGCTAAACTAGCAGCTTAAAACTTCTAACCGGCTTTTCTAAAAGCCACAAAACTTACAAAAGATTCACCGACTACTATAGTCTTACTGAACGCACTTGCAACGTATAGTAAGCACGTGTAGTTTTGATGTTCCAGAAGACGCTCACCGGGGGGCGTTAGAACGAGTCAAACTACCCTGTGCAGGAACTTTGGCGGAAAAGAGGGGGGGGGGGCGTATTTTCGAAGGGGGCGTATTAGCGGGACACTACGGTACACTAAAAATAACAGTGGCCCAAGAATAGAGGCCCTGGGGAACCCCAGACAAAACATGAAGCCAATGTGAGTATCAAATCACCTACAGCGTGTGGTTCTTAGTGGTGTCAGTAATGGAATAACTGTTGAGCGGTGTTTGCGGAAGCCAAACTGAGCATCAGCACATTCATAATCTGATGTGTTTTCATTTTCGAGTAAGCATTCTGAAAATACTGTAAGTACGGTTGTGATTTTACCACTTATACGTATCGGTGAGCAGGCCCTTTGAATTGAGATAGTCCAATAAGAATTGATGTAGAAATTCTTGCATCCCAGCCATTTCATAGGACCTTGTTGCTTTTACCTGGCATTACTGCAGTATTTAACGTTAGTGACATCAGACTCACAGGAACCTGGCAAGCAAGACCATTGCTTTTTTCATCCATGAATGACACTTGAATGCTTCACACGTCAACGAATTATGGATGATTCGGGGGACCGCTTTTGGGGGGACCACTTATAGTATGACAGGCAGAGATAGGAACTGCACGAACTGGGCTACAATGACATGAAGCCTGAATCATTACTTATTCCCGTGATAGTTGCATCGCACACCTCCTGCAAAAATGCCTAAAGCTAAATAGACACTTTATTTTGCCATTTAAATCTGCTCTAACTTGCTGTTTCTATCTTCCTGAAGTTTGGTTACCTCACCACAGATGCACATGTAGGTATGTATGCAAATGCAACTACAAAAGATTTCACGCGTGATCATGGGCAGAGTCAATAAAAAATTTCAACATGCTCTCTGTATGCAGCCATTGAAAGCTCTTGTGGTGTCATGGCAACATCTGTGCCTAGTGTTCTGCTGTCGATGTTTCATTCTGACGAAGTTCCTTCCGCTGCAGTTTTCGACCCAAAAATTCATTTCTCGTAATACCATAGTCTTTGAGATGTTCTAAAAAACGTAAAAGGATGTAGGGATAGCATGCCAAAAGGTATGCCTTAGCTGGAGAGCATCGCTAAAGTACCAGACCGGCAAGTCGCTAAAATGGGCAAATCATCAATCTTCTGACTTTCCTTGGGTGTAAGCCAGGTTAGTACGATAACAGCTGAAGCTTTTACAACGATTCAAACGTGAAAGAACAGCATAAATCACTGGGTATTGTACTCACTACTTATCGTTATCGTAGAACTCGAACTATTCTGCAGTGATTCTCAAGTACTCCGATGTTAATACTTAGTGCTACACCGCCATTTTGTTAGAATAACATTATTCGCCCCTGGAAGCTCAACTGAGCACGTGTTCAGATATGGTATAGTCTAAGTTCACCCTGTTTGAAACGGTTTCCGTTTACGTCACATTAATAACTGTTTATAATCCGTCGTGCACCTTATTAATCTGTTGCACTGCCGTAACTTAAATACATTAGACTATACAGCATGATGGCCATCTGAAACGGCTCATTGGCTGAATGGTTAAGGGTCAGGGTCAGGGTTAGGGCTGGGGCCAGGGAATGAACATAGTACTTCTTTTTTTCCCTCTGTTCTTACAAAATGTGATGAACATCTTTGCTTCGGTAACCTCTTATGAATGCTTAATAAGACAAGACTCAAAAAATTGTAAAAGGATGTAGGGATAGCATGCCAAAAAAGTATGCAAACAAGGTAGGGATGATATAATAGTGATGGTAAATTTACTTGTAAATTTACCTTCACTATTATATCATTCCAAGCATGTAATAACATTGCCAGCTAGAATCCATTAAATGAAGGCCAACCACTCTCCAGAGCTCCGTACTAAACTTTTTTAAACCGATCTCATGAATTTTCGATCACATGACAACTTACCAGCTGCAGCACAGAAAACTATACTGACAACTGACCATGATAGCATCACAGTTTACTAAAGCTGTCAGTAGCTACTTTATTTCGTGTAGCTATAAGTTGGCAGCTGAATGCAGCGCCTTATCTGTGTGGTGTTCGTAAACCTTGCCCACTATGGCCGTACCAGCCGTGCGCGTGGTCAACTCGCGATATCGCTTGTGCACTAGTCTCGTTCCCGGACCAATGATCGTGGTATTTGGCCTGGGAACGAGACTACATGTGCACATGCGTACAACATTAGAAAATGGCATCCTTTGCAATGGACAGCAGCCACAGAGCGTTGTGAATTTAATGGCTTTTATTGACCAGTGTGAATTTGAAGCTATGCCGATTGGTCGTAGAGCTCCGCGTTGTGATAAGGATCAGTTTCATGCTAAAATGACGGTGAGTACTTCTAAATTCTTTTTTTCTCCTCCAGCTACAACTTGTCACACTCACCCCTGGTTCCATCCGAATATCTACAATCACCCCAAGAATGCCCAGAGGAGATTTTGTGTAATGAAAGTCTACCAGCTTTTGTTCTGCTAGAACACTGAAACACACTGCTACAAGTATCACTCCTTCGATTACGAAACTTTTTAATTTGTCTCTGCGCACAAGCCACATACCTAGTGAGTGGAAGCAATCTTTGGTTGTGCCAATTCCTAAGTCAAACAACAATAAAGGCTCTCCCAATAATTACAGACCAATTTCCCTTCTGAGTGTGCTCAGTAAGTTACTGGAAAGGCACGTGCACAAAATACTTACCGAACATCTTTGCACACATCACCCCCTGTCTGACTCACAGTGGGGGTTCTCTGCAGGGAAATCAACTGTTACAGCCCTATTGACGACTACTCATGAATGGCTCCAGCGTAGTCTGTGGTGTGCAGTTTGTTTTGTGTGTGTGGGAGGGGGGGGGTTGGGGGGGGATGCGGTGGTATTGTGGTGGGGGATGGTGTGGTCTTATCCATGGGGCATGTTTGTGTGGGAAAGCCGGCTTGTTCCCACGTTTGGCGTTTGGGTGTTGTGGGGATTGACGGTTCAGTGTTCGAACACTGCTTTTTTGGGCTTTCCTGTCTCGCTTCTCTTTTAATTTAGTTTTTAGTTTGTTTGCCCGTTCTTCAATTGGGGTTATTTTGTTTACAATGATATTTTTTAGCCTTTGTTTATCTTTGGTTGAAAGGCTTGAGGCTTCCGCTTTGTTAAACATGTTCTTTTTTGTTAATTCTATCTTAGCTTCAATCGTGTCAGCTATACTCTTATAATGTTTGAGTACCAGGTCTCGTAACTTGGTATCGATTTCGGTTTGGAGAGATGAGATTTCTCTCTGCAGGTTGGACTTTTTGAAATTCGGGACTTGTACTGGCAGTTTTATTGTAAATCCTTTTGGAAAAGAGTGTTGGTCTTTGTGTAGCCTTAGGAATTTGGTGTGGTGCTTGACGTTTTCCTGTTTGAGCCTAAGGGTGGATAGTGTTTGTCTGAGGCTTTCCAAGTTTTGGGTGGGGCTTCCTAAGTCTTGCTTGTGGCAACTAGTGTGTGTGTGAGTGGATCTATGATTAGATGCTGCGGGTTCCCCATTTGTCAGGCTGACAGGCTCTTGCACTGTACCTGAATCATCAGAAGTTGGGGTGCGCCAACACAGCTACACACATCGTAGCTCCCATTTGTTGAGGCAAGACTTTCATAATTATGTAGCCTGTGTCTTTTCCTAATGCGTGGGGATCGTTGAGGGAGAGGGGGTTGTGCTATTTATGGGGGTGGGGCTGAATAGTTCAGGGGATCCCGGTAGGGGTTCTTCATGCTGGGGGCTAGTGTTATCGAAAGAGGTTGGACTGTTAGTGGGGCTAAGTGGAGTGGGAGGTGGCTGGTTTTTGGGGGAGTCAGGGGCAGGGGCATGGACTGGGCTTGAGGTCGGTGTGGGGCTAAACAGTAAGGGGGGAGAGCTATGGTTAACAGATTCTATACTACTTATACGAGGCATGCACGGGTTACCAAGAGTACCAGCCTGAATTGGCTGTTCGGTGTCTCTTGTATGCTGTTGATGCTGTCATCCTGCATCTGGGGGGGCTCTGACAGTATCTCCGGGGATGTAATTGGTCTCCCTGGACCGGAGTGCGTATCTCAGGGTGCGGGTTCGAGTAGTATAGTGGAGTAGTTTCAAAAATGATGTCATCTCTGCGGCGCTGCGGTATAGGTTTATGAAGAGGACAGTATAGGAGGGGGTTAGCAAAATTTTATTCACTGCTTAGAGGCCCAACGTTTCGCTCATCGGTGGTGAGCTTTCTCAAGGGTGGTTACAAGGAAATGAAACACCGCTTATATACAGGTTTGTTTAATAACAGCGTGTGTGGTAACTAGTAACGCCGTGTATCTAGTGATAGCGTGTTTGTCATGGAAACAGCACGCTACTGTAAACTATGTAAGGCCTAGGGGGTACAGCATGTACAGCAGTGGGGTGGGTAGTCCTGGGTGTGTAGTGCATGTTTATGTGTATGGAAAATAGAGACACTTTTGTATTGGCAAGTGAATGGAATCGTCCAGAGGTGTCCAAGAGCTATTGTTCGAGTAAGAATAGCAGTGTTATGTATATGTGAATAGCAAATACATTCCGTATAATAGCGTTCAACGCATGATGGGCCAGGCGTAAGGGGGTCCCTGGACTCGACACACAAGGCAGTCCCGCATTTCCTGCATCTGATACTGCACTTACGTCACAAGTGAGCCTTTTCATTATTTTCTCATTGCCTCATGCATCCCTTAATATTCCAGCAACAATAGCAGCGACCTTTGGCGCCTTTTCCATCAAGGGAAAGGTAGGTCCAACATCCATTGAGAAAGGCTGAACTTGCACGCTGCTACCCTCTGACCATCCCTTTTCTTCTGCAGATCCACCAGTTGCTTCATGACGGCTTTTCTCACCTCGTCTCCTACTACAGATACCGCAACCTTCACCAGAATAGTTCGCCATCGTTTCTTCTGTGATGATAAATGAGTATCAGTGATCAATTTGATAGCCACTGCCTCAGCAATTAAGTGACAGTAGCTACATAGGAGGCTATAAAATCCTAGCTACTCTTAATTTATAGCTACTTTACCACAGAAAATAATTCAGATTCAGGTGACTCAAAGTGTAGTCTCCTTTCACAGTTGATTGCTTTTTAGAAAATAAAAACATTAAAATGTAATAAGATTTAGGGATAGCGTGCCAAAAAGTATGCATACAAGGTAGGGATGAAAAGATGTAGGGATAAGATAGATGAGCTTGTCATAAAATTGATTCAAATTTTGCCATAATCTCAGTCCTTAATGCCCCTGAGGAGTCTGTAACGGTGGGTTGAAGTACATGGTAAGGCTTGCTTCTACGTGTGCTTGTGTCCTCCACTATCTATGGTTACGGTACTGTTATAATAAATTTAGCTCATGAAGAAGCTTAAATTAATTGTTTAGTGTTGTTACATGGAACCCCACCCTTGTTTACTGTGACGTCATTTCCGGTCACGCCCACAAACAGCTTTGCTGTACCAAGTATATCAGTGCAATAAACGTGATGTGGAACTTGCATGAGCAAAATTTCGCAATTATTTTTGCACCAATGCGTTCTATTTCAACTGGCCTAACTTTATATCTGTGGGAATAGTGCCACGCCAACCGGGCATTTACACTTCCACTTTGAACCTTTAGCGGTAAGCTACGAACTTTTCCCATGGTGAAATCAAAGACAATTGGATTTCTTCTCTTCTGAAGCATTCTGCATGGGTTACTTCCGGAAAAAGAGCTGCCAAGTGGCTATTATACGGCCTATTCAAGAGTAGCTGGCATGTGCTACCCTACATGGTGTACGTGACTCCACTAATGACGCTTTGAAAATTGCTGGAAGTTCACGGTACTGCCCCACATGCACACCACCTAGGTAAGGTGCATGTAAACAATGCTGAACCTTGGAATGGCAATTAAGTGTGATAAGCATCAGTTTCGTGATAAAATGACGGTGAGTACTTGAACCATTCTCGACATGTTCAACTAGTGGTCGTAACAAGAATGCACTTTCGCTACTGCATACCTTTACGTTCAGCTGTCTTCTGCCAGAAGTGTAATAACGCTCCAAGAACTTTAATCGTCTGAGCATCATTCTGTCTCCCAGCGACTATTGTCCATACTTGTTTTGATAAAAACACATTCTGGGTGCACTATAACGTTATGCCTCTGCAGTGACTTCACAAGTGTTGTTTTGATAAGAACGCTTAGGATATAGGGTCCTCATGCCTGTATTAGTGGTTAGATTGCATTCACTAGCTAGGTAATAACCACTTAGGCAACTACTTGCCTTGAAATCTTCATTGTTGGCATGATACACATACTAATCTGTATTGTGGACAGTTGCTCCTGCCACAGGAGTGTCTTCCACTTTGCGTGAGTATGTGCTCTAAAAAGGATAAGTGCAACTTCCAGTAGGCAATGTACATGACATGTAAAGTCTCTAGCTATATTAACTCACCAGAACTAAATCATCATCTGGATCCCAGCCAGCTGCAATCCTCCATACCAAATCCTTCTCTGTGAAAGGTGAAGGTCTTTGTGTAAAGCAGCAGAGGACATCAGGCCATATACCATATATGGAACTGCATATGTCTACCTGGTTGAGTGAATGAACCAGATATATTGTAAGTAGAGCTCTCTTGAACATCAGCACTACGTATCAACGCCACTGATGAACCACTGTGATGCTACTATACCATTGATAGCATTGGATCTTATGAGTGTGCTCCCTTCAGTGTTGGGTAACACATAGTTTTGTGACTGCTGCTTTCTGTCCATGCATGCAACAATCAAACTGTTGATAGCATCTGGTGTGGTATGCACACCTGTTATAATACAAATAGGTGTGCATAGAACACCATAAAATTAATGTAATTTTTATTGTGGTGTGTATAGCACAATGGTTACTGCCTCAGTGGTGAGGCGTGTGGACAGCATGGGTTACAAGGAGTGTATATTGCAATAATTGTAACTGTGTCTCTGGTAGCCATTTTAATAGTTGTTATTAGCCTTGTGTGTGTTTGTGTAATAAGGAAGCGTCGTAAGATAAAAAAATACGACGCTCTATCATAATCAGCATTGAAAATGGACTGCATCCAGTGATTGTCAATGTGATTTGTATGTTTGATTGCAAAAACATTTTTCATGACCTAGCCTGTTATCATGGTTGTAACAATGTGTCTTCGGGATCACTGACTCTCAGGTTTGTATCTACATCTAAAGTAGAAGTCCTATGCTTGTATTATGTGTATGGTGCTAGTGAGCATACTTGGAGTGGCTCTAGCATTGCATATACATGATGCGATATTGTACCATGTTTAGGGATGCGGCTAATATGCGGGCATATTTTCTGGAATAATTGGTAGCTCTGTGGAGCGAGCATAATTGAGAATAATTGGAAGGCAACATTGACCGCGCACGGGTATAAAGCTGTTAGAGATGTGCCTTTCTATTTGTAAGGGATGTTTCATGTCTGACTCCTCCTTTTGGTGAAGCTTGCTTTGACAAAGATCAAGATAAGACCAGCTAAGTCACACTACACTCTAAAGGATGGATCAGCAGAGCTAATTTTGTTGGTGTATCTTGGGGGGTGCAGTTTTAACTAATTGATTAACTTGCTGCATGAGCATAATAGGGACACACCAAGAGCATAGTCGGACATAGTTTGAAGCATTCTAGCATAGCATAAACGGTGAATTTTTGAGCGGAAATAATTTACACGTTCAGTTTAGCAACGTGGAAATTGCCCATAATCAGCGTTGTCAGGTCAGGAGGTCAAATTTGCTAGCAAGCCCTGTGCAGTGCCAGCATCTAAGCTGGTTTCAAAGTTATATAAAGGTAGAACTCCCACCTCAAGTGAAAACTGGAGGCTGTTTGCTCACTGTGTTTGAGTAAAAGCTTCGTGTCTGACTGCCCTGGTTAAAGTCGCGATCATCCATGAACTAGCACCGCCTCTTCCTGCCTTTCCAGAGTGATAATGTCAGCCAAAAGGTGTGGTTTAGCTTCATTACCACTAAATATAAAGGGGCTAACCCCCGAGTTTCGCTAACCTTCTTAGCTTCATGCTAAACGGTGAGTTCTAATTTACGGGCCAGTTTAGTGGCCTTTCACATGGGCTAACTGGCAATTATTGGGCCGCTAAAGTGGCCTCCCGTGTCCAATGAGTAAAACAGTGTGATATGCACACCATTGCAAAAACTGTGATTTGCACACTTTTGTGGGTGACACACCTATGGTGTGATGCGGCTTAGGTGTGCTATGCACACCCTATTTTTTACACTGAATAGAGATGTCATGAGGACAAGAAGACTGGCCAGCATAAGGACAAGAACTGCCATTGGTCTGTCATTATTGTCAGGTGCTACTCCTAACAGAATCACCACAACTTTCTAGATGTTATTGTGCTGGTCGGAAGTAGGTCATTTTAAATCTAGCAAATCTCATTCTAAATAGAACCACCTAATTATCTGAAATGAGTTAGCCAGATGTATTTTCCTTGGTACGCTGGAAAATGTAATCCGGTGGTCTAGAATCTGTTATGATGGCAAGTCTGTGACTCTTTTCCCCCAAGTACTATTTAGTAGTACTGCGTGCATGCTTACATATAAACACAGGAATATGCCATCATGTAAAAATGGAATCTTTACCAGGCTTCTTTGACCAGGCTCGTCCTAACCTGGATGGGAGATGTTAATTAGGCGTTAATGAGAGCTTCCAATCCTGGTTTGTAAACTTAGATTTGGTCTCTTAGGAAGCAACACAATAAGATGTGGGACTGAAGCACATGAATGGAAGTAGGACAAGAATGCATGGGAGTAGGGTGCAACAAAGTAAATTTCTGACCTTGTCTTTCTCGGTTTTATAGATAAATGAGTCTACTATCGAGATCCAACGTTTCAAGTTGTAGCCTCTTACCGCTTCGTGTAGGGGAGCCGTTGTACACGAACGGTTCGATCGCACCCCGTGCAAGAGGAGTGCGGTTTTTTGTTGCACGTTTTTGTTCGTCCCCCCTGAGCTGCATGAAACAGGTACCATTCGAAAGCACTGGAACAGGGCTACAAAATATGCAAAAACTAGGCGTGTACACGAACTAGGGTCTGGAATATACGCGCTGGTATGCGGACTGAAAAATTGCAGTAACGTCTTCAGTTTTCAACTTGGATAATAGCTGACAGTACAAAAAAGACAACACACATGCCAGTTCTAACACTGCACATGCCTTTCATACTCCATAAAAAGGTAAGACAAAGATGCTGGAGTGTAAAGAATCATCCTAGCCTTTTGTAGAGCACCAGGGCATGAGCAGAAGTGGGGGACGGGGACAAGATCAAGGTAAAGATACATATAGTCTTGTCATGTGGAAACTCTCTGAAGTGAAAATAGAATGCTGTGTGTGTGTGTGTGTGTGTGTGCGTGCACGTGTGTGTGCGTGCACGTGTGTGTGCGTGCACGTGTGTGTGCGTGTGTGTGTGTGTACGTGTGGGTGGGTGTGGGTGGGTGGGAGGGGGGAGCATATACATATTTATAATTCTATTCTTGATTTGTGGGTGCCATGACTGGTCTCTCCATAGCTACTCCGTCCACAGCAAGTTCCTAGAGCATGACAGAGCATTGAAAGGATCTTGCACCACCAAATTTTCAAAGTCACAGAATCACAAATTCTTTTCCTAGCTATTTTACAAAGTGAATTATTGCTTGGGACAAAGAACAACTGGTTCTGTTCCCAGGCCTTTTCCTAGCTTTTGCCTTTGGACTTGACTTGTACTCAAATGTGACAAAAGCTGGAAAGAGCCTCAGAACATGGCAGTGTGTTTCAGTGCCAGGAAATAGCCAAAAAAAAAGAGTAACACACAAAATCATTAGGCTTTTGCTTCTGTGGCTTTGTCCTTTATAAATAAACTCGGTCTTTATGTTACCCAGCTTTACAGCTTCCCAACTCGGCGTAATTCTCTCTTTTAAAAGCCTAACTCATCATGCTAAACGCACTCAACTAGTAATTTACAGAGGCTCAGAGGCTTACCGCTGAAATAACTGCTGCAAATCACTTTGGCACTGCCCAGGATGGCTTTGCACGTCCTTCAGATGCTCTTAGCACAGAGCACAGCGACTCTGAGTGTCGTTACAAGTGCTTTTACGAACCTTGGCCGACATATCCTCACCACGTGGTGACTGAGTATTTTACAATTTTTGGGTCCGCATACCAGCGCATATATCCCAGACCCTAGTTCGTGTACACGCCTAGTTTTTGCATATTTTGTAGCCCTATTCCAGTGCTTTCGAATGGTACCTGTTTCATGCAGCTCAGGGGGGGCGAACAAAAACGTGCAACAAAAAACCGCACCCCTCTTGCACGCGATGCGATCAAACCGTTTGTGTACAACGGCTTCCCTACACAAAGCGGTAAGAGGCTATAACTTGAAACGTTGGATCTCGATAGTAGACTCATTGATCTATAAAACCGCTGGCAGAGTGAGCGCCTACATCTTCGATCTTCTTGGCAAGAGACTTTGAAAACTCACCGGAAGACAAGGTGCCGTTAATTAAACATTGGAATGTGCCTGCGTTTTTACTTCCTGTTTTTCAATAATTCCCCGTATACTTGTCACTGGCGGAACGACTGTGTGAATTATTCCAGTGGAATCGTTGGGCAGCATCCTGGAGAACAATAAGCTCCTCTTTGAACTTCGCAACACCAGGACAGGCATCAGCAAATTTGGAAAAGTGACCAACTTTTGGGCAATACAGTAAGAATTTGCAGTTGTTCACTCCTTTGTGGTGTTGTACATTAAGGGTACGGGATACAATTTGTTCATAACCTTCAACTGCGCATGCACACGGATGACTTTCCATGGACTTTCAACTGACGCGATTAGTGCTATCATGTATCTTTATGACCCCAAAATACCGTTGAGTATCTATGGATACAAAGAGACCTGCTTAACAATGTACTGTACGATGGACAAAGCAAGGCCTGACGGAGCCATTTTAATATCGTTGGCTGTCATAATCTTACAGAGTCGTGAGGTGTGTACACTTTACTGGACAACTGGCTATTTCTCAAAAACCGAACGACATTTGCAAAAAACGCTCCATCTGGCCCTCGAGTACATTGAAAACTGTTGATCTAGAGTATTGTTCATCGCTTTTGGGTAGCCTCGTTCCCAGGCCTACCCCTTTTCTTGTTCTTCGGTTTGCGTTCAGTATAATACACGGAGGCGGAAGAGCGCGAAAAACGGGGAAGGGCTGGGAACACATCACGTGAATGACGTCAGGTGGACGCGAGGTGGAAGTAGGGGGGGAGGGGTCGGCATTCAAATTCATGAAATAACGTACTGGACTTCATCATCGAGCGCTCCGACGCTAGGCAAAACCCCAGACGTTCACAAGATCGCGAGTACTCCGCTTGACCGCTAAGAAACCCGCTCTCAGGTTTATTGCGCACGTACTGGTAGTCGGGCAACGCCTCCCCTATGTCCACCTCGCGTCCACCTGACGTCATTCACGTGATAAGTTCCCAGGCCTTCCCCGTTTTTCGCGCTCTTCCGCTTGCATGTATTATACTGAACGCAAATCGAAGAACGAAAACAGGGGAGGCCTGGGAACGAGGCTAGCTTTTGGGTACTTAGATGGTCAGATTTTGGTTCAAAAGTTTGCAAAATTCGACTGTCCATAAAAAAAACGCTCGTACAAGGTAGCCTATTCCTTCTGGCTGTGCATACACATGAAATGCCTCTATGTTTTGTACTCCATCTTTTGTAGCCATAGTCATGTGCGATTGAGCACTGCGAGTTATCGCGTTTGGAGCGTGGACCACGCCCAATTTTGCATCCTGTAACGGTTCAGACTCTTCAGCCATCAGGTTTAGTCACCATTTCAATCTTTCACCTTATTCCAGAATCAGAGAGTCGGTAGACTCTCTATGTAGGGATGGTGCCGACGCGCAATATATGCAATACTTAAGCAAAAGCCGTATAACTTCACCACAAACGCGCTAAAAGCTTATTTAAGCGCCCAGGCTTCCTCTTTGAGTGCCTTTGTGATCAGCAAGACTCATATAGTTGCCCAAAACCCACGCAGAAGACAGTTAAACGCAAAAGTGTGCGGTAGCAAAAGTGCCATTTTTCGTATTCTTCTCAAGTTCTTCTTTGTTCAGACCACTTCTCAAACGACGATAACTCGAAAACGGCTCAGGTACTCACCTTGATTTCAGCACGAAATTGATGTTCGTCAGAGCACGCAGCTTCACAACCCCTCAGCGACTTCATAACTTGACCCGAACCGATACCAGCTATTCACACCACACTACAGCTATAGTACCTGTTGCGTGGGACGCCATTTTTTATGACTTTATGCGCATGCGCATATTTGCTTAGCAACATTGTGCCTTAGAGATTTCGACTTTGACTTTGTGCGGAGGTCGTTCTTTCAATGACACAGGCTGTTTTCACTGCCAACACCATTGAAGATAAGTCAATTCTTCAGTCAGAATTATTTAGCCATTTCCAGTGTGCGTTAAAAAGATACATATACTGCATTGTTTTACTAGTATTTGAAACCACGTTATACTGCAGTAGTCAGCCCATACATTTAATAACCCGGGTATTCTGCACTATTTTGCTGAAAATACTACTCATTGTGGTCTTTACGTAGAGCTAACCAATACTATTGCTTACTGTGATGCGTTTTCTGCTCACGTGTTTGTGGGTATGGCTCAATCTTGCGCCTATCACCAACCCACTACCATGATCTGTCGATGACAACTATCACTGGCGAATCCCCCGAGACAGTCAGGTTCGCATACCGTGTATTGCTTGATAGCTATGGAGTAGTTGTTGTTGACTGGAAAAGAATGAATTTGCTCAGACTTAAAACACGTGGTATATACAGGGTTCATCCACGAAGGCTGTACAGGGTTCATCGGCCAGCAGCAGTTATCATCACCCTGTTGCTGGCCTCTGGGGACATCGAATCCAACCCTGGCCCTGGCCCTGTACAGTATCCGTGTACTGTATGCGAAAAACCTGTGAAGGCAAACCAGCGTGGCATTATGTGTGATGGCTGTAGTCAGTGGACACATGCTCGTTGTGGCGGAGTGGAAGAGGCTGAATACTGCTGCTTACTGCTCAGGAAAGTTGTGAATAGTTCTGTCCACTCTGCACACAAACAATTGCTAGCTTGAGCATTTCAGGTATTAACAACTCGTTGATGTCATTGCAACCCAAAATAGTTGAGGTTAACACAATCCAGACTGATGCCAAGCACCCTGGTGTGTGTGAGACAAGTCCTCATCATTCAGGATCACACAGTGAAGATCGTGCAAAGAAGCAGAGTGCTAAAAATAGAAAGTACTATGAAAGACATAAAGCAAGAATTTTGTCAAAAAGAAAGCGGCGGTACCAGGAAAATGCTGAGGTAGTAAAGGCTGCCTCCCGTGTAGCGTCTAAAGTTAACTATGCAAGAAACCCTGAAGCTGCATGTGCAGTGTCTAAAGTTAATTACACAAGGAACCCAGAGCCCAAGAAACATGCTGCACATGTAGCGTCTAAAGTTAACTACGCAAGAAACCCTGAAGCTCTGAAGCGGCACGTGCAGCGTCTAAAGTTAATTACATGGGGCCTTTTTACAAGTTTGTAAAAAGGCCCCATGCCATACCAATTGATGAGAATGGAAGTGCATAATTGCCAAGCAAGTTAAGAAGGAAAGTGCATGGAAGCAATGGCAGTGTA
The DNA here is from genome assembly GCA_949130485.1 of Agelas oroides. NCBI lineage: Eukaryota > Metazoa > Porifera > Demospongiae > Agelasida > Agelasidae > Agelas > Agelas oroides. Next base: position 8,315,813 of record OX422184.1, on the reverse strand, counting down.
CCCATGAATGCAAAGGTATAACCCCAAGCGAAGAGCTCTCCATTATAACTTTAAAACAGTCATTTGAGTGCTCTATACAAGAGGTGCGTCGTACTCTAGATAAACGTGATGAGTGTCCTCATACACATTACACTAAAACCTCAGGGGGTTTCGCTATAGACTGTAAAGGTCACCCATTGATTTGTTCCATTGGTACTGGATGCAAAAGTAAACTTAGGATTTTGAGAGCAGCAGCTACTCACTATCCTTTGTTGCGAAAATTCTTACATGATGTACACACTGCTATCAGAAGTCATGTGTTTGTCCATGACATTGACCAAGCTCTGTGTGCTGGTGACTTCCGTGCACTGATGGAACTCACCGAGATGACCGACTTTGAAACTATGTTGACAAATGATGTGGAATCAACGTACGAGCAGTGCACTCATTCCACTGTTGAGGCATTGCTTCCACAACTAGAGTCACAGCTTGTGGTTACTCATGCAAAGCTAATCAGTCAGCTAGAGAAAGAAATCAATGATTATTCAGAGCATGTTTGCTGCAGCTGTGAACAACTGCACCAAAGGAAATCTGTCACACGAGTGAACATTTCTGACAACCTTGGCAGTGAGGTTTGGGAAAGATTGAAGAGCTTTATTTTACAACAGAACCCAAGTGTGTGTGACATGTTTATGTGCAAGTATTGTAAACCTCTCATTAGGAACAACAAGTTACCAGCACGTTGTGTCCTAAATGCTTTGCAGTTAGACCCAGTACCCCCAGAGCTAGCTAAGCTCGACTCTTTGAGTAAGCAGCTCATTCAGCGAGCAAAATGTTATCAGACAGTTGTTAGGCTGGGAACATACACAGGTAAAGTACCTGTGTATAATTCCCTTAAAGCCTGTAAGGGTACCATGTTTTTTCTTCCACTGCCATTGAATGAAACACTTGAGACCCTTGACCAGGTACAGCCTACTAGCAATGTGAAGACTGCTCTGCCAAATCCAGAGTTGTTTATCATCGTAAATGGGAAGCCCACAAAAAGTAACACCGTTTGGCGGACCTTAGTGGATGTAAATGCTGTAAAGAGTGTGATACAAACACTGAAACAAACAAACTGGCTATACGTAGATGTTGATGATGTATCTGTTGACGAGGCAGCTACAAAGGTTATAGAAGTTGTGAGGAATGCTAGTAGCACTATGCTGGAGAAGGCAAGTGTAGACGATATCCAAGGCTTTCAAGCTTTCACCATCCGAAACTTAGACAACAAATTGCCTACGGATTCTGACACGGAGTAATACAAATTGCTCAATGTCAAGGAAGACCCCATAGACAATCGTCAACAATATCTTGATGTCATGTGCTTCCCAACACTCTTTCCCACTGGAAAGTTTGGTGAACATCACCCACGTGCAGTCAAGCTGTCTCACAGTGAGCACATAAAATCACGGCTGCTTAATAAGGACTCTAGGTTCCGTAAGGAGCCGCAGTACGTCTTCTACCTGCTATGGCAGAAAGAAATGCGAGAGCTTTCAGCTGGCATATATAATCTTCTAAAGTGCACAAGAAGCCAGCCCATGACTGTCAGTACTCTTGAAGCAAATTTATGCACTGGTTACTAGGTACCAAATGCACAAATGCAGTGCGTATTGTAAACAAAGACGTAAGTGCAGTGGCAACACGTTTATTACCAGGTGCAGGTTTGGATTTCCTCGCCAAGTGTGTGAAAATCCAAAACTGAATTCCGTACAAGAGAGTCTCAAGTCTAGAAGGTGGATATATGAGCTACCACGCTCAGATTCAGAGGTCAGAGTAAACGACTACAACCCGCTCTTGCTAATGCTCTGGAAAGCTAACATTGACATTCAGTTTGTGGCAGAGTCACCACTTGCTCTTGCCCACTATGTTAGTGGTTATGTTACAAAAGCTGAAAGAAGTAACATGCAAGAGATCTGGGAAGAAGTTAGCGAAAGTAAGAGCATTTATGGCCGTCTTTGGAGCTTTGGCATCAGAAGTCTACGATTTCGAGAATGTGGACTGTATGAGGCCAGCGATCTGTTGCTCGGTGACCACCTCAATGAAAAATCTGACACTGTCAAGTGGATAGATGTTTCAATGCCTCACAGACGAAATAGGTGCCTCATAAACCACAAGGTGTTGCAAGAAATTGCCAAGCATAATCCAGATAGTGAAGACATCTTTGAGGACAATCTAATAGACACATTCTACCCTCAGAGGCCAGCAAATTTGGAAAATGTTTGTCTCTATGACTTTGTGGCTTACTACAATTGGCAAGGTAAAGACGATAATGGAAATAGGAAGTACAGAAAACTCACAAAAGCCTCGGCTTCCAGGGAAGACTACTATTACTCTCTACTACTTCTCTTTACTCCATTTAGAGAGGAAAGTGGTCTTCTCCTCGAGAATGAAACACATTCCATAGGTTACAGAACGAGGACAGCTTAGCTCACCATGCCAAACTAAACAAGATGTTGGAAGCGCAGTCCAGCGTTAGGAAAATCAATGAAGCCAGACAGGCTGATGGGGAACAAGAAATGGTAAGCAAAGAGGATGATGACCAACAGTTGATAGGTGAAGCTAAAAATGCCATGAATGAGGTCTTTGACATGAATGTGAATTCAGGTGATGATCTGTCCTTAGAAGATAGGATCAATATGTTAAACGCAGATCAAAGACGCGTGTTTGACAAAATACATAACCATCTCCTTCACCAACAGCAGCACGAAGCCAATGAATGTAGTTGTGAATTCAAACCACTTCATAGGTTTCTCAGTGGTGTTGCAGGGACTGGCAAATCGTTTCTTATTGAAACGATAAAAGCTTTAATCAGCAGTATGTGGGCGTCAGATGATCTAACGTGTGCTATTACAGCACCCACAGGTTTAGCTGCTTTCAATGTAGGTGGTAATACCATTCATAGAGTATTCCAATTGCCCATTGAGCCATGAAGGTAAATCAGCTACCTATTGGTCACTACCAAAAGCTTCTCAAAAGGTTATGAGAACCACTCTTTGTAACGTAAAATTCATAATTGTAGATGAGGTTTCAATGGTGTCCAGCCTCAACTTAGTGTACATGCACCTGAGGTTGGAAGAACTTTTTGGCACTAATGAGTGGTTTGGCTCTAAAAATATGCTCTTTGTTGGTGATCTTCTCCAACTACCACCTGTCAATAATGTCTTTGAGAAGATTACCAAAAAATCCGTCATTCAAACTGGGGTGTGCAACATCAGTCAACATTTGGAGAGATACTGTTGTTTATGAGGAACTCACCATTAATGAACGACAGAAAAAAGACAAAGAATATTCAGTAATGTTCGATGGTGTAAGACGTGGCTGCCCAACTGATGAAACTCTGAATACTCTGGAACAGAGAGTAATAGACGTGTCTGTAGCTGACAAATTCGATGAGTTTCAGAAATCTGGTCACACACACCAGTGTGTCTATTCCCTACAAGAAAAGCCTGTAATGATTTTAACACACAGATGCTAAGCTATCTCCCTTCTGAAGTACACGAGTTAGTGTGTACTGATGAAGTGGATGAAACTGCAGGTACACGTAAGCGGAACAAGAAAGCAGCTGAACAGTTAGAAAAGCTGAACAATGACTGTAATAGGACGGCAGGGTTGGAAGCCAAGCTTTCACTGGCTGTAGGTGCACGGGTCACAGCTTTTACTCACCATAATGGACTTAGGATCAAATGCAGTCAGGTACAGCCCCAAGAGCGATCTGACCCTGGAGAGTGCTACATAGGCCATTTCATCACTAAATATTTGGTCAGAGAGGTCGTTCCAATAGCACCATTGACTAAACCACGTTTTGTGTTAATGTTGCGACGCAGCATGTCTGAAAGAAATTAACCGATTAAGGGAATTGTACAGGAAGGATCTTCCACTGTACATATTGCCACCAGCACCTAGTACTGCCACTAAGCGTAAGCTTAGTGGCAGTACTGTGCCTGATCAGCCTAAAGCTAAAAAGCATATCATTTCCAAGCCTAAAACCAGCACTAATTGTGCAAAACCACCAAAGTCAGATAGCCAACCGCATGTCACACTCTCACCCTCAAAGAAATGCAGTACCAGAAACCCATCTGGAGGGTTAGATCAATATTCGCACCAAGCTCTTCATATGTGGTTCCTACGTACTGAACATCTCGTGTCCCTGAAGGTGGGTTAGTTGAGAGTCTGGGTCTTTTTGGTGATGGTGGTGGAGATAGGGAGGTTGGTTTACTCTCTGGTGCTGTACGCTTTGTGGGTTGTTGGAAACTTAGTGCAATTCAGATTCTGGCTGCATACAGTGGTATGAGTGTTCACAACAACCTTTCCACACCAGCTCGGGTGAGACGTGTACGCTGTGGTGAGATTGCACCACACATTCGTGACAGGGTCCTGGGGGATGGAAACTGTCTTTTCAGGGCAATCTCAAAAGAGATAACTGGAACAGAAGAAAACCACACTGCCATTCACCTTGGTATTTGCGTGAGAACCCCTCCCTGATAAGCTATGGTGCCCCCACCTTCAACATTGACCCGTCCACTGATCCTATGAGGCGAGCTCAGCTTCAAGAAGAAGCTGTCTCCAGGTACATTAGCACCCACCACATGGACCGGTGTGGCTGGGGAACAGATTTCGAAATCATGCTTCTTGCCAGTCTCCTCACAATTCAGATCTTTAGCCGTTCAACTGCAGGCAATTTTTTTCCTGCAGCAGCACAGAGCGAAGAGACAGTCTGTATCCTTTGTTTCACTTACAACCAGTATTTAGTGCTAAGTAAATATCTTTATACTATGTGTGCATGTGTCTATTATTGTCTTGTGTTCCCTGAGTACGCCATGCTGACGAGCTCACAATTGAAACATTGTACAAGTTTACGTGTGTCACACGTTTTAACTCATATACATGTACCCATTTATTACCATGCACAGATGGAAGTGTACACATGCACACGTACACATGCACACACACACACACACACACACACACAACACACACACACACACACACACACACACATACACACACAAACACACACACACACCATATTACAGACCAGAAATTATGCAGGAATCTAGAGAACATACTTCTATGGAGTGAGCCACCTAATGTGAGTTGCAGCTCTTCTTTCAAAACTTTCTAAGAATACATTGTGTTTTGGAATTTCATTGAAATGACTGTCGGAAGCACACAGACATGCACATGTACCTGTGCATACAAACACACACGTTAATTCTTACATACCAGAAATTATACAGTGAGGGTTTCTGAAAATTCACTGAGGTTAGTGCAGTACTTGACATGTCAAAGCCGTTGTGAATCCACTGCAGTTTCTAATTGCCATTGTGGCCTTGAGTGCTATTTTAGCAGCCACTTTAAGTATTTGACTAGAACAGCTGATGAACATGTTTATACCACTTATCTTAATGTACCCACAGGCCCTCAACTATGAGCAGCTAGGATGGAGGGCTTCACCCAGTAAGTATAATAGTTCATTCCCGAAGGGCAAATGCTGTTCTGTCTGGGGGATTTGTTGGATGTTACCCCTACCAACCCACTGCCACACCCATTATCACCTTCACCCATTCCACTTTGTGTTATTCAAGTTCTAAGATTCGGTTGCTAAGCAACATCCTTCTTATATGCACAACATCCTGAACAGCAAACACCCGCTATTACATTTTGTTTCTAGACAGTTTTCAAAAGGGTGGCAGGATCCGTCAGTAGGAGTCGGCCACCCTCCATAACCCCCTGGAGGTCACACACCACAAGGCTCCCTCCAGATTTCACCCAGGAGAAGTGACTGAACGCTTGCATCACCTCAGAGTGGGGCGACTTGCTGCTGACCACGCCCACATTGTTGCTGAACTTTTCAATCTTTCCGGCAAGTGATTTTGTTGAGCTCTCATCCTTCGTTAGAGGGGTTCATGCATACAAAGATCTGTGGGAGCCACTGGAAACAGACTCAATCGTGGGGCTGGCCATGGCCTCGAAGCACCTACAAAATGGCAACTGTGGGGTCTTCTGCTCAAAGTGCAATGAGCCGATGCCATACTTTTGTCAGCCATGTTGTCATTTTTTGTTGTTGTTGATGGTGCTCACAGTTACTGCAATATTCAAAGTACAACCAGTTCTATATACTAGAAAAGACGGACACGGTGAAGTCCCTCCAGATGAGTTGGATTGTCTCTTTTGGCCACTTCTTTGTAATAGTGTGTAGGATAGGACTTTCTTTGGATGATTTTTTCCGGTTGCTGTTTGCTTCAGCTAAAAACCTGCTATCATGGTGGTCCAAATATTAACCAACTTGCGCACAAGATAACACGCAGTTAAGTTGCCCAGGAAACTGTAAGAAGCGCCCAATGGCATCTTAACCCTTTAAACCCTATAGTACACTTTGATAACGTCATACTGCGCACTGCGCAGAAAAGATAGTCTCTGCGCGCTGGCGCGCAGGTTCTGCGTCAGCAGAAAGGGTGGGACAGGGGGAGGTGGGTGGGGTCACCCGCAGGGTGCTGTGCACATGGCAGCTGCTAGGCTTGGCTGCAAAAGGACCGTGGTTGGCACCAGGTGGGCCAACTCTTGGCCTGGCTGCATGAGCAGGCTTAGAAAATGCTACTCTCACCCTTCAGGGGGTTCATTTCTGGCAGGGAAGGCTTCTTGGGCTCTAAGCGGGTGTTTGCCAATCGAGAGTGCTGACCATTGCATGCTCGTTAATGAGGGGGCGTGGTTAAGGTCACGTGTCTGCTTGCTAAGGCTGGAAGTGGAGTTGGGCTCAGTTTTGGAGTCAGAGCTTTGACACAAATGGAGATACGGTGCGTTAAAGGCATGTTTAGGCTAAAACTAATCTCCAGTGAAAAAAATTCAGTGTTTAAAGGGCTGTGGTTAAGGTCACGTGTCTGCTTGCTAAGGCTGGAAGTGGAGTTGGGCTCAGTTTTGGAGTCAGAGCTTTGACACAAATGGAGATACGGTGCGTTAAAGGCATGTTTAGGCTAAAACTAATCTCCAGTGAAAAAAATTCAGTGTTTAAAGGGTTAAGAATGGTTATTAGAGTGCAAGAGCAAGCAACTCTGCGTGCCTGGCAGCCATGGCTAGCTAGTCAAGATAATTAAGTTGTTCTGGTTGACAAAGTGCACATGTGGTGAATATATGACAGGGTAAGTCCCTGGGCAGGGCTTTGAGCAGGCAATGATACACAATATAATCACTTAAGGCACTCGACACAATCCTACTGCTGTATGCACCATTGCTTGACTATGCAGCAACAAAAAATAGCCTTCTGTGAGTGTTGAAATGAACTTTTACGGACTTATACTGCTTGTAAACTCCTCCCCCAAGGGATTGACAGAAGATTTTGGTGATTACTTGACTTGGAGTTTCAGTAGACAGGAGGTTTGTACAGCAGTCAAGTAGGAAGCCAACATATACGCGTAACATACATGCATGCAACTAGTTACAACTTTAACATCTCTTTCTCATTTCTAATCATGCTGACTCAACATTTTTGCTTTCTACTCAGTAGTTGACCTTTGTACTTTATATTAAATTTTAATCATGGTGACTGAAAGTTTTTTGATTCACATTTCTCTGACCTGCAGTACCATTGTCGTGTGCAATTGCTTATAGTCTTAAAGGAGACTAAATTCCGTTTGTATTATGCTATACTTCCTGATTAGGCTTCCTGGTGCATAGTATCTTCTCCAGCCTAAATAATTGCGTGGGAACGACCCCAAGAGTCAGACTAGTGATCGCACTAACCTGGGTAGCTAGCTACTTGCAGACCGAAGTAGATAAGACCGTAAATTCATTAATGCAGCACTAGTAAGGTACACTGACTCTACTCGAGTCGTAGTGAGTACTAATGTTGGATGCTGTAGTTGGCCATTCTATCGTTATTCTAATTTTTCATTTTGATCCGTCGAAAACGGTGGGGCGACTGCCCTACCTGCCCCAGTGGTAGTTAAGCCCCCGATCATTCAGTGCATGATTTGTAAAAGTCTTGCAGTGCTTCCAGTCCTAGTCTCGCAAGCCACACCCTTCGAAGGGTATGGCTTGCGAGACTATTGTAAGTCCTTGCTGTGAACGTGTCAACATGGGGCTGCTAAAGTGATAAATTAACCTTCGAAAAATCAGGGTTTCCACTAACATACGCCCTGGGACAAGCGGCATGTGCATGCCTGTTGTACCAGCGAAGATAAAATACTTACCTAATGTTGTGAGGCGGTCATTCACTTCTCACCTGAAAATTAAAAATATAGTGTTGTGTGACTGGTAATAATGCTACGAAATGTAAACACCTTCAGGTCTCAACTGCAAATCTTAGGATTAATTTGATCCAACATGCAACTCAGCGGCATTCAAGAAGGGTTAGAACACTCACCTTGCAACCGCCAAGGGTTAATCAATCATTGGCGCGAAAATGTAGGGAAATATCAAACATCCGTGTTTAATTAGAACATTTACAGTTTAACTCTTTGTTCCCAGTGACACTCCAAAAGCTCTCACTAGAACTGCAAGAAGTGCTCTAGGTACATTTTACACAAGCTGGAGGATCTCAGTAGGTAGATAAGCATCGCACAGTTCATATGTTCTCTCTAGCTACATGGCCCTGGAGCAAATAACTCACTACACCTACTGAAGGTCTTTGTTCCCAATGTGTAATGGCTTTCTTCTCCCATATGACAGTAGTAAGCGTGCCGTGGCACCTGTGCATGTATTTGTAGCCAGCTCAATAGCAGTGGATGGATGGGTCCAGGGGACCTGATTTGGCGAATCCTCATTTTCATACAGTGACATCATGAGATTTGCTCATACAACCTCTACGGTGAGATACGAGCCCAAGAGACTAAGGTTGTGAGAGCTAGGAGTGATGCATGTTAATTTGCAGCTAAACTTGTGTAACTGGCACTTGTGCAATCTAGGTTGGACTATCTCTAGAGCTGCTATATACAAGACCATGCCTTTTAATTGTTCAACAATGATACTTCATCAAAAACAGCTCAAGTACTCACCGTGAATTTAACAAAGTATGCGGGTAACAAAAGTCTGTTCTCCATGAGCAAGCAAAAGTTGTTGATGATAAGATTCTCAAACGAAAAGTACTAGTATCTCTTACCAGTGTATACTATTTAATATTTACATTGGACGCCCTGGTTGAACCTATTACAATGCAAGATCTTTATTTTTTATTAAAATAAGTACAGTATCACAGTGTTGCACAGGCCCACAATCACTCAGCATTTCATAGCTTGAATTATCTGTATAGCTTCACACTTGTGACCTTCACTTGGACTTGGTATTCTAAACAGTGAAGATACTGTGTCATAAAATCAAACAACACAAAAAATGTCATTTTTATTCTCCAGAAATTGTTTCTGAGAAAATAGCAGCAACGTCCGTACCACATTGTGACGCCTTAACTGCTCTCCTTGGCTACATATAAAAAACATAATCAAGTAGCCAAAATCAAATCAAAAAATTATAAATAGTTATCAGTCAACTGATGTTATCCAAATCGAATGATCTGGGGAAATTTGTATTCGATATGAACATTCCCTTTCATTTCCAGTCTGGCTTCATGAGACTACTGTCATCTGAACATTGACTGGAAATACATCTGTTCTTGAGAATGCAATTACCAGCTACATTGACATAACTTCTAGAATTGCAGCTTGATAGGAGAAATGAATATTGAAAATTGCATTAGTATGAGCTGCTTACTTCATTACATATGAGCTGCTTGCTTCATTAGACATGCAAGTGTGTGTGTGGGAGTCCACTGTCCCATCTGAGGAACCACATATCCCACTGTCCGTCCTATCCCACTGTACCATGGGACAGGTGGGACTGTCCATGGGAGTCCACTGTCCCTCCTTAAGGGCCCCATATCCCACTGTACCATGGGACAGGTGGGACTGTCCATAGGAGTCCACTGTCCCACCTGAGGGCCACCATATCCCACTGTCCGTCCTATCCCACTGTACCATGGGACAGGTGGGACTGTCCATGGGAGTCCACTGTCCCACCTGAGGGCCACCATATCCCACTGTCTGTCCTATCCCACTGTACCATGGGACAGGTGGGACTGTCCATGGGAGTCCACTGTCCCACCTGAGGGCCACCATATCCCACTGTCCGTCCTATCCCACTGTACCATGGGACAGGTGGGACTGTCCATGGGAGTCCACTGTCCCTCCTTAAGGGCCCCATATCCCACTGTACCATGGGACAGGTGGGACTGTCCATAGGAGTCCACTGTCCCACCTGAGGGCCACCATATCCCACTGTCCGTCCTATCCCACTGTACCATGGGACAGGTGGGACTGTCCATGGGAGTCCACTGTCCCACCTGAGGGCCACCATATCCCACTGTCTGTCCTATCCCACTGTACCATGGGACAGGTGGGACTGTCCATGGGAGTCCACTGTCCCACCTGAGGGCCACCATATCCCACTGTCCGTCCTATCCCACTGTACCATGGGACAGGTGGGACTGTCCATGGGAGTCCACTGTCCCACCTGAGGGCCACCATATCCCACTGTCCGTCCTATCCCACTGTACCATGGGACAGGTGGGACTGTCCATGGGAGTCCACTGTCCCACCTGAGGGCCACCATATCCCACTGTCCGTCCTATCCCACTGTACCATGGGACAGGTGGGACTGTCCATGGGAGTCCACTGTCCGTCCTATCCCACTGTACCATGGGACAGGTGGGACTGTCCATGGGAGTCCACTGTCCCATCTGAGGGCCCCATATCCCACTGTCCGTCCTATCCCACTGTACCATGGGACAGGTGGGACTGTCCATGGGAGTCCACTGTCCCACCTGAGGGCCCCCATATCCCACTGTCCGTCCTATCCCACAGTACCATGGGACAGGTGGGACTATCCATGGGAGTCCACTGTCCCACCTGAGGAACCACTGTCTGTCCTATCCCACTGTACCATGGGACAGGTGGGACTGTCCATGGGAGTCCACTGTCCCACCTGAGGAACCACATATCCCACTGTCCATCCTATCCCACTGTACCATGGGACAGGTGGGACTGTCCATGGGAGTCCACTGTCCCACCTGAGGAACCACATATCCCACTGTCCGTCCTATCCCACTGTACCATGGGACAGGCGGGACTGTCCATGGGAGTCTACTGTCCCACCTGAGGGCCCCCATATTCCACTGTCCGTCCTATCCCACTGTACCATGGGACAGGTGGGACTGTCCATGGCATTCCACAGTCCCACCTGAGGGCCCCCATATCCCACTGTCCGTCCTATCCCACATTACCATGGGACTGAGAGTTTCTAAGTAGCTGTAATGTCGTTCCTCACTATATGGTGCACCATCATTGTCCCTGGCAAATTATGACTTGTACGGAGATAACAGAAATTGAACGGTGGCAGATACTTTCCAGTCTTGTTCACAGTTCACTGATAGTGCATTGTAGTTATAGTTGGAAGTTGGGAAAGATTCAGAGATCCATACTTAACTGTCTATTGAGCTCAAGTTCAATATGCAAGGTTGAAGCAGTAAGACTTACCTGGTGGCAGACATTGAAACAGTGACCTTGTAGAGAATCAAAGCTAAAATGAGTCTAAGCAGAACAATTTTAAGCAAGAATCGAAATACCATACTTTTTAATGACATAGAACTTTAACTCATGACATCATGGAATAATGAGTAATTTGTGGTTACGAGCCATTGTGGAGGCACTAAACTAGACGATGAACAAACTGAACCAGTTAGTACACGAACTATATGCTCAAACCATGGCACAAGAAATCATTATAAAAATTCCAGTGTAAATAACTTTTTTATATGATTACTTTCATGTTGCTACTGTTTCATTCATTTAATGTGATTTTAAAAGTGTGGTGTTCCAGCTATAATTGTGCGTTACATAAAATCCTCATTCACATGCAGGCCTTCCCACTGTCCAACTTTATAGACCACGCATGGAAAGGCAGCTTGGGAACAAGACTAGAGTAACCATTGAAGAAGGTTGTCTTAGGCCATACCAATCTAATTTTTGTTGCTTGGGCCAGATGACTTTTCAAAGAGAGTCAGTGTATATAGGTAGGCTTAAAAATGATAACAGTCACATGATCATGATATTGGCGACAGTTTTGCTGCAAAACATACACTAACAGCTCTCCAAAAGAGTCTGTCCACCTACAGTTGAAGGTCTTGGCCTTTTGTTTGATTTTCAGGCCCCATTTTGGTGAGTATGCTTGTAATTGTCCATGCAAAAGATGACGCCACTCTAACGAAGTCAACTTGCAGATTCATGCACACGCTGTAGACAATCATTTTTGAGAGTGATATGTCCAATGGACGTCCCATGGATGTCCATTGGACAGGTGGACTGGACAGGACAGTGGGACAAGCCTGGTCAGTGAGGGTGGGATGTCCAATGGACGTCCCATGGATGTCCATAGGACAGGTGGACTGGACAGGACAGTGGGACAAGCCTGGTCAGTGAGGGTGGGATGTCCAATGGACGTCCCATGGACGTCCATAGGACAGGTGGACTGGACAGGACGATGGGACAAGCCTGGTCAGTGAGGGTGGGATGTCCAATGGACATCCGTAGGACAGGTGGACTGGACAGGACAGTGGGACAAGCCTGGTCAGTGAGGGTGGGATGTCCAATGGACGTCCCGTGGACGTCCATAGGACAGGTGGACTGGACAGGACAGTGGGACAAGCCTGGTCAGTGAGGGTGGGATGTCCAATGGACGTCCCGTGGACGTCCATAGGACAGGTGGACTGGACAGGACAGTGGGACAAGCCTGGTCAGTGAGGGTGGGATGTCCAATGGATGTCCCATGGACGTCCATAGGACAGGTGGACTGGACAGGACAGTGGGACAAGCCTGGTCAGTTAGGGTGGGATGTCCAATGGACGTCCATAGGACAGGTGGACTGGACAGGACGGTGGGACAAGCCTGGTCAGTGAGGGTGGGATGTCCAATGGACGTCCCATGGACGTCCATAGGACAGGTGGACTGGACAGGACGATGGGACAAGCCTGGTCAGTGAGGGTGGGATGTCCAATGGACGTCCCATGGACGTCCATAGGACAGGTGGACTGGACAGGACGATGGGACAAGCCTGGTCAGTGAGGGTGGGATGACCAATGGACGTCCCATGGACGTCCATAGGACAGGTGGACTGGACAGGACGATGGGACAAGCCTGGTCAGTGAGGGTGGGATGTCCAATGGACGTCCCATGGATGTCCATAGGACAGGTATGACAATCCTAAGTGGACAGAGGATTTTGATGGCAAACTTGGACATGAGTGAGTTTTAGCACGCTAGTTCCAGCCAAAATGACACACTTGTTCTTTCTGTGCATGGGTTTGAGGCTCATTCATTAACATTACGAGTGTGAGGTTCACTCAACACTTTATTTACCACTGTGTGAGGCTCACAGTTAGACCTAGCCTGCAGACTCTCCATATAAAGCAGCTGCAGAAATGAACACCAAACATTATCTTAATAGGATGATCTTCATTTTTGGTCCTGCACAAAGTGTGGGTTCTTTTTTATATTAGGAACCTCTTTGTACTACACAAACGCTTTCAGTCATTTAGGCCTAGAATGAATTAATATTGTTACTATAAAATGCATGACCTGGGGTAACCTCATTACATGAGAGCTCCACTCAGATTCTTATCCTGCAGCCATGGAGAAATCCATAGCTGTAAAAAAAATGTGGAGAGAGGCCTAGGAATGAGGGTACACATTGGGCATGTAGCTGACGAGCAAACCTGAACACTCATTAATGATGTAAGGTTGCTGCACTGGATGGTTTATAAACAAGCAATGTCTAATGTCAGATAAGCACAATGTCTACAGATACAAATTGTCTGTAATTGTACTGTACAGAGACTTAAATTCTTCCAGTATTGCTTTGGATTATGAAGTCAGTGACACAACACACGATGCTGCTGATTACCAAGGCAGTACTCACACTTCTTTACTTGGCAGCATAGACATGGATGCAGTGGACATGACCCTCTTCGGACAGGAAGAATGGTGAGAGCTACTATGGAGAAAACCTGTGCTGCAGAAGAGATAATTGAGGCCTCCTCTGAGAATGCAGCAGCTTGTTTTTAAAGAACATAAGAGGCAGAACTAACACAATTAATACTTACCCTCAATTTTGTATATTGTAAACAATCAAAGGGTGTAGACCTCTATGACGGTCAGTCTGATATGTTGGGCTTTGTGGTCGTAGGCAAGAAGCCAATGGAGGAAACAAATAGAGTAAACAATGAAGTAAAAGAAAGCTCTGGATAGTAGTAATTGAATTTTTAAATGACAAATTCATTGTCACACTATATGTAGACTATAGGGGTTTGAAATCATTTATGTTCAAAATGACGGTTTTAAACTTCTAATACTTTATACATTGCTATCAAAAGAGAAATAGGATGTGGTTTTGACTTGGAATTTATGATTGAGGGTTTACATATTCCAGACATAAGAAATTTGTTTGAAGTTTCGGAAGTGTGATTGCACCTCTAAACAGGGCTAATTATAGCAAATGTCCACAAATTTCTTCATATGCAAACCAAAATTCAACGATATAAAAATGTCCTCACACTCGTAATGCCAATATGAGTGAGCCTCAAAGATAACACCGAACAGCCCCCAGCCCAACCCTAGCCATAGCTCAGCCTTATGGAACCGACTATAACCCTAGGCGTACCGTTACTATAGCAAAGCACACGCTATAACCAGCGTAAAGATGCCGTTACTAGGGTAAGTATGCCGTTACTAAGAGAAGCACGCTCCCATTTAAAGCCCCCCGACCGCGTCTCACACACAAACTAGTATAGTACTCACCGCGAAAGTCACCACAGCACAGACCCGAGTGTCCAGCGAAAGAGTCTTCAGTACAGAAATGCCTACTGCCGAACAAGCCTCCCAGACGCACGGAACGACAGCGAGTCAGCGGAAAGACGGTACGTTGGTTCGCCCATCCCCCTAGTTAGTGTTATAACTCCACCCATTTAGCCCCACTCCCAATTTGCTTAGTAATTAGAATATTCTTAGCCGTGTGAATGCCAACCGAGAGCTGGGCTCCTCACTCAAAGCAAGCCTTAGGCGGGGAGTGGTCCCGCCCTTTCTGTAGTAGGCCACGGGTCAGGAGTTCAAAGGGACCGAAACCTGTGGTCATGCGAGGACCGGAAAGGGTACTCCACTGAAGACCAGTATTTTATTATTATTTTTTTTCAGCATATCTCCCAAAAACAGTAACCGCCCCATCCATTTGAGCCATAAATGCCCCCACCCATTTAAGTCATAAATGCCCCACCCATTTAAGCCATAAATGCCCCATCCCCATCTCCCTCTATGTTTTAACTTCACACTTTATGTATGTGTGAAATTTTGAACGTCGATGTGCCAGCATTGTTGGTGCTCCCCCACTCGACACACAACTTCTGAACATGCAGGTACAGATAAAGTCTGTCGGCCTTGCCAAATGGGGAACCTGCAGCATCCTTCAGTGGATCCACCCGAAGACGCACATGTTCTAACAACCATAATACCTCAGGCATGCCTTAGACCTAAACAGCATGACAATAAGCACCAGGCTAGACTTCTCACTGTGCATGAAGGGGTATCTCTCCAATAATGATTCCTAGCCCCAGCCCCATTCCCATTTCCAAAGTTAACCATAGGATACCCCCTTGGTGAAGAGATAATTGAGCTGGAGGCTGAGGTGGTGGATAGTGAGAGTATCCGCTCAGGCAAAGTGCTTGTACAGTCAACCCACCCAGGCCCGCAACCCCGTCCGCAGGGGATCTCCACCTAGCTACCAGTGTATTTAATTGCGAGAGGAAGGACAGCTGTAGTCAAAAAGACCCCGTCTTTATCCATCTACAGCATGCACACAGAGAGGTTTTAGTATCTGATCCCCTGCGGACGGGGTTGCGGGCCTGGGTGGGTTGACTGTACAAGCACTTTGCCTGAGCGGATACTCTCACTATCCACCACCTCAGTCTTCGGCTCAATTATCTCTTCACCAAGGGGGTATCCTATGGTTAACTTTGGAAATGGGAATGGGGCTGAGGTTTGTAAAGATGTATTCGACTAAGCTGTGGAAGGCTTGCTTGTGACCTAGTTATAACAGTAAGCTCCACTTAACTACCACAGTGTATTTAATTGTGAGAGGAAGGACAGCTGTAGTCAAAAACACCCCGTCTTTATCCATCTCCACACTTGTAACTTAACAGTGAGTGAGCCTCACAGTAGTAACTCAAGTGTGAATGAGCTTCACACCCGTAGCGTAACTGTGAGTGAGCCTCACAGTAGTAACGTTAATTTTAGTGAGCCTCGAACGCATAGCATAACTATGAGTGAGCCTCACAGTGATAAATCAAGTGTGAGAGAGCCCCACACTCGAAATGTTAATTCTAGTGAGCCTCACACCTATAGCGCAACTGTGAGAGAGCCTCACAGTGGTTAGTCAAGTGTGAGAGAGCCTCACACTCGCAATGCCAATATGAGTGAGCCTCAAAGATAACACCGAACAGCCCCCAGCCCAACCCTAGCCACCGCGAAAAAGTCGCCACAGCACAGACCCGAGTGTCCAGCAAGTCTTCAGTACAGAAACGCTTACCGCCAAACAAGCCTCCCAGACGCATAGAACGACAGCGAGTCAGCAGAGAGACGGGTACGTTGGTTCGCCCATCCCCCTAGTTAGTGTTATGATAACTCCACCCATTTAGCCCCACCCCCAATTTGCTTAGTAATTAGAATATTCTTAGCCGTGTGAATGCCAACCGAGAGCTGGGCTCCTCACTCAAAGCAAGCCTTAGGCGGGGAGTGGTCCTGCCCTTTCTGTAGTAGGCCACGGGTCGGGAGTTCAAAGGGACTGAAACCCGTGGTCATGCGAGGACCGGAAAGGGTACTCCCCTGAAGACCAGTATTTATTTATTTTTTTTTGAGCATATCTGTCAGACAGAAATTTGCGATACTTCCAGCGAAGTTACCCATCTCATTGCTCATGGAAGCACTCGATAATGCCTGACATGGCTCATGGAGGAATTTGACTAATATACCGCAGACATTTCGAGTGTGTCATTTGTGCACTATTAATGTGGCCGCCATTTTTTTCAGGGCTATCCCTACTAGTACTACCATACGCTGAAGTAACAGACCGCCAAGTCGCTGAAAGGGGCAAATTGTCTATGTTCTGACTTCATTCTTTCAGTGTAAAGGCAGGCTAACACAGTAACGGTTGAAGCTATGATAACTGATCAAATACTAAAAATTTTTATGTATTGCACTCACGGATAAGGCAGCAGCTGAAGCAATAAAGTACGTGAAGAGTGCAACAGCCAAGGTCGTGGTATAATGCAACAGCTGTGTAGTACAGTGCTACATGTGGTCCTTGTGAAGAGATATTCCTCGCATGTTCCCAGCCTAGTACTAAGAATTTTTTCTATTGAGGATGGTAGGTGGTGCTCTGAATATGAATAATACTTCAACCAGTACAAGCCTAAGTCGGCCCCTCGGTACAGTAGCAGCAGCAAATGTGAAAACAGTTTTACAAAGCTATGACTAACACACTTACCGCATGGCTACCTGCCTGGGAAGGCATTTTGCAGGTCCAAAGCAGCAGCTATGTAGTTCAGTGTAAGCATAAACGTGGGATTACCTCAGATTCACTGACTAGTTTGAGTTGTTGTCCTAACAACAATGCTCAGTCTTGCTCAGTATAGTATGTTGCCAATCCTAATTATGTCCTGCTGGTTGCTGTCAATTACTAGTGCCAATTCTTCATGCTGCCAATTTTTAGCGCCAAACGGTGCTGCCGGTTGCTGATTTGTCCTGCTGCCAATTATTAATTGTCCTTTTAAAGGTCAATTAGTAGCTGCAATACATGAGACTGCCAATATTTCCGGTTATATGGTATTAAGCCCTCTCAGTAGATCCAGCAGTCTAGGAGCTTCAGTACCAAAGTCAGTGCTCAGGCTCAATCTTTCAATGTTTCCCAAAGCAGTCAATCCAACATATCTACTGTTCTTGCTGTTGAAAGACTATCCAACATATATACTGTTGCTATATAGTCCTAAATTTGGCAGTTTGGCCCAAAACTGGGGGTAACAAATATTTGTGAAATTTAAATTTGGCGGTGGCGCTCTAGCTACATATTATGGCACTGATAAGTATTGCCATAGCTAATGTTTCATGTAAAATGTGTTCTGCATGTATCCTCAGAACTTGGACTTGGAGGTTCTCATACAGGTTTACTGCTATGGATGAATGAAGGTAGTGTTACACGAGCGATTCAAAGAGTACAAAACCCATATATCCCCACGTATCCCTACTCTTGTTCCCAAGCCAAATGTTTGTACAAAGAGCCCTGGTACCAGGCCTTCTCTATATAATTTGGTCTGGGAACAAGAATAATACAGCTGGAGAACCCATGTGGTAGCCTCGTTCCCAGGCCACTCCTAGATTTTATCTCACAGCTGTGGAGAAAAATCTGACTAAGTGTACATTGACAAAATGGGATTGGGAAAGCAGCAGCTGGCTGAGGGCAAGTACGTCGCTCTGTGTCAAAACAAGTCTATGCACTCGGGTCACTATTATCAAAATTGAGTTCGCATTACATACTAACCAAGCCCATCATTTCCAGTCCGTGATGTAGTGTAAAGGTACCAGGCCTTCTAACGAGATTCTGTAGTGCATGGACATGGATGCACTGTACAGTAAAAGTGTTGTCATTCTGCAAGTGATGGTACAGGACAGTGATAGCAACTGAGGCTGTCGTGTGAACACATCAACTTCCTTACTTTATCTCCCTCGTCATCTTTAAGAAATTCGTACATTGTGGTGCTTTAGCAACGGTTCTGCACTGCTGAAGTGATGGACGCTGCACGTGCGTCATCAACATAGTTGCAAGCATTTGCACCATGTCAACCTTAGGTTGATCGTAATGCTCACCTATATCTATTTTGTGGGGGAAAAAAAACAACATTGGATGTTCGTTCCACAATGCCTCTGCGTACGGCTTTGGCTCTGTCATCTTTGGTTCTATAGAATAATACTTAAAATAGCAAAATTTCCATGTAGGGATGGAAGGGTGTAGGTATCTGGAGTTGTGATAACATCTCTTGCATTCTGCTTCAAGAGACTCCATCACCAAACTACTCACCCTCAAAAACTAACTGAACTAGATGGGAATGACACCACAACAATTTCACACCGTCCCTACATCTTGTGCCATTTTGCCAACTGTGCTTTGTGTTTGTGAACACTGTAGCTTGGGTAGCTTGTTCCTCCTTGCCATCCTGCTTGTTCATCAGTGTCTCTCTCTTCATCTTCCTTTTTAGTTGCCCTCGTCACCGCAGTCTGCTCTTCCTCTGTGCTTACTGTTAATGCAGTGGAAGGCACAAAGAAGTTCCACAACCCTCCTATGCATACAACTAACAGCTTCAGGTCAGCCTCGTCCAACTTGTTGACAGGATAAACAGTACAACGGGGGCAGCACTAAGCTAGAGTGAATACCTTATCACGAATCTTCTGAGGTATTGTCAATAACATGGCAGAAAATAGAAAAGGCCGGCATCCGCTGGGAGTCAAACCGCGTGATTGTTGTTGATTGCTTACTGACTATTGGTTTTCATGGAAACGATCCCTCCCACGCGGAAACATTCCAATAAACATGAACGGGCGCCTTAATAAATTGGGAAGGAATTTGTCATAATAATTTAACAAACCCAGAAAGGATTGTAACTCCTGCAGCTTGCGAGGCTGTGGTGCTTGGACAATTGCTCCCATTTTGCTAAGCATTGCAAACTCGCTTGGAACATGGTAAGTAATTGTTCCAAGCTCGTCTCAGAACAGTTCACTGTATTTGAGTTCCTTCTCTGCTTGCGCCACGGCTCCGATCATCTGCCAGGCAAGACGAATGTACCGCAACCAGGGGTCACAGGAAATCCGATCTGGGCCTATAATAGAGTTGCAATGTGAAAAATCAACCTCTGGATTTTAAACAACTTACGTCAGGCTCATAAAGAGCTCACTGCAAGAAAGTAATTGCTCCACTGCCTTAGCACAGCAACTTCTGTGACTCAATTTTGAAATTATGAAACTCTTACATTCCAGCAAGATTTTGGCAAAACCAGTGCTAAATCGCATTAGATCATCATGCCTCCCGTACTTTTAACCCCTTAGCCACGTAAATCATTGTTTAAGCATCAGAGGTAAGAAATTGCTGGAACTCTGAGAATTCTTTGCCATCATTTCAAGTGTTATGAGTAACTAATTCTGGGTACAGTTAAATTTGTCATTCCATTTTGAATAGAACAGCCTTTGTTGCACCTAAATTGGTCCGGTAAGAGTGCAAGCATGTAAGTTAGTGTTGTAAGAAGAGCCACTGACTTTAATAACGTAATGTTTTGTCTCATATGTCCAACATTGGACCTGCTGCATGTATTTTGCTAGTTTCGTGCCAAGACCCCACCCCGCTCACAAGGTGTGCGGGGCCACAAGTCCAAATCCTTCTGTAGTAGCCCATGGGTCAGGAGTTCAATATATCTCGGATTTCAGCAGCAACATCTTGGTCAAACAAGTCAGCCGGATGACAATTGCTATAAAACTGAGCTTTGTGAAATGGGAGTGGGCAGTCTTTCAAATTTAATATGCATTTCATAGTTGTTCTATCACTGTGTCTACTTGTGTATACATGTAGGTAGGTCATGATGGTCTAAAGTGTGTAGTATCGGAATTTTTATTGAATTTTCATGGCACAATTTCTGGTAGTGGACGTAACCGGGAGATAGTGACTGCTATCTCATGAACAGAATGCAGTCATTTGAAAACTCCAGCAGAAGTATGGCATGGTGGTCTTGACCTTCAGCGACCAAATACACAGTAGGAAGCTGTACTGCATGCATGATTTCACAAAGACTGAGACAACAGCTTGCAAAGCGTGTGCTCGTTTCCCCTGATCAGGTTTAAAATGTGGTTTGAGCACCTTCATACTATTGGAGAAAACTGCAGGAGGAGTCTGGGTTATGCCAGCAAGCCCTTGCCTTGCTGTGATAGCTTTCAAAATGATTGGGTCTTATCCTTGTACCTCATGATGTTGGTCTTGTGAACCATTCACATCTTCCATTAGTAAGATTGTCTCAACTAAACAGGAGGGCGAATTTCCATTGCCTTTCCGTAGTGGTGTGCACTACTGCTTCAGATTATCCTCCAGGAAGAAACCTTCCATTCTTCATGCCCTCTCAACTGAGAGATGTGGGTGTGGTTAGTAGCATCTCCACCTTGGGGGCGGGACTATCACCCCACCGTGAAACGACTTCTGTGAGAGATGGTGCGATTCGGCATTCTCAGGCCTTCATTCTTCACTTTAGATGCCAAATCGTGACATTTCAGCATTCCCAGAAGGGATTAACAAAAGAACTTATCTTCCAAGTCTTGCTTTTGATTCAACAGTGGAATCCAGCAATGAACCCCATGAATCCAAAGCTTTGCGAAATGACACTGAAGTGCCATCTAAGCTTATCTTCAAAGTTCCGACCACCACATGAAGGGTTCCGCCAGGCCACATCTTAATTATAAACTGATTAGTGGATGCCAATGCCGACAGGAAATGGGGAAAATCCCCATTTTACGGACAGTGAATGGATGAAGACTCCCAAAACTGACTAACCCAAGAGTTGGCTGCCAGAGGACAAGTGCATCAGTGCAAGATGACTGCCTACTGGGAAGAGAAAGATCACTGTCTCGCCCATGGATGTTATGCAAGGACATCTGGGATGGTTCCCAGGTATTCTGCAGCTGCATACCTTGCTATGTAACCATACACTACTATACAGGGGGTCACAGGTCAGTGGGAGTTGCATCCCTAACGACTCAGGTTTGTGCAGAGGATCACTGTTTAGTTCTGAATCACCTCCCATTAACTACAAATAGATGAGCAATAATTACCTATGTATGCCATAAAGAGAAGCAATACTATTTGATCTTACAGTGATCTATTGGTCAACACTGGTTCAGTTTTCATCCCACATCCAAAAACGAATCTGTTGCAACAACTGCAGCAAAGGCGTTCCACCAGCTGATTTCAGGGAACTTACACAGCTAATTTCCCACAATGTACCATCTATGATAGCCCTCATAGATTATCTGAAAGCTGATTCCAATATGTCCAGTGCTACACTTATGCCACCAAAGCTGTGGTGTAGCGGTAGCTATGCAAACATTGCAACAAGAAATGTCAGTTCTGTTTGAGCTATTGAGGTTGCTGAAATACGTGCCAACTAAAGTATTGTCTCCACTAACTGAAGCTCTCATTGAAAAGTCTGCTGCACCTTTCTCATCTGGCTCTGACGATTCGGTAAATGCCTCAAAGGTAACTGTGGAAAAAAGTACCACTCTTCTTTAAGAATTCATGCTTTTTTGGTGGATAGGTTTCATTGGCCCAATCATTTAGGTGAGTGTTTTCTTGTGCATGTACCCTAAACCAGTTGCTTTAAATGTATTCTTACTTTTTATTAGCATGCAGTGTTGGGTACAACCTTTCAACCTACCCTCAATTTTCTGCTGTTAACAGCCATGTGGTGGAGCAATCCAATTCTCTACTAAAAAGTACATCATAGCTTCAGTGTTCCTTTCTACCTCTACATTCATAGTCAACAGTAAAAGTAAGCAGTAGGTATAGTTGCCCAATCATATCCAACTCTGACATGAGAAAAGTGCCACAAAACGTGATGTTCGGTTGGTGATGTTCGGTTACCTTCACTGAATTACCACATACCTCATATGCACACATTACTTACAAATTTACTCTGATCTGCCTGATCTGGTCTGTCTGTGTTGTGAATTTCATTAATAAATAGACATTATACAAACAATAACAATATCAGTGCAATCTTGACTCCATGTCTTCTGAGTGTGACCTTGCTACCGTCTCTCTAATCCAGTCTGTGGGTAACGTCATAAATCTCATAGTTCAAATCAAGTTCATTATTTTGGCTCTCAGTCTTCCTCTTGGGTGGTGGTGCATCACCAACTGCATCCATAACAACTTTTTAAAAACTGTTGCGATGTTGTGGTCATCCACAGACGGAATGTACTTTGCTTGCTTACAAAGCTCTGCAATGACAGCATCTGGGCAAACTCAGGTACATTAAGGAATGGGTGCATGTTTTACATACATGAAATTTGCACTGCTTTATTCATACAGGTATTTGAAGGTGAAAGTGGAGGTACAACAACTTCAACTTGGTATCATTGGAAAGCTCATAAAGTGGTGTAAACAATAAACATAATTATGACATCACTAATTGAAGGCGTTACTTCCTGTTTACATGCCAAGCGCTGTCATGACAGCTATAATTTAATTCTTCATATGCTGTACACTGAAAACACTGATATGAATGTCTATCACTTGTTTCCTACTCTTTGTTCTTTAGTGTAAATGGTTTAGTCTTGGAAAAGAAGAACTGAAAAGCCAGCACAGATGAGGTGGTAAGCACAACCAGTAGTGTTTCAGAACCTATAATCCAGCTAAAAACATCAGTGGCTAAATCAATTGCTCGGATTCTAGGTCCAAATCGAGAGATCCAAAAACTGGACTGCTATCATCAACAGGCTAAAACTGCCCATGACAAGAAGCAGAGTGGATTATATAAATACTGGGAAGGAAAATACAGTGAACTTGAGTCAATGCTCACTTCAAAAGTGTTGCAAAAGGACACTGAACTGACTTTACAAATCCGTGATGAAGAAACAGAAATTCTTAAAGAATACACCTACCTTCCTCCTCCTCACAAAGCACCTAAACACTTGATGCGATTGTACTCACTTTAAACGAACCTCACAGAACCTTCTCCGACACTGGAAAGTAAAATTGTGATTGCATTTTTGTAAACTATGAATATGGCATGCTATGGTCCCTGTACAGTATATACTCCCACATGATCCCTTACTCTTAACTACACTCCCTTAACCCATTACACCCGATAGCGGCCAAATGCGCCCGCACTTCGCTTCCGCTATTTATCGTGATTGCTGCGCCTTTTTGGACTTGGAGTTAGTTATAACAGGAAGTCAAACGAAGCATAATTAGCTGCAGTGTCCTATAGGGACTTCCCCTCAAAATCGCGTTCGCAGTTTGCCTGCCGATCATAGTTAGCCACAGTACAGCTTATATCCACACGCTACTTGTTCTATCGTCTATATACTATCTAATCGTGTCAGAGACAAACTAGGTATCAATCAACTCCACTCTACCTGTACATTCAGAATATCAACTCTGGTCTACTCAGTGCTGGACTAGAACGGGAAAATGTAGTTTACACCCAACCGAATATCAACTCGCTGGTTAATCACCTTAGCTTTTTCAAACCTAAGAGACCAAACCTACTTCAAATAGGACAAACTAGGCATCAATCAACTCCACTCTACCTGTACATTCAGAATATCAAATTGGCTTGTAACTCTGGTACACTCTGTCCTAGAATGAAATGGGAATACGTAGTTTACACCCAACCGAATACTAAATCGATGCTCGATCACCTTAATTAGCTTTTTCAAACCTAAGAGACCAAACCTAGCTACTTCAAATAGGACAAACTAGGCATCAATCAACTCCACTCTACCTGTACATTCAAACCAAGGAGACCAAAACTACTTCAAATAGGACAAACTAGGCATCAATCAACTCCACTCTACCAGTACATTCAAACTGGTTTCTAACTCTAGTGTACTCTCTGCTGGACTAGAACGGGAAAATCTAGTTTACATACAGGTTCTAGTCTGACATCAGTTGCTACTGTGGCTATGGTGCCCATTAAAATGACAACCCTTGTGGGAGGATGCAAGGATGGGAGCATTCAGATTGCATTTGCTAGTGTGTACCTAGTTTGTAGAACCATGCAACTTTAGCACAATTCCCATGCACCCCTAAGTAGGTACACAGATAAATCCAAATTTTCAACACAGTGTCTCATCAGCTATCGACTTACCTGCATAAGAAATCTGTCTTGATATATGGGGATCTCTGCTCCATGGCCGGCCATGCTGGTGTTATTGCACGGGCTGGAACTATGCGATATCCTAGCAACCATGATGTGCTTTGATTAGAACCGGTGCGTTCGAACAGCGAGTTACTTGGTTCTTTGTGTGAGTAGTGACCACGACGCTGTTGAGGTAATGGATAATAAACATTTTATTACACTCGTTAGCGTGCTTATCGCGGTTATTGCACGCTAACTCGTGTAATAAGGTACAGTGAATTTCGATTGCGTTCGAAAATTCCGTAACCCGTAGCGCGCTCGCGTAATGCGTGTACGCAATGCTTGGCATCTGAGCTGCACTGCGCGTGCTCACATTATACGCAGTTTCAAACCTGCGGCGGGAATTTGAAATGGCACTGTCAGCAGAGCCGTGCACAGTCAATCCGCAAGCGTGCGCGCGCTGCCTTATATGGAAGGAGTTAATTACATGCGTAGTGACTTCCTGCGTGCACACGGAAGTAGTTTACAGCATACCGGAAGAGTTTTTATTTCCAATACTGCTGCTCTATAATGAACTTACAAGCTCCCCCACGTTTTCCACGTGTAGTACAAAAGTGAAATAAGCAGCTGTCCCGTTTGAAGCGCCGAAAACGCCCACTGTGCGCACAAGTTACAGAATAGTTGTTGTTTTAGTGGTTTCTGCACCCCCTTAAAGCTTATACACTCACATAATTTCATTTCAGTCGTATTTATTCTAATGTATGGTTTATACATTTCACTGGCATGCTGGAGCACCAATGCCCTGACACAAATTTTTACCTGCCAGCTGCAAAGTAATAGTGTAATGAAAGGCTATGCTCACCTTCATCTGCCTTTCTGCTTTGTAAAAATAGAATGTCCCGCAATGAATTGAATAAATGAATCTTGTGTGTGTGCTAAGGCTTGAAATAAAAATAAACAATGAAATTTCTTACAGAATGAGCAAAAGACCAGCAAGTGGTAGAGTCATGAAAAAGTGACAAATCGTGTCAAGTGTCACCTGTGTTCATCTGAATCACCCTTGAATCTGTATAGCAGGCCATCCACTTGGACTGAAGAGAACCGACAGTGGGTAAATAGTTTGTGCACAAAGCCAATCCCCCTAGATGTCTCAGTGTGTCGAGCATGTGCAAGGTTTGTAAAGCGTCACACAGGTGAGACAGGTGTTGTTCCACGATGGGTACCAAAAGAAAGATGCCAGAAGTGTTGTGCAGTAGAAGGGTGCGGGGAGATATCACACACATCAACAACCATAACAACATATGACATCGCACGGGAGCATTTAGACCTTGTAGAGACTGCAGACATTGACAGTAGTCCATTGGCACTCTGCAACCCCCATTATCAGCAGCTTTACAGGGCACTTCGATTTCCACTACCATGTGCGGCATGTGCGTCACAGCCACGGTATGGTGGAGATTACACACGACGATGTCCAAACCCCATTCAAATCACCACATACTTGCAGCAGTGAATTTTGACGGCCTCCTTTCAGCTGACAGCAAAGTTTGCAAACCGTGTTATGGCTTCCATCGGCGGGTACTCCAGCAACAGAATGCCGGTCAACCAAC
Organism: Agelas oroides; assembly: GCA_949130485.1. Lineage (NCBI taxonomy): Eukaryota > Metazoa > Porifera > Demospongiae > Agelasida > Agelasidae > Agelas > Agelas oroides. The sequence goes on along the minus strand of OX422184.1, from coordinate 8,289,207 downwards.
TCCTGTTTGTACTCTGCATGATATTGCATCTCGGCTGGAGGAAAAAATTGTACAATTTGAAGCAAGTAACACTGAATTGATCACAGACAAGGAATATCTTGGATGGGTTGTATGCAAAGTAGCACCTTCAACTAGTGAAAACTCTCCAGCGAGATGAAGCCATACTTCTTCCTGAAGTACATTCAGACTTTTGCCAGCTAGTTAGTACATCTACAGAAAATTTTCCAAACGTGCAAACGTCTCTCAAAACAAATCCACCTACAAATCGATGGCTCTTGAGCTCAATCAGTAACCATCTTCATGAACACCTTGGCATAGTGTGTAAACACAAAAGGTATGGTACACTTCTGTACAGAAAAAATGGGGACCTACTGAAATCACTATCAAAAGCTCTTGGGAGTGCACAAAGACCCTGTAAAATTGCAACATATAGTAAGCACGAATGTAGTTCAGTGTTCAGTGCTGATTCAGGCAAAGGTAAGTCAACAGATATCACTGAAGACAGCATTCTTCAGGCCTGTACAGCTCTCAATGCAAGAATAAATCAACAAATCAAGGGTCTTGTGCAAACGTACCAGAATGATCACAATGCTCTGTGAGTCTTTTGACCCAGATGTAATGCTCCAACAAATCGATCCCCTGCTGATCCAGTGCATCCAAATCTTGACAAAACCTGTATGGGAGAGGCGACAGCTCTTTAGTCAACAGGATTTGCATGACAGTTCGGGTGCTCTGAAGAGCAAATCAATGAAGCAGCTCTACTGCTTATGCACTTTGTTCTTTTGCACCAACAGCCAGTGCAATATGCCCCTTCAATACCTGTTGGCTGACGCCATACTCTGCATGGGAGGGTCAACTGAGCTAGTCAAAATACTCAACCGAATTGGGGCTGTAGCATCCCTGGATACCCATGATCATATGGCTACCTTGGTTGTTACCCAGCGTATCAACAAGGGAATTCACAATGAGTTGGTCCGTAACACTCTCACAATAGTCTCTATTGACAACATAGACATCTTACAGCGTCATGCTATGGTGTCCAGTGCCCAAACAAAAAGAAGCTGGCATGGCACATCTGTGCAATGTGTCCAACCAATGCCTACAAGTGTTGTGAGGTCAGAGTTGGAGTCTTGCAATGCATCCCCATCAGAACAAGACATGCATGTAGTGCAGGAAACCACTACAGTCCTTCCATCTAAACATGGAAGTTCATCACCCACAATGTCACCTGCACTAAAACAGGTTGAAAAGCGCTGAAGAACACTCCGAGAGCAGACAACCTCGCACACTGTAACACAATTAGCAGGTGGAAATGAGGCCTCATCAGATATGTTCACAAACATGCATGAATATCCTGACTATCAAAGGCCCAGGATAGCTCAATTCACTGTTCGAAGCTTTCAAGTGTTCCCAGAAGAAGATGAACACCTTGATCATCTTCGTAAATTCATCTTCAAGTACATGGTCATAAAAGAAGCAAAGACAGATGAATTGGAGTTACCTGGCCTTTCTTCATTTCTCAGTGCAGCATACAATGATTGTGTAGAGCAGAGCAATGTTGTCTATGTGGATATTGTTAGCTTACCAGCTGACTCCAAAGACACTGTTCTACATGTTCTTACAATTACAAGTGAGGCTGAATTGGAAGATTTCCAAAAGCATATGAACACAGTTTTCAATACTACCCTTTCCAATTTTAGTGCTGGATTCCACTCATTTGTGGAAACCCTGTGTTCTCATCAACAGACCTGTCAATTCTGGTATGAGTACATCACAGTCAACTCGCTTGTGTACATGGCACTATTCATAGCAATCAGAAATGGTGACTGGGTACTTCGCATGACAGCAATAAAGCTTATGGCTGCTGTGTTCAGTGCCTTTGACCGTCCGATATACCAGCGTCTAGTTCCACAGCACTTGGCAGATCTGCTGTGTTTTCCAGCACCAATCCTTCAGCATCTTCAGAAAGGGGCAATATCTGTACGCCTTACCAAAAGTAGAGGACATACAGTTGGACTTGATGAGGCGCATGAGATGAAGATAAATAAGGATGCTAAGTTTTCTGTTGTGCGACCATCAAAGGAGCTTATGGAAAAGATTTCAAACTTCATGCCATTTCGCTCAAAGTGCCTAAACAACCTGAAACATCACCTAGCTATGGATGAAAAAACTCCAAAAACACTACCCGTTTCAACAAGTAGGGATCGCACTGCCGAGGGAAACATCCAATCCATGCTTGACTTGATGGAAGAGTGTGATATGCTTCCTACCTCACCAGACAACTTGGGACTTCTAAATAATCTCTCAAATACACCAGCTACTCCAGAACAAGCCCATGATTTGCTCACATTTCGCAAGATTGGCCAAGCGGAGTTTGAAGCACATGTGAATTACCGCATCCTTCGCACTCCCAGCACTGATGCACCCCGCAGACGAAAGCGTCTCCAAACATTTACTAGTACAAAGGCTACTAGGAAGAAGCTTAAACAAATTGATAGAGACCGGAAAATTCAACAGATGTGCATGAAGAAGCAACTGGTAATGCTTGCAAGAGGTAAACAATTACCTCAAGATTGTGGTTCCAACTTTATTCCACGTCCATGCGCCTTAGTGGCAGCTGACGGGGTACCAACCAAGGGAAACAAAAGCAAAGCAACCGATTTCTTTGAGACATGCTACAAACAGGTTGGTGTTATTGTCTCGGCATTCCCTAATTCCTGGACTCCAGATTCAGTGATACTTGAGGGAATGTTCATGGTTCAGACTGCACCATCACCTGGTATTACAACCTTCCAGCAATACACTGATATGCTACTGAAGCGATTCACTGTACCACACTTAAAAGCAGGTACAAAAGAGGTTCATATTTTATTTGATGACCCAGATCAGACTGAGTCACCAAAGGAAATTGAACGGCAGGTACGTGATCACACTTACTGTATTGACTCAGACCATCACTGCAGCAGTATAGAACCTCTTACAGCTGTTCCTACAGAGTGGAGTAACCTGCTAAACTGCAGAAAGTGCAAGAGAGCCTTATGTGTGTTCTTGAGTAATGACATGCTTATTCAGGCACCAAAACTGCTCAGAGAGAACCAGACACTGATTACTGCTGGAGGATTTGTTGGCCAACCGCGAAGCCTATGTTGGAGTGTCCAAAAAGATGGCTCAGTGCAGCCCCTGCCATACCTAAGATCAAATGCTGAAGAAACAGACTTACGCATATGGCTTCATTGCACACGTTCTGCTGGATCACGAAAGATGTTGTATTCGCCGGACACAGACATCTACCACATAGGTCTTCCAATTGTCTCTCGCCAGCTACCACACCCTGATGTGTACATCCAGCTTCATGGACGTCGCAAGGATTCTCACCGATATTTACAAGTGAGTGCCTTCCTTCAAGCAATTGATTCAGATCCAGACCTGGCACAGGTTCCCCCCAACAAGCGTGCAAATGTAGTCCAAATGGCATATGTGGCAACAGGATGTGACTACATATCCTACTTCAAGGGTATTGGCGAGGTCTTCTTCTTGAATGTGCTGTATCAGCATGCCACTTTCATAACTGGTAGCTCAGACCCTGTGGGAACTCTGGCTGATATTCATCCAGACTGCTAGCATTTGTCAGGCTTATTGGGTGTGCATACTTTAAGAAACACTTAGCAGGCTTCAAATTCAGTACACCAGAAGCACTCTTCCAGAAAGAATTGCAAGCTATTCGAGATCCTACAGATGTCATTAGGCAAGCCTTTCAGAGCATAACAGCTAAGCATTGTAACTTGGATTGATGCTTTTCTGTTATTTTGCAAATGACTTATGCTATGTATTGACACGATGCATACACTCAGCTATTTCAAGCATGCATGCACAAAATGGCTTCCTGTAACTCTTCATATTTACTTTGGGTGATCACACCTTTCTCCAAAAGCGAGTACCACTTGCACAGTTGATCTATGCATTCAGACCTAAGCGTAATACGCTTCCCCGAAGATAAAGCAACAGGTTGTGGTGATGACGGCTGCACAGGCTGTGTCCCAGCTTCAAACCTGGAGCTTTGCCAAAGTATGGCAGTGCAGTTGATACATGCTTTCCCATTTGTATCATTCCCGCCGCAGGTTTGAAACTGCGTAATGTGGGCACGCGCATTGCCACTATAGCATTGCGTTTTTTTGGGGGTTTTTTTTTGGGTTTTTTTTAAACAAAAAAACCAGACTAGCTGATAACACAAAAAATATATATATATAATAAAGGAGACATGTAAGGTGTAGAAAAGTTGAGTGTAAACAGCAACCAATTTAACTAAGTTATTGATAGGTGGACAACAGTTATGACGTTAGTTCATAGTGACAGATTAGAGTCAGATGGTGAGGTCAACAGAGGCTGCAAGATGGCTGTTAAAGGTGTGAGATGATCTTGCTCCTCTGAGACACATCATCGAGGATCTGGGTAGTGAAAACAAGATTCTGCAGTGTAGCCAACCAATTGTGGAGCTGTATGGTTGCTTCCATTTATCTGAAAGTTGCAAATGGGTTAAAACCCTGACATCAAAAAAGGCTCTTTCAAAGATTGACCACAAACACAATGAGATGAAATGTGTGATGGAACCCAACCATACCTCAGGGCCAAGGCATCTCGGAAAGCAGATTTATGCAAAGTGAATCCAAAGTGAATGGGAACGGCTATTTCATATCTGATCATTTTTAGGTCAACTTTGAGCGGACGAAGCGACCAGAAGAATGGCCAGAACAACTTCTTCTCCAGGATGACAATTGAGCTAACAATCTGTTGTCAGTATGCAAAATCATCCGTTTGCGCCCGCTGGCAATACGACTGTTCTATACTCAGCCGTTTTGCCAGCGTACAACTTCCGCCAATTTTAGTTTAGCCACACCCACTCGTTTTGAGTCAGCAAATGGACGCCCGAAATGAGCGAGATTTTTCAAGCGACTTTGATAGGCTACATCTGACGCCACTTACAGATGCTTTACACGCATGGCATGTGAAGGGGGCTTTCTACAGTCGAACAAACCAGATAGAATTTTGCTACCCACCTCATAGTTGTCACCGCCACTCCTGTACAGCTACCCCGAATCACAGCTAAAAAACCTAGCATAAACTGTCCTCCACAGACAGTGGAATATCGGATTCTCAAGTCTTACAACAGCAGCTTTGTTGGTTCAGAAGATATCGCAAGATATAATTATAGTGAACAAGAAAACGCAGAGTTAACCGCAAGAAACATTTTCAACCGGAAGTACATCCGGCAAAAAAATTTAAATTTTGACTTCAATGCAGCTGGCGAAACGCTGTTCGGTTAGTTTACAATGGTACCAAAAGGGCCCTACTTGTGGCAGCAAAACTGCCGTATCTTAGCAATAAACGTGGACGCTCCAAACAGCTCAGGGAAAAAGACCCGTGTATTTGCTGTCCGAATAGCAGTTCGCAACAATATTACAGCTTGAGTTGTGGTGGAACACTAGTACAATGGTTGAACATGCAACACTATTGACCAAACAGTCTCCTATGCAGCACTTCTTTTTGCTATTTCTGTTGGGGAAGCACTTTTGCTCTATTACTACCGGAGTATATGACTCTTTTCATGGAGAGAAAGTTTCTTCATTCTTTTTGGAACAGGTGAACGGTTGCTAGGACTACATGATTTGCTAAGAGGAGAACGTGATGAGTGAAGACGTTTAGAGAGCCGTAGTTGAAGAAGCAGGACTATGTAGTTCACGTTGTAAACAGGTTTCACTGCTTGTAGTTGTCTCGGCATGGGTCTCTGCCTGTCTGCTAGGACTGCAGGCATCAATTAGCCTGGTAGGTCGGGGCTGCACTACCTGCGCTGTAGTGCCATGCCAACTCGACTGCTGCCTCCCACAGTACACCCTTGCATGGCTATGAACAAAGTCTAAATTATCTGCTGACACAATTGTGAAGGCATCTTGTGGGTAGTCCTTCATGACTCCCCTCTCAATGCTCCTTCAACCCTGTACTGTACATAGCGAGCATGTGTGTCAGCACTAGTACAGATGCCTAAGCGATTTAATAGCTTAATGAGTCTGCTTGAGCCTCCACAAGTCTCAATAGCATCCGTCAGGAAAGTGTGCAGGGGAAATGAGCACTGACTGTGGTGTATAGCAAAACACATACACAAACAAAGCACCTGACTGTACGAATATTTGATATGTCTGCACCCTTTATGGGTTGTGTTAACGTGCATATTGCTTTCCAAACATCTGGGTCAAGAATGCCAATAAACTGATCAATGTTGATATCTTCAATGCTGTGAGGTTGATATATATCCTGTTTTATCATACTGTCAATACAAGCATGGATTTTGGAGTTAAGAACAAGACAGCACTCTGACAATTTCTCATCCCTGCAATCAGATGGGTGGTTCTGACTTCGTGCCTGGCCCTGGCACACATTGAGAGCATGGACAAGGTCACCACCATGGCGATACAGGACTGGGATGAAAGCTGGCTTCGGAGCTAGTTAGAAGTTACCATGCCTCTAATATCTAAACCATCACATGTGATATCACGTAATCGGATGATGTGCAGTAGTTCGTCATGACATGCCAAATCCGAAACCCAGAGCTCCACTAGTCAGTATCCAAGCGGGCTACCCTATGCAAATGGTAGCGACAGACATTCTGGGACCTCTACCTGAATCCTTATCAGGGAACTTGTACATACTTGTGGCTGCTGACTATTTTACCCGATGGGTAGAGGCATACCCAATTCTGTGCCAAGAAGTTGTGGTGGTTGCAAGGTAGTGAATGAAATGTTCTGTCGTTTTTTGCCACTGGAGCAACTCCACTCCAGAAAGACAAGAGCAGGAGCATGGACAACATTACTTTGGCACTAATTTGGAGGTGGTGGATGATGAGTGAACCGAACCGGTTCCCCCATCTACTTTCGGTTCACCAGAGAACGTGAACCACAAATCAAATAGTGTGATGATTACATAACACAATGTCATAACATCAGTCCAGTACATGCTACATAACTCCCCCTTTTTAGGAATGTGTCCTCACATTCAAGCCGAATCGATCCAGTGGATTCCGTAAAGGGTTGCCATGCAAGGTGGTATCTATACAAGCAGACGACTAATTATATTGCATGCCGCGCCAGCGTACTGGGTGTTGCTGTGCGCTACGTTCAGTTGCTATAGTCCTGGTCCCTGCACTGACTTCTGATGGCAGGTGTGTGCAAAAAAGCTCTATTCATTGAGAGTGAGGAACCGTGGAACAGACTATAGGACTCTTGTTACCGCTGACACTACAGGGTCGTGGAAGTGCTGTTATGAGAGCTGCAGGACGGCCAAAGAAACTAGACTTAGGTCAACACCTGCAACAGACAGTATGAGCTGTTATTGTGAGCACACAAGCAAAGTAAAAACAAGAACTAGGCACCTCGCTGCAACCAGACGATGATGCCTCAACGAAAGTGAAGTCTACACAACTGCAGCTAAATCCAGGTTTGCTCAATGAAATGCCGTTTCCAGCTACTGTTCGTGAAAACGTGCAGAGAATGAACTCCAGAGGCACAAACCTAATCCAGAGGGTGTCTGAGGAATCTTTTCTTGTTCGCAACCCCAAAATGACACAAGCACATCCACTAGGTTTGCTGTATGTACGCTTGTCGTAAAACAAAACGCCGAGTTCAGCCCCACCTACCTTCTTTCCGTGGACAGTTTTTAAGAAATTCTGTAGTACTCAGTCCAGTGGTGCCCCAACAACACCTCGAATTTCAAAAAGGTGTTTGCACTTTTACCTCTGCCTCTGGGATTTTGCTTCCAATGAAAATTCTCTCAGGAGTATTCTTCCTTCTGCCTCTCTCAACAGTTTGAAACAGGATCTCAAGGTAAGAATCCTGTTAGCTATACACTGCATGGCTATTAAAGTACGATCCATTGTGAATGAGATCAGCTAACTTCTTTGGGCTTTCCACTTTTCTCACAGAGTTTTGTCCTCCTACATGATTTAGTAACATTAAGTATTTTGTTGTCTACAAGTTTTGAGAGATCAACAGGGAAGTGTGAGTATGTGCATGTGTATGTGTATACAACAAAATAGTGCACAACCCTGAGACACTAAAGACAATAACTACGGAGACTCTCAGATTGCATACCTCTGCATGTGCAACAACGTCACAAGCCATGTGTACTGCACAGACAACTGGCCAGTGTTTGGATGACAGCAGCAAATCAAGATGGTCTCGAGTGCTTTCTTTTTTCATGATGTATTTGATAGCAGCAGGAGAGGCTGCTTTGAGAGGGTTAAACACCAACACACTCCAAACGTACAAATATGGTCTTGTGCATTTTACGTACTCTCTTACTAAAAAACTGAATCACAACACAGTTACAATATAAACATCATTCCATCTACCCCTGTGAATGACCAGTCATGAATAACCTGTGCAGGTGACTCATATTCCAGAGTTGGAAGACGTGCATTCGCAGCCTGTTCCTGCCTCATACCAGATCATGAAAAAACACAGTTATCACAATCAATGGTACATCCACTGACCCAGACTGTAGACAGGTACATAGTTGGTTGTGATTGTTTTCACGATAGTCCACAATTACCCAACTTCCAGTCTGTAACATCAGAAGTGATCAATTCATGAATCAAGAAGACCACCAGACTGAAACCCAGCTCCCAACAAAATTAGACTCACTACTTATTTTACAACAGACTAATGGATCACTGGCACAATATCAGTCTCCAACAGACGCAAGCCAAAGCAAAAGGTGGAGAAGTCATTGTCAGAGACAAGTTACATAGATTTGGGTATGTCTGCTCGAAATCCAAGAGGAGGACATACAAAGTTTCCTGTTCTACTGAGCCTCAGCCACACTGACCTGGTGTCCAACTTCATGATATCGCTTGTTCATTGATGCCTACAATGCACTAGTCGTGGCACTCGATCCTATGAAGTTGAATAATTTCCAACCATTCCTGTGGTCTCCTCCAACTGGAAACTAGGAGTTGAATGTCCAAGAGTGACTTTAGCAAGAAAAGTGGGCCCTCCCTCATCCCTATCTACGTGCACAGTAGCAAGTAGACTCTTCCCATGTGTCAGCAGCTTTTGCAGAGATGTCGTCAATCACCACAGGGATGGTGGTCTTGTACGAAGGGAGCTTTGGTTGTTGAAGCAGTGTGATTCATGAGCACCAAAGAGGGCAAGCCCACACTTGGCTGCTTCAGATCTGCAAGAACTAGGAGCTCCAGTAAGCATTGGAACTCCACAGCAGGATGTTGGTGCCATTCACCAGATGTAAGCAGAATATTGGAGGAACAGCAGGAAGAGAAGGTGGCAACAAGGCTAGTTGGGGAGAACAAGCATGAGAGAAAATCATGTTGGATTTTCTCTGAATCCATTCAGCTTTCAGCAAATGGATTACCTTTGGAGGAGGGTCATTCACCATTTTTGTGGCTGCATGACATTTGCATCATGAACTTCTTGAATTCACTGTCAGAAAGCAGCAAAAACAAGGCACCACCTGGGAAAATCTGAAATAATTATAAACACCATTGAATTTCAAATTTATGTAGTTTAGTTGGAGGGGAGTGCATTACTAGTCTCATTTCCATGACGGTCTGGGAACGAGACTAGTAGCATGGGGGAGGGGTTGGACTTGGATATGCCTCAAACCTTACTCACAGAAGAGTATTTAAATAGGAAGAGATTGCAAACACATGGGTGCATATGATCATTTACATTGCACCTGAATAGCCTGGTGACTTGCATGATTTGATTTCGAAAACTCGCAATTGTCTAACCTGACCCGACTTGCTTAAATGGTTTACACGTTAACTGCTCATCAGTACCTGTGTGTCATGTTTACATTACTTTAGGCATTAAATTAGTGCATAGGAGTGGTAGAGTTTTTTTCATACTTTAATATGTGGTATTTAAGCTGTAATCATCCACCACTCAAATTGAAGGTGGAAACACTGTCCACTTTTCCATTCCCGTACAGCAGACACTGAAGGAAATGGCATGTTCTCACTCACCAATCATTCAGCATGTGTCTGAGAAAGCCACAAACATCAGGTATACACAGATTTGCGGTGTAATATTATTTATGCCTGACAAAATATTAAAATGTAATACATGCCTAATGTGTTATGGGCCTATGTCAAAACAAGATACCTATACAACATTATCATTATCATCTAGGAGCCACCGTCAAAACAAGTCTGGTTGCAGCTATGCGAGTTGGTTCGAACATGGAGGACCAGCACGGAACGCGAACCAGTGTACACACCTGCCTCTGAAGCCTCATCATCTGCAGATGTCTTACAGCAACTTGTTGAAAAGTGGAAAGAAAGAAGGCGACACTACGAATTCCAAGGTCACTCTTGCAAATGGCACATACAGTGTCAGAAGGCTGATAGACTGGATGAGGGAGAGAAGAGGCTGGAGCTCTGCTTGGTTCTCTGGGATCTTTTTGGTGTGCTTCACAAGATGTCAACGCTCAAACAGGTCAGTGTTGTTTTACTAATACTAATATGTTTATATAATGCTGTCTTTGTCCATTAATAACCACAACTAAACTAAAATTCAAACCAACCTGAAATGGTAGTTAAATAAAACCAAGTACTAACACTAATCCTTTTTATATGATAAAAACTGAAACTAAACCAACACTTTGAATCTATAGCTAAGTTAAACTAAAGTACTAGTTGAAACATTAACCTAAGACAACACTGAAACAGATAACCACCATTAGTTACCCATTGGATTGACAACTTTTGTTGTGCTGTGGCTATTACACTTTGTGTGTTTATGCACTACAGGAGTGTTCAACACCAGCAACGAACTCCTTGTGTGGACTGACAGAGACTGGGATTTAGGCATTTGTGGGATATGCAATATCTGCCCGCTGTTTGAAAGTGGAAATGGACTACTTTGCTATCCACATACCCCCACCACTTTTCAACATCCACAACACCCTCGATAGCATCCACTTCGCTGGAACTGGCCACACCACCTAAGAGGAGAAAGATATCATGTAAACACTACAAGATGTTTGAGCATGTATGCTGTGAAATTTACCATGGTATTTGTTAGTGGGTCACAGTTTATACAGTTTGGAAGCAGCAGTCTTCAAGTCGGCAACACCTGAGCCATGAGCGCCACCTCTGCTGCTATGTGCTTCAATTCTGAAATTGTCTCTTTGTCCCATGTTGTACAGAGCTGCCAGATTGGTTTGAAGTCATGCATACTGATTAATGGTGGAACATTCCGCCCCATTCCACCTACCAAAATACAAAATGGTTAGCTAGTTCTGTCTGGTGTTTGCTGCCCAAGCTATAGATAGCAGAGGTCCTTTGTTCAAGCTTCATGGTTGAGTGAAATAGTTACAGCAATGCTACTGGTCTGTGAAGCCAGAGGTAAGTCTCCATGCATGCATGTTTGGTCATGCCTATAGCACCATCAACAAATTTGGTACACTTTTGTTATGGACAACCTGTGATCCAGACTGAAGTCCAAGGGCCTTGCCAATATACCATACCACGCATAGCTATCCCATGAAACCTAATAATGTGGAGTAAACAGCATTTGTGACTCCTGAACCCCAAAAGATCGACGTCGATCATGGCCTAAACCTTCACGACTGAGGAAGCATGCCTTGTACATAACATTCAGATTGGCTGGCTTTGAATACGTTAATGTTACTTTTAATTGGGCATACTTAATTTAGCAATTTTGAATACACCTCGTTTAACGTGTATTCATTTTAGTGTTTTTTTTAACAGAAACCAAAATTAATTCAACATAGCATTATTAATTGCGAGTACTTATGCTGATCGCTAAAATCGCTAAATTTAGTATGCGCAATTAAAAGTAACATTAAGGTATGTAAACCCTTATACTGTAGGTTGTATCAGCAGCGAAGTATGTCAGAGCTGAACCAGGAGGAACTGTAGGTAGAGATCTGTACCACCGTTTTTGTTATGTATGTATTGCATACCACAAATGTGTATTCCTATGCTCAGTATAGCCAACCAACTCTGGACACAGGTCTAGACTATGGTATTTACAAGTTGCCTTCTTGTGGCCAGATGTTTTGTGACCATCATGAAATCTGTCACCAACAATGTAACGGTTGACTTCATTTGTCAAGTGATGGACCATACTGTGGGAGTAATTCTCTCCCCCCCAAAGAAAGGGTCTGGCTTGCGAGACTACTTCAAGACAGACCATATCTGCCATGCTGTAGCAGCTACTTTTTTTTATGTACTTCTTGTCATTTAGTTGCATGCTGACAGTTGACATCAGGCTTCAGTAGCCCAGAGTTTTCAGCATTGGGCTCTCGTCTCCCTTGCTACATAGCATTTAGCTTCCTATGAGTAGAATGCCTTGGTAAATACAAAGTGACTACTTGCAGCCTGGTCGTGCTTATCCCGTCATAAGTACAGTATTTTTCAATGGCACTTTAATTAGAACGCTATGTACTGGAGCTTTCTGACACCATTGGGAAACAACGCCAGGGGGCATCTGTGATACGTACAATGAGCTTGAGGAAGACCAGACTAAACAGGTAGCCGAAGAAGTAACCCAAGCTGTTAGATCCATGTACCAAGAGATAAACCCACTGCTGAGTACCCCTTACCTCCACGAATGGTGAGGACACAGGAAATGTACTTCCTAAAAAAGATACACAAAAACCCGCCCTCAGCTAGGCCCATAGTTTCTGGTTGTGATGGTCCAACAGAAAAGATGTAAGCTTACTTGGACCACTGGCTTCAGCCTCTGGCAAAGTCACTTCCTTCCTACATAAAAGATACAAAGGAATTTGTTAAATACATAGAATCCACTAAATTACCCAAAGACTACATTCTTTGTACCCTGGATGTTTCCTCATTGTACACCAACATCCCAACAGAAGATGGCATTCACGCTGTGCTTCAAGCCATTGAAGACTGGGGGACAAGTAGCCTCGTCCCCAGGCTCTCTCCTCAAAAACGAGGAGCCGCATTTACCAACACACCGCCTCAGAAGATTGCTTGTTAAACACTGGCACCTCATCGAGAAATCCCCGCTACTTTCCAGACTCTTCCCAAATAGACCCACCATAGCCTTTAGAACCCACAAGAGCATTTCTTGTCTGTTGGAGAAATGAATCCCTTTAATGCTTCTGTCTATGACCTCTTGTCTGTATCCTCTTTTTTTCATATTTTCAACATGCTTCTCTTTGTGCGTTTGGAACGTAGTTTCATTAGAGTTTGTTCGGAGGTGTCTAAGTATTTCTCCTTTGATGATACCCCGGCCTGTTCCAGGGGGGTCTAGGAATGTGATTTCATCTGTTGAAATTTCTGCGGTGAAATTGATGCGTGGGTGTAGGTCATTGATGCTCTTGATGAACTGTTCCAGGTTTTCTTTTGTATCAGTCCACACTAAAAATATATCATCTATGTATCTCTTCCAATGTGTGGAGGAGGGGTTTGATTCAGACAGGATTTTGGATTCCAGTGTACCCATGAAAATGTTAGCGTAGGCGGGTGCCATCTTTGTACCCATGGCTGTGCCCTGTTTTTGGATGTAAAATTTATCGTTAAATCTGAAAACATTTTAGTACAGGATGAGTTCTAAAAGCTTTTTGAGCCAATTGGCTGGGTTTTTGTTCCCTAGCCTCGTCCCCAGGCTCTCGTGAGTATGTGGTTGAGAAAGTTAGGCGTTCACCTGCATTGTGGGGTTTGTTTGCTAGCGTTGAAGTGGAGTTATTCACAAAACAATCTCTTTGCATATCTTAATGAGGGCCCTTTTCAGACCCAGTCCTTAACACACCTGAGTGACCATCCATTCATGGTTTCATTGTGAAGCTTAGACAATTGGGTAATGTCTCATACTACATCATATGTTATCTGGTAAATTATGCCTTAGCTGTTTCTCTGTCTGGCTGCTGTGGAACGAAATCCATGCGTGGACACATACTCATTTACTTCTCACATGTGTGGTTGATGTATTCTAGGAATGGAATCGAGCCATACCGGACGGTTTCATTATTGCACGTTTAAGATAATTATGTGGATGCCCAGTCTATCAGTCTGCATACAGACCTCAAGTTTCCATACATGTTATTCCACCTACAAAACTAGGCAGATGCTTCAACATCGTCGGAGCAAGCAGTATGCCACTGTTTTCATGTTTTTCCATGGCACACAGATCACAGTGCATGCAGCATTTGGGTTTGTCAGCCACGGCAGCTGTCAAGCATTGGTTAAGCTTCACTGAGTGTAACACACTAAAGCCATATCTACCCGAAAAGAAGACTGCAGTGGTCTTGAAAACGCTTGTGCTTGAACATGCGTGGGTGCCCGGCTTACGGATCGGGAGTAAAGGGTTAACTGGCCCCAGTTTTCCTAGAGAAAGTGTCCAGACCCTATTTCTCGATGACAGTGCAAGGCGCATGCAAAATTTGGTATGAGGGGGAGAGCCTGGTACATTTTATCACATGCATGACGTCAAGGGTAGACACAACTTAATCTCGCGGGGGTGGAAATCCGTGGCAAAACTTCCAGCGAAGGTACGTTTTCACTGTTGTTTAGACGATTAGCTACAACAAATTTGGTAGAACCAGTAATGTGTGGGGAACTAGCTGTTCTGTGGCAATACTGAGTACAACACGTTCGGACGTGAATGCAATTTCCAGGGGAAGTCCCAATGGGCTAATTATGCTTCACTCGACTTGTAATAACTATGTAGCCGTGGGGAATACAGCGCTAACCGCTGGATGGTGGCTTAGCACACATGGGCTAGTAAGACAGTCTTCCAAAAATAAAGGATAAGACAACAGGAACACATACACAGAGCAAATGATAGGTAATTACAAAACAGAAATTAAGAGCCAGGACTTAAAAGTTGCTTACACGTATGTTAACCCTTTAATTCCGAATGATGACTATAGTCGTAATGAATATAGGTACATTAATAGTCGTCATATAGTCTCTCCAATATGCCTTGGCATTAAACATGTTCAAAGAAAGAAAATAGCACAAACCCATAAATTAGGATTTGTGTGTACAGTGGAGCTTTCATTGTGCCCTCAAATATACAAATCCCCGTGGCCCCTCGGTGGCTAATTCCCGCCCATACGTGGACTTTCACTGGATGTTTGGTCAGATGAATCGACGATCCAGCTGGAGACACATCGACGGTTCTGCTGCCGGAAGAAAGGAGAACTGCCACGCAACAAGCCAAGGTTTGTTGCACGTGTACACTGTATATACAATGACATTTCTAGCTACTACATGTATGCACTACATGTATGAAGCACATATACACTGTACATGACATTGTATTTTTTTGTTTTGTTTACTAACAGAGCCTTGTTAGCTTCTCGAATCAGCTGACAATATGAACTGCCTCGGAATGTCCATCCCAGTTCCGTCCCACAACGAAGGATAGTTCAACGTGTCAAATGGTAGCCCTTTTCGGTCAACAGTTGGTGAAGCTGAAAGGCCATGGTTTCGTCTTGTCGCATTTGTTCCTCAACGATGGCTATAATCTCCACTGTGACCTTCGAAGGTCTTCCCAAACCAACACGCCGCAAAATAGTGCCATCCTGATGAAATTGCTTCAGAAATTTCGCCACCCCCATCTGCTCGCCTTCATGTTCTCCTCCTGTAACAACTTGACTATAGTTGGAGGCCTAAAGCCACGGAAGTGATGGTAAAGGATCCGCTGCTTCTTATACGAGCTGTACACCATCTTTGCTTTTTACACGTGGAAAAACAGTTCAGAAATGAAACGGTCCTGAAACGGAACGGAATCCTCTATCAATGGACGGTACGGTATGCGGTACGATTCTCATGCGCATTCTGAACGATCAATTATTTTTTATTTATTTTTTTTTTAGTGTATAATAAGCAAAAAATGAACCAAGTGAAGATACAACTGGAGGAACAGATATAAAACAAAAGTCATGATGGACAGATAAAAATAATAAGTGACAGGGAAGAGGTTTGTGTTCATGAGTTAAACATCAGGTGAAATGTTCGATTCGGCGTTAACGAGGTCGACCGCTGTGGGAATTCTGATGGCATGTCCGCACGACGATCGAGCTCCTCTGATGGACTGGATATGTCTAGCCGAGCACCGTCTTGACGGGTTTCGTTTGACACAGGCTGTAATCCTGGCCCAATACACACGTCGTGGCACACCTCAGTGAGTAGGGTGGCCGTCAGGTTGCGAATCTCATTATGTCTAATTGAGGGGAATCCACCCTTGGGGCATGATAAAGCATGTTCCACTGAGAAATTGCATCCACAGGTGCACATTGATGGCATCTCAGATGGTGTCCAGCCATACCTGAGGGCCAAAGCATCATGGAAAGCACCCTTGTGAAGAGCGAAGCCATGTTCTACTAAAGGTAGAGCACTCAACCATGTTGACGATCCCTTCTCCTTTGTTAGGTCAACAGCTCTCCACAGCGAGGCAGGCAAGAGCTCACATATTTCCTCAGCATCTGCAGAGGTTTTCGCATTGTTCTCTTGGCGGACTAGCGCTTTGGGTTCCAGTTGCTTGGTGATGATTTCATAGCCATATTCATAGTCTTGGGAGAGAATGTGATCACAGAGGATGGAGGTGATGAGTAGAGAGGAGTGTAGCTCCAGGGTAGCACTTCTTGACGGTATACTTATCCCAAGGCCACCGAGCCTTGCTGGTAAGGCAAACAGTGTACATTCCAGATCACTGGGTGGAGGCCTTCCAGTTAGAGCAGGGAAGAGAACTGAAAACAGTGCATCATCAAGCGGTCTCAGCAGGGGGCCGATATCTGGGATGGTGCGACTCAAATATGTCCACTTGCTCATCAACCCATGTGTAAGAGCTGAGTAGGCAGCATGGGGTTGGGTCACGGCTATAGTTGCAAGACATTGTATGTTGGATGTCCACTCGTTGACCTTTGATCCCACATGTCCTGCCACATATTCCTGGGAGCCTATGGCTGCGCCAAGATATGGTCTGCCATTACATGTCACACTCACCCCTGTGTTGGCAAAGATGGAAACAGCAGCATCATGGAGTCCCTCCTTGGTGACTAGCCAGGTCTTGGAAGCATTTGGAAAATAACCAAAGCCCAGGACAGAGGTAGATATCCTATCCCACCAGTTGCGCAGGTCCACAATCCTCCCCACTGCCACCGCATCATCTGCATACCACACCTGCTTATAATTTCCGTGTAGCTTCTTGATTAAAGGGATTGTCGCAAGGGCGTACATGGCCATGGCGAGTGGATCTCCCTGGGTGGTGCCCTCTTGGGAAAGAATAGCGTCACCATCTACAAATAGCTCTGTAGGAGCTCTGTATGTGTTAATCAGAATGGTAGCGAGGAGTGGACAGAGCCTTTGGATGTTGTGGAGGGCAACTTGTCTGTTCAGGGAATTGAACGCATTGGTTGCGTCAACTAGAAGTACAGCTTCGTTCTCGTCTGATTCAAAGGCAGTTCGTACAGCATGCACTGCGCCTCAATCCCAGAAATCTGCCCACCACACAGCTGGAGGCATCCAGAAATATCTTGCACATCCTGTCTTGCAATGTTGAGTATTGCTTTGGCAATTATTCGTCTGGCAGTGTCTCCTATGCCTATCGGATGAACACCAGGATTTTTATCCAAGGCTATCAGGTGGCAAGCAAGGAGGGGTGAAACACATTTAGGGTCCACATAGGATGTACAAAGCCTTTTTGCCACCAGGTCGGTAGATGCTCCCTTGAAGGCAGTACACAGGCGTCTCCATTCGTACGCATCAAGACCAGAGGGTCCTGCTGACCCGGTAGTCCGCAAAGCAGCGGAATGGATGGCATTGGCATCAATTGAATCGAATACAACCGGGTGTACGTCCCTAACCGTAGGGGAGTCAGGATTGTTTGGGTCAGATGGATCATTCAGGTGAAGGATACCCCTTTCTGCGCCTGTGAAAGCAGGTCTAGGGCTGCCTTTGTTTTGCCAACAAAGATAAGGTTGGCGAAGGAACGTGAGAGATTCTGTTTTGCCGTGGAAGGGTTGAACTTAGGCAGGCGGCTCTGGATAGTTCTGCCTTCTAGTGTCAGATCGTTTAGGTTACCTTCCTCTGCAGGTACTTTAAAGCTGTTTATTCTCCAGTGTACTACCTCAGAGTAAGTAGCTTCCAGGGCATGAGAAAGTCCTCAGATCCACATAACGCAGAGGAGCTATTTGAGGCCAGGGTTAGGGGCCGCGTAGTATTGCTGGCCGACTGGTTCATTGTGGGAGTGGTTGTGCTTGGAGTAGGTGTTGAGGGTATGTTTGAGCAGCTTCCCAGCTTACTTGGTAGACACTTGGAGCATTGTCTTCTGGCCTTTACACAGGCACAACCTCTACACGAGCCGGTTCGATTACAACACAGCACCATTTCACCATCACGTGAGACTGGCGGTTATGAATCGGAGTACAACCGTATTACGAAAACGGAACGGCAACTTTTTTTTTGTCCACTACTGTATAACTGCTTCATGGGTGGTGTTGACGTTGTAGATCAACACCTTGTCTACTATGCAATTGGTCGTAAAGGACTGAAGTGGTGGAGACGTTGATTTTATTGTATTCATGCCACTTGCCATTGCAATGAAGTTTAATGCCAGTTAAACACAGTTAACGTGAGCAGCCAGGCCAAGAGGGTGGGGGTGTGTCACAAGGTGTGGTTAATCATCACGCATGCGTGATACAATTTCTACAGCTACCTCATGGAACACTCAATGATGGCAGAGGGTGCAGGCAACCCAGCCCAGACAAGCGAGAAATCACACGAGGATTCTGGCGAGGGCCCCTCCAGGGGCACATACTGGTGATATGGCATGTACCTGGCCGCTGTTATGAATTAGCAGTCCATCACTGGATTGATTACTGACCTGGGATGGTTGCTGAAGTCTTGTCTCCTTGTGCACCCGGAACCACACCACTCCCTGACAGACACTTGAAAAGCCCTTCAATGATCGCCTCTGTATCCTGCTTCAACAGCGAGCCGTGCTAGCCTGCCCACACCACTATGCACCGTGACTTCTGGCTAATTCACACCACTACTGCCAACTGCATGCAGTTGCTAACTCACCAGCTGCCAGCTTCACGCCAAACCGCTGGCTGTGCCAGCCTGCTATTGTTATTCTAATCCCAATCTCTAGCAAAAGAAATTATCCTGACCAGTAGCATTCCAACCCATCATCAGGCCTACACCATCAGGCCATCCCATGTGGAATGTATTTTGTTTCAAAATTCACAATGAAGTTGCAAACAATTCAATGAAGTTACAAACAATTCAATTGCAAAGCCGGTGAGAGCCTGGCTTCTCGCAATTATGGACATTTATATGGTTCCTCCGAAGTATACAGCTATTTGTGTTGACCTAGTGAATGTAAAACCAAAGCTATAAAGATACAACATAAGCCATCGATAGAGCCCTAAAAGACCTACAAGAGAATACCCATATAGCTAGTAAAATTGAGAATTCATCCTGTAATGAAATTGGCCACAAAAAGTTATGTGCACAGCTTTTAATTTGGTTTACGTTTTTCAAGGTCAACCCAAACAGCACCACTTTATAGTTGTTTTGTGTATTTCATGTTTAGTGTGTGAATTGACTGGAAGGCAGACCATGATCTCCACACATTCTAATCCACAGGATGAACCACTTAACTGCGTACCTACATGTATTGTCGGTTGCGACACAGTGGCCTTTACAACTGGTACTCCAGGTTGTCCCAAACTTTACCCTAATTTAGAACTGGTTGAACTTATGGTTGAATGAGGGACTCTCCGGAATGAGGGTTCAGATCTTGAAATGACCTTATTAGTTCTTCCAAATCTCTTTCACAAATGTCTGTAAATTTTTCAATAACCATGTTGCTTTCTGTTAGTCGTCTCCACAGGGTGGTTCGGCTTACTAATAGAGCTTTTGCATGTAATGGGATCCAAACGCTGTAGCACCTCACGAACCCTCTTTTTCTGGACTAGTACACCAATTGATAACAAGTGGCCTTGATGCTGGGTATTCTTTAACTGAAGTTGCAGGGCCAAATTCACTCTGGCACATTGACGGGCATCACAGCCTGATTAGATGGCGCTTTGTGGTTCATGGATAACGTACCTTTATTGCTCCACAAATAATTCCTCAGTGACAGTCTTCAAGTTATTTGAAGAAGCAGTGAGTATCTTCAATGTCCCCTCTCGTGTTTGTTCAGACAAGGGGGGTGAAAACATTCTTGTATGTCGGTACATGGTTATGTATCGTGGTGTTGGCAGAGGTAGCATTGCGGGTTCATCTGTGCATAACCAGCGTATTGAACGGCTATGGGGGGACGTGTATCGCTGCGTGTGCACAACTTACCATACTCTATTCTATAGCATGGAAGCCATGGGAATTTTGGACCCTTCTAGTGAAAGTGACTTGTTTGTGCATTCTAGTGTGATTTCATGAGTCTAGTAGTAACCCCTTTATGATTATGATGTAGTCATAGTGGCCTCTGCTACCTAGGCCACACACAAGATGTTGCACTGCATGTTGCCTACATAGATCCAGTTCCAGTGACACATAAATAGTATAATGCTTTGGATTGAGGTTAGGAATTGCAGAGTTTCTGTAGCTAGTACTTAACGTTAGAGATACCAATATCAAGCCAGACCTGCAACTGCAACATATTGATTGTAGTAACAGGTAACATAACGGGTGAATCCTGTTCACCATTGGTTCGTTGTGCATGATGGGTAAGATGGCTTGGATACAGCAGCTGTCACAAATATTACATAAGTTATACATACACAATGCTACACAAGACATTACGTTGTGCAGTATCCCCGAGAGGATGCCTGCAATATCGGGTGTCTCTAATCGCTGGAAGCTAACTTCTGAAATATGGCAAGATCCAATTCTTGCAGCTTTCGTGTTATATGGACAAGATACCTAATTTATATATACTAGTGGTGTAGGCCAACTTGCCATGAAAGATGTACAAGTTGTTGCCTACCAAACTTGTAGAACAGGGTTGGAATGGAAAATGGAATCGAACAGTGAATGTACACAGTTGCAGCTAACTCATGTAACTGGCACTGCTCAGTCTAGGTTGAACTACCTAGTGTATCTCCAGGCCTGTTATCTCACTGCAGAAGCTTTATGAGCAAGTACGGCATTGTCCACCGTCATGCTTCTACATCCTACATCCACCGTTACGTCCACCATTGCTGGCTCATCATCAGCTGCTTTGTTATTGTAAGTCTTGCAAAGCCAGACTCTCAAACGAAAAACAAGGGTCTGACTTTGCAAGACTATAGTTATAGTCTTTGTACACAAACTTGAATGTGCTTAATGGCAGAAATTAGTTCGATCCTCAGTCTCTTCGCTTCGGTCTTTGTCTGTGCACCTCGATCCTCAGTCACTTGTAGGTCTCACTACATTAATAGCAGCCTTCCTTAACAGTAGTAAGCGTGGCTTCTGTGCATGGTACTGTAGCTGGTCTCCGGGGACCCCGAGTTCTGACCCAGCGTGACATCATGATACCAGACAAGGAAGAATGCTGGAAATATGCACTAGACTTGCTCATACAGCCTCTGCGGTGAGATAAGAGCCCTAGACACATAGTAGCTAGCTCAACCTTGAAGAACAGCGCCAGCTACACGACTTAGCAGTAACTATGTACATTCACCGTTCCATTCCATTTTCCATTCCACCGTTCCATTCCATATTCCATTCCATATTCCATTCCAGCGATTAGAGACACCCTGCAATATCTGGTGATCTGGAGCACTGATAATACCTTGTTACCATCATGCTTGAATATGCTCAATTTCATTTGCAAGAGTAGCTAACTTCACTTGACCTTGTGCTAGACAGGCTTACCTAGGCTTCTAAGTATACTAGCAGAATGTATTCAGGCGGGACTAGTGTCACCAGTCTACCTCTCACACACATAGCCCAGTTGGTAGCGTTTTCCAGGAACATCAACCTATTATAAATGCAGAAAATTCATGCAGTACATGTATTAACATCAAAATTTTCAAACACAGTCATCCATTGACAATCAGAGTGTAACATATGTGCTTGCATAACACACTTAGATGATAATACACAGTGTTACAAAATAGGAGCTAGTTCCTTAAACCATTGTTAATGACTTTGCCTTTCCCTTCCCCTTTCCTCTGCGTGTGATAATTGCTCTCAGAGTCATGGAGAATCGATCTGTATCTGTCAAGTGTGGATGGTGAGACGTTTAGCACAGCTGGAAGCGTGGAACTCAGGCTGGCTGGTAAACTGTATACTAATTTTGTTTCCCACCAGTGAGTTGCACCCAGTGCAAAACACCAGGAAGTCTTCTAATTCTGTAGAAACATAAATGTAAACATAACAAATAATGTACAGTTTATACTCGCACATTGCACGCTAACCCGAAACACGGTAGCTCAATACACATAGCAATGATTTTATACGTAGATATCTTGTGGGTGTGGTTACTTTACTCGTAAATGTAAATAATGTGCAGTGGAACCCCGGTTAACGGACACCCCTCAACAGCAGACACCCATGACAATTCTGAAAGTCCCGACTGCCCTTCCATTCACTTCAATACTTAAGCAACCCCTGAATAGTGGACACCCCACTACTCCGTACAATGGACAGTTTTCGCGGCCCCAATTGTACGCAAACAGTACTCAACGATCCCGATTTAGCGGACACTCGTAGACCTTTTCAGCATGATTTTCCACCATCGCTGATGTAGTTAACAACTTGATATTAGATTAGCACATCTCCTGCAAGGAAGTCGCTGCATACCTATGAGGAATAAGAGTGATCATTCTACCACAGAATTATACACTGACTTGAAAGTATACCTTTGTGGATGTCCTCCTAGAGGGAGCACTTTCAACAAACTCATCTACAGACTGCTGTTCTTTGAAAAAAAGATGGCCATGGAGTGGTTCCCCATTACTCGTAGTACTAGCCTCTGCTTAGCCTTCCCCACCAGCATACAGCAAAGGAAAGCTCTGCATTCTTGTAGAAAGTCTTCGAGGCACTGCCATTGATAAACTTACAGTCAAGGGTGTCAAGCTATACAAGCACCTAATCACATTTAACACTTGACCATCCAATGACATGAGTTGAACATCAACCACACACACCTGTGAGAATTAAATGAGTATGTGTCCACGCATGGATTTCGTTCCACAGCAGCCAGTTGCCATGTATTCTAGGAATTGATAGCTAGTACAAGTACAAAATTCTTTATGTACATGTATGTCAAGGCTAGATAATCATGCTTTTGTCATTTCTCAAACTTTTAAGAGAGACAAGTTGAAAAGTACCTCTTGCTTTTCGAGAAATAGTCTGTTTTCCACTAACTTGATTGTATCACACAATTACTCTGTTGTGTATACTTATGACAGCTGATGCTATCCCAAAAAGCTCTCCGTTGTCCATTTTAGAATGTAAGAACACACATGTGAGCGGTATCCCGTAACCTTACTTAGGCTAAATACCATTGCAAGCCTATATGTGACCCGCTGAGTGAAAACCCGGCACTTTGCGCAAATATTGAGGCAATTACAGGTCGTTTCCCAGCTAAACTCAGATTACCACACTAATGTGTCACAGGAGGCTTGGACTGTATCATACCGAATTATGAAGCCCGACTCTGCTACTATAAAGACGATATAAGCTCGAACTCACAGGCAGGCCAGTGAAATATGGGAACGCGTTGCTATGGACAGCTTCTACGAGTTTTTCAAAAACACGATTTTACCAGCTTCCAGTCCGTATACGGTTGTCTTTCTGTCCATAGACACAATGTAAGCCCCTGCTTTTATAACCGCTGTCTTTCCCGACTGTCTTTGCCGACTTCAAGCTGCTTTTTTTTTACAAGAACACATGTAAATTTACGTAACACGATAGTATACGGAGACATTAAAATTTACTGTAGCAACATAAAAACATTGCGTTTTCTCGAAAATTAGCGTTCCGCATCTGCTACGCATTTCGCTCTGTAGCTCGGGAACCAAGCAACCGATCACTTTCATTTTTTTCCTGCCGCGCAATTACACATTGGTATAATAACCAAAATTCTTTGGTGTGCAATGAGTTAAGTTTAGCTATGAATTTAATATCTACTCACAGTCAACAACTGCAAGGAGCCAATATTAGAGAGTTGGATAAACACCTCACGTATCACATCTAAGTCTTCATCAGTAGTGGCCCTGGACATCTGCATAAATTAAAATCAAAAAACAAAAATGATAAAATTACAACTATCACACAAATCATCACGAAATCTGCAATTTCCAGTACTACACAACATGCTTTGGATATTAACTGATACTAAATACCCAGTTACTGCAGTGCTTGGGTTTGATTCCCAGTGGCTACATACCAATAGTTACAGCGGAAAGCCAATTCCTTCAAGTGCTAGTGCATGTGCAATCATTTTCCCTAAAATGATCATGAGGTTGGACATCACATTTTGGACGCTGTATCGTGGCCGAAGAAACTGGCCATCATGCTCAAATAGGTTGAGATCAGTGGACTTGCAAAGGTTGTGAACACAGATGTAAACATTTGTCTGCGTGGTCCACCTGTATCAACTGCAGGCTGACCCTGAACTACACTGATGAACATTGCAGTGATTCATTGTTTCAATGTAAAGCTAGTCTCACAAGCCAGACCGACCCACGTCCGCCAAAAAAAGGGAAAGTTCTGGTGAACTGCATACACAAGCCATATCTCACCGGAATTCAATTACTGGAAAAATGGGTAGAATGACTTGTCAGCACAAGTACTTACCCATCTCTGGTGAGAACTTGGCTACTTTAATGTGTGTTATGAAGTTGGTTTAAGTATGCGTCCACTCACCATGTTCACTAGCCCTGCAAGCTGACTGCAAATCGGCAATATCTCCCATTGCAGTCACACCAAGTGTCTTAAGCTGGGAGTCTGTCAGCAGAGCAACACAGGCAGGGTATATCTGATGTGTGCATGACAAATGAATGAGAACAGCAGTTAACAGCTAGAAAGGTTGTACGGAACACTATTACAACTTCACTCGGCAAGCTCTGCTTCACGCTCACCTTTTCCCTAGCAAAGCTGTCCACAACTGCAGACTGGTGACTGAGAGATTGCAGAACAAAAGCCTTCTGTGAGTGTTGGAATGAACTTTTACGGAGTTATACGGCTTGTAGACTTCTCCCCCGAGGGATTGACGGAAGATTTTGATGATTACTTGACTTGGAGTGAATAAATGAAATGTGCTATGAATCATTGACTTACCTTTCTTGCAGTGGGTATGGCTACCGGTGGGTGGAGTCAAGATGACCTTGAAAAGGTGCTAGCATTGGTAAAAGGTCACCATGCATCCTTTCGGGAAGCATCACAAGCTTATGGAGTACCGAAGAGTACTCTTCACGATCATTATAGTGGCAAGTTGAACCGATCTAAACGCGGTCCAACACCTTACCTCACCAAGTGTGAAGAGCATTGATTGGGCAGTAGAAATGGGAAGGATTGGGTATGGGTGGACAAGAGAACAGGTTTCTATGACGGTGAAAAAACTTTTGGACAAAGATGGATGACAGAATCCATTTGTTGACAACCGACCTGGAAAAGACTGGTGGTATGCCTTCCTTCGCCGACATTCAGAGCTTGCAATGCGTACACCAGAGTGCCTGTGGTTAGCCCGAGCTGCTGCCTGTAGTGAAGACATGTTGTCAAGGTGGTATGCTGCATTTAAGCAGTTCTTGGAGCTAAACGATGTTGATGACCCTGCTAGAATATGGAATGCAGATGAAACTGGGTGCCCTCTCTGTCCCAAATCTGGCAAAGTTCTTGCATTGGCTGGAACAAGAGACATCTACCAAGCTGCCTCAGATACGAAGGAACAGATTACTACTCTGTGTGCAATTTCTGCTGCAGGGGATGTTGTTCCACCAATTCACATATTTTCCGGCCAGAGATTTCGGTACAACCCACTCGAGGGTGGTGTCAGTGGAGCTTACTTTGGCAAATCTGAAAAGGGTTGGATAACCACAGAGCTCTTTTATGGTTGGCTAGCCAATCACTTTATCCTCCGCATACCACCTATTCGACCTGTCGTTTTACTTGATGGTCACTCAACTCACATTGATATTGAGATATCAAAACTATGCAAGGAGAAGGGTGTTCTTCTTTATTGTCTGCCTGCACATTCATCACACATCACACAGCCTTTGTATGTGGGCTTTTATGGCCCCCTGAAGCAGGCCTGGAAAAAGGCTGTTGGCAAACTATGCTGCAGATCATCACACATTGGAAAGTCTGTGACTAAACAGACATTTGCTCGAATATTTAACGAAGCCTGGGAAAATACTGTCAAGGTTTCTACAATTGTAAACTCATTTCATGCAGCAGGTATGTATCCAGTTGATTTCACTGCAATTCATAGAGAGAAAGTGAGATCGTATCCCTCTTCATACCGAACAGCAAACTTCTCCTTTGTCTCACTACCCATTGCCTTTTCAAGAGCTTCAAAAGCAGCTTCATTTGGTTCGGACTTATTGCCTGTTGGTGGAACTTCTTCGGGAGGAGTCTGCTTCAACGGCACCTCTTCAACTCGGTACAAGGTAGATTGAAACAGATGAATTGTATGTTGTTTGGTCCAAATTGAAGACCCTTTCAATTAAGGACTGTGAAAAAGGAGACAGTTTGACGTACCCTAAACCAGTCATTCGAAAAAAGAAAAAAACAGGGACGTCAGATTTTCCCGTTCATCTCTCTAGTGAGCAAATGATAAAGTATCTACAAGAAAAGGAGGAAAAGAAGCAGGCTGCTGAAGAGGAAAAGAAGAAGCGAAAGGAAGAGCGAAAAATGAAAAAACAGCAGCGTGAGGCCCAGAAACAACAGCAAGAGAAGAAGGCTAAAAGGACACAGAGGAGGGATGCACAACAGATGAGCCGCCGCCAAACACGGGCTATTG
This sequence comes from Agelas oroides, assembly GCA_949130485.1. NCBI lineage: Eukaryota > Metazoa > Porifera > Demospongiae > Agelasida > Agelasidae > Agelas > Agelas oroides. The sequence goes on along the minus strand of OX422184.1, from coordinate 8,262,244 downwards.
AGTGTTGTACAAGTCCTATACAAGATGAAGATGAGGGTGTCATTTGCCCAATCTGTCATAGTGATTGTGAATGTGCTGATGGCTGGGTTTGCTGTGATGTATGCGATACTTGGTACCACAAAGAGTGTACAGATATTCCAACTTCAGAGTATGATAGTCTAGAGTACAGAGATTGGTATTGTCCTGACTGTTTGTGACTGTCTAGTTGTGTACTGTGTAATGTGACCCCTTTTTTCTGCTTGCATCTTTTACCAGGACGTCTTATTGGGACTGGAATTTTTGCTTTTGTTGTGTACAGTTTGTCTGAGTGTACTGCGTAATGTTTATTTGCTTGTTTCCGCTTTGATACTTGTAATCCGAATATTGCCTCTTAGGTCCGGAAATTACCTCCGTAATATACGTCCGCATACGGACTGCGTCTGGTCTACGGACTTCGATTACAATTGCGAGTTCAGCGCTGGCAGAGTTAGCATACATCGGGCCTCAGTGTGAGTGGTCTAGTTCTACCGGCTTGAGCTGTGGAGGGAAGGTACAAGCGTTTATATGCTTAAGTGTCTGGAAACTCCCTGCTCTACCCTAATTAAGCACATGCACGAACAGTGGATACAAGGCCCTTTTTTCTCCAATTTTTCGAATGGGCCTGGGAACAAGGCAAGCAACTGAGATGACCAAACTATGGTTGAAGGTAACCCGAAGGTAACCCAAAGGTACCGTGCAGCTGTTATAAACGCTTTTAAGTGTTTTGTCTGTCCAGAAGCTGTAGAAATGGTACATACTTCATATAGGTTAGACACCAAAGCCTAGGGATATCTATGGGATTTAGAAACCCAAGTGAAGCCTATATATACCCAAGTGCAAAGTGTGAGGTTTTACATGTATGAGGCGTGAGAGAGGGTCTAGCTTGATGGACTAGACTATAGCCAACTGTACTAGCTAGCCACTGTTGCAATGGCGTCATTCGACTCTTGATACTGCAGTAAACTCTGATAGGACAATAGTACACGTGAACTGGAAGGAGGCAAACAGGCACTTGCCACTTGCCCTGCCCCTTCTGAATATAGCACAGGAGTTTTGAATGAGGCCATCAGAGCTGTTCAACGACAAAGATGAGACTGAAGAGCTACTCTGTAGACAATACAAAGCAGTTCAGAAACAACAACTGGAAAGGAAAAGCTAGTGAAGGCCAAAGTTGTTACCCACACTAAAGAGAATTCAGGCTGATGGCACATGTTGCCAGCGAATTATAGACTTAGTGCTAGCTGGTGTTCTAAGTATTCTAAGTCTTAAATACCTAGTGCCTAGGTCATTTAGAGTACTAGCAATTGACCAATCAGATTGCAGAATGACTTCTGGCTTTAGTTTAAGCTTCCACGCTAATATTGATGTTGCCCTGTGTTACTCATTCAGGTTTGCCCCACAATATTACCCATTTGCACTAGTTATAGTATGTCCCAAAAGCATACAAAAAACATGCGTTTAGACACACTGCAAATATCCATTTGTGTCTAAATTTAATTTCTGGACACAGTTGCATGCAAGCAGACACACAGAGAGACACACAAAATACTTGGATCCTTATGAAAGCTGCATCCCATACACAATACTGTGATATGTTTGAACTCTTCAGGGCCAATAGCAGATATATCTGCGCAATTCGTGCTACACGCAAATGATGACAGCAGATATATCCGCATTATTGTAAAAGACGCACCCTTTCATGGCTCCAGTCAAGGTAGTGCAATGTGGCTAGGTAATATTATTCATAACATTCCATTGTCAATTACCAAGGTGGTCAATCACAGCCGGAATCTTCATTGGGGGGGGAGGCAGTATGCAGCTGCTATCAACACAGGATACAGTCAGTAATGACGGGCTTCCCTCAGGTTGATTTAGCAAGTGCTTAGGCAAGTTTATACTACACAGATAATGACGTGATTAGCTTTTTTGTGGAGAGGAGAGTGCTTTGGATGAAATTATTATGGATGGAAGTGATGACTTGGGATTTGATGATGAGATTGAGATCAATGAAGATGATGACGGTAAGTTTGCAAAAATGGAAATTAGTATGCATGATAAGCATTGCTTGCATTCTACAACTACAGTACGTACTGCTCTGCACCAGCCCTGGACCTGCAGAAGAGGAACAAAAAGAATGATAATGTACAGAATCAGTATAAACATGTCTGGTAAAAAAAAAAAAAACTTTCTAATGTAGCACTGGACTCGGACAAGGAGAGTGAAACTGAGGAGCCATTGACGTAGTGGTGACCAATTCCCACATCTTGTCCCGCTACGCTATTACCACTAACCCTGGACCTATCAGTAAGAAAAGAATTTCAGACTGAAGCTTGCAAGCTAGCTAACTGATAGGCAGCTACTGCAGCAAGGTGAGACTAGGTCAACGCAGACTTCACCCATTGCCACTCCAACCTAGTACTGGAGAGCCAACACAGCAGAGAGCATTGTTGAGCCATCTCCCATGGAAAGCAAAAAGCACTAGGTGTTTGTACTGTTGCAAAATCAGGCACCCTACTCAGAGGAGTGCCTATTTACAAATAAAAGCAACTTACCCATGCAACAAACTCACCACTTTCATCGCTGTCTTGTTTCACCCCTCCTTCTGCGTTTATGCTGTGTTTTCTCTCCAGTCGTCGCTTCAGTAATAAAGTACGACCACGTAGGTACATTTCTGTGTAATCAACTTTAGGCCACCCTTCGCGAGAGTCTTCTTGAGAACAAAACCCTCAATCGCGTTTCCTAGCCACGATATTAACCTCAGCATTGCGCAATAATTGCGCATGCGCAGTTTCAGCCCTAAAGAGTTAAGCTTAGTCTCTCCAATCCTTACTGTTAAGTTAGCAAAATAACACAGGAGTTAACATATTCATAACTCACTACTTTGTAACTTGCTGAATGTTACTGGTGTTTTGACAGTCGCTGAGTTGGGCTCCGAAAGGGAGGTGAAACCATACAGAGGAGGAATGGTGACAAAGACTTCTCCTTCCCGACAACCAAGTCAATTTTGAAAGAGATCCTGGGAAAGCTTCCCTGGGAACGCTTCCGGTTTATTTCCTGAGTTTTTCCTCAGACTTTGCACGATCAGAGTGTGACCTATGGAGCCTCATGGGCAAACTAGAATAGTAGAATTGTAGAGAAGAGCCAACTGTACATTTCAACGGGGAAAAAAATGATAAAGGACAACGATGATACGCTGTCCAACGTCGAGCGATACTTCTTCAAGTAACTGACACCGTCACCGCTAACCAGAAGCGCTTCAGCAGAAGCAGACAGTGGCTGTTATGAGAGAAGAGCACGAGATTGTAAGTTAGTAGAAAGCTGATACAGTACTTATTTGGTGTAGCGCAGTATGCACTACCAAAGGAGGGGTACTATATTGCATGCACTCGTTAGGCATCACGAGCCAGTGGGTGCGGGACTAAACCGACTCCATAGCAGGGCCGGCGGAGCCGGTCCGGTTGCTCAGGCCATGGCCGGACCAATTTTTGAGACTTCCCTCGAGCGGCCACATGCTCGTGCAGGCTGGAAATATGCGTTTGTCGCCCGCAAGCTAAGTGCCGGCGATGCCAGACTAATGTATATAGCATAGTTCGGCCCTATAGCTGTAGCGTTCGTCGCTTGCCGCGGCTGCGCGAATAGCATAGTTCGTTCCTGGCTGCAGCGTTCGTCACCAAAAATGGCCTCAGAAGCCATCTCAGAGAATCAGCGCAGAGTATGCCTCGCGCAGAAGAATATCCGGAAATATGCAAGTAGATATCCGTTGTAATCACGTGTAGCGTGCATGTAGGTGCTAGGTGCTGGAGACGAGATAGAGCAATGAAGATGGCAAAGCGGTCGTCTGAAGAGTTTCAGGAAGTGAGCGTAGTGTCATGCGAGTATCTGTCAGAATCTTCCTCCTTTGCCTTACTCTCTTCTGATGCAGTGTCCCTTTGTTTCCGTTTTCGCTCTCTAGCACTAGTCTCGTGGAGCCAGACTCTCACTCTAGCATGATCACGCTTTGACTGCTTCTGCTCCATTTCGGCTCTCGCACGATCTTTTTCACACGTCGATCGCCTCCTGGTCGGACCAGTACCATGTGGCCCCTGCTCCGTTTCGGCTCTCGCACGCGCACGATCTTTCGATCGCCTCCTGGTCGGACCAGTACCACGTGGCTAGTAGTCTGGGGACGAGACCACAGAAACCGCGCCCACGCAATTAAAGTGTGCCGGATATATATATATATACATACATACAAACGCGAGCTGACTACACTGCACGATTAGTAGCCTCGTGCTAAGGCGCACGGCAAAAATTTCCCCTGGGGGAGCATGCCCCCAGACCCCCTAGTCTCGGATCCAGATCCTCGAAAATGCTACCCGCACAAGAACCGTCTTCGCGTTTTGCTTCGTTTTAGAAAGCTGTGAGCACCAAGCGGGAAAGATTAGAACGCTTGTGTGAGTGTCTGGTTCAGCAGAAAGTTCTACTGGCTACGGAAGGTTCCGCAATTAATAAAATTCCTAGCATTCCGCAGTGTACACTTCGAAAAATTGAAAAGGAGGGTCTGGGAAATCGGCTGGGGTGGAAGTGTACACTGCGCCCGGTATGCAGGCGCACTTCCGATTGGATTTTAATTAGCATTCTGATGCGCGTTAATTAGAAAAATCGAAAAGGAGGGTCTGGTAAACAGGGTGGGGTCGAGGGTCTGGTTCCGAGACTACAGACCCCCCTAGGTTACATTCTACGTGCTAACGCACGCACTCGCGTACAAGTGTAGGGTCCTCAACTCAAAAAATCAATGTCAACCAATCCAGCGCTGACTCTACACTTAAGAGGTGAGCCTGTGGCTATCCCTAGTTGAGGCCAATGCCCGTTTACTTACCTAAGAGTGAGAAATCTGCATGCTGTTCGTATCGCTAGTTTTCACGACAAACTATAACTGCTGAATGTTACATAGATTGTTGTGTTCCTAATGTATTATAATTATTATGAGGTTTAATTAATAGAGTTAAATGGATGGAGTGGCTACACATGTGCAGTGAAGCATGGGCTCAGTTGGTGGCTTGGTGCTCGATTAGATAGTTGGCAACTAATTAAGGATACACTAGTTAGCTGCATAAGTCCCTGGTAGGCCATGGCAAATTATTTCGGAATAATTTGAGAATAATAGGTGCCATGTTTTTGCTAAGAATAATACGAGAATAATGGACATTGATTGTTTAATATTTGACACAAGTTGAAGAACTTAGTGCAGTGTACAAAGAGTTAACTTAAAAAGTGGGTTAAATTTGATGTCATCACCTCACATAACTAAATGTTCGGCATACAACAGGTGTCAAGACTATATCCAACTGTCTGTAATGATGCAATACATAATGATATATAGACTATTAGCTACGCTTTGGGAATAATTGAGAATGATGGGCTGGTTTGAGAGAATAATAGGCTGAAATTTTGGGAATAAAAGATAATGGGTGAATCATTGGGAATAATTTGCTAGGAAAGCACCTCCCAACCCTCCTCATAACATACATACTATGCATACACTTGTCACTCCCCAAGTATGTCATGCAGATCAAGGTAATGGATGTCATTAAAAGGCTAATTGAATGCTTGCATAATAATAATTATTACCACACACCCCCGGCACACCAGCAGACACTGTACTATTGCAATAACGACCGATATCAAAATCTAATGATCAGTACAAAAAAATTAATCTGTTTCAACAATTAAGTCACGGGTATGATGTGGTTGTGTACATCACTCCGGAAATCAAAACACGATTGTAGACAATGCAGCGAGCTAGGCTACCACTTTAGCATAATGAAGATTACACAAACCACCACCTGATTGGTTTAAGGTGATGTATCCAGAACAATATAGCTACATAGGTAACTATTTATGTAATGCACATGCATTTGGCTCAAGCACTGGCAGTTCGTGACGCCTTTCCATCTGCAAAACTGGAGGATTCCAAGGCTCATTGCATAAAGCATGAAAAAGCTGGGAGAAGCCTTGGAATGGGGCTACTAAAATTGAGAGAGCTATTGCATGTGTGGCTAGAAAGCCAGTTAAGGTTGCTACGTTTGATAAACCAAGAGGTAGGTATGGTGACAGAGCTGTTTCACCAACAGTACAGTCACCTAGCTAACAATGTTGTTTGGAGCACATAGGCCACCTCTCAAATTGATATTATCGTTGCTTTGCATGATGCTAGCAGACTTGATTACTGGTTTGCAAATCACATTGTGCAATTTACGATGCTGTCACCTGACAAACTCAAAAACACTTGGTTGGCTGAAGGTCATGTGATACAGCACTGATGTTAAATGTAACATACCTGCTTTTGGGGGTTTTTGGACCCATGAAACAGATCAATAAGCCACCCATTTGCACCTTCAAAAGGAAAAGCAGAGTGTGCCCAAAGAGGGCCAAGGTTGTGGACAGAATCGGCAAAGTGCAGCAACTGATGGACATTGGCTGTGTAGTACCGTTCACTTACATGTACACAAAACAGAGTGTACATATCTGCAAGGAAAACCTAGCTAGTGAATAAACTATCTGCAGCATTCATACCATAGTATGCTGCAAATTTCAAGCAAAAGTGCTGTAACAGCCTTTCAGGCTAGGTGCAGACTGCAGGAGTAACAACAGGGCCTCTGAGAACAAAGTGAAGTGCTGGAAGTACTCTTCACTCAAGATTCCTCTCAAGACTGGAATGGCATAGAACAGGATCCATGACCTATGGTCTGATGCTGTGCAGTAGACAACATTGTGTATAGAATCATGCTGTTGCCAAATTAATACACAGAATTACACTTTCATGTAGTTGTCAGTACATAAGCACAAAGAAACAGTACATATATGTGTTATAAAATACACACCTTTCCAGTGCTTCATTTCACTAATACCACGTGGTTTGTGACGAATCTGAGGGAATTTCAATGCAGCTGGTTCGTCTATCAAGCAAAGGAATGTCTGCATGGAGATCGTGGGTTGTTCCACAGCATTGAGTTGGATCTGTCCAGAGGTTCAACAGCAGTTTTGACACTCCAAGAAGGGCACAGTGCATGTACTCTGGAGACATTCCCTTGATGAAATCAAAGGATTTCAAACAGCAAAGCCATGATGGCCCCATCTTCAAAAGGAAAAGCAGAGTGTGCCCAAAGAGGGCCAAGGTTGTGGACAGAATCAGCAAAGTGCAGCGGACATTGGCTGTGTAGTACCGCTCACATGTACAAGAAGGGCACAGTGCATGTACTCTGGACTCCAAGAAGGGCACAGTGCATGTACTCTGGAGACATTCCCTTGATGAAATCAAAGGATTTCAAACAGCAAAGCCATGATGGCCCCATCTTCAAAAGGAAAAGCAGAGTGTGCCCAAAGAGGGCCAAGGTTGTGGACAGAATCGGCAAAGTGCAGCGGACATTGGCTGTGTAGTACCGCTCACATGTACAAGAAGGGCACAGTGCATGTACTCTGGACTCCAAGAAGGGCACAGTGCATGTACTCTGGAGACATTCCCTTGATGAAATCAAAGGATTTCAAACAGCAAAGCCATGATGGCCCCTTGACTCCAGTCACCTACATAACAAATGGTGAATGCCAACATCTAGGAAATAATAGTTGTACGTTGATGTGACTGGCTCTGAGAAATGGATGCCTTTCATTGTTTTTCTGGAGCAGCAAAGTAAATTAAATAGAGCAGTTATCTATGCAGCATGTTTCTTTACAATGGTCCCTAAGTGTAGTTTGCGGCATGGTGCATGTTTGAATATTAAGTAAACATTGTGGCTCATACGCCATAATTGTTAACATAAAAGTGAGTCACATGTTATAACTTGTTAGAAAACTGCACATGTATATACAACAACTTGATGTCAAAGTAATGAAACTGTGGTGAAATATTCTTTGTAAATGTTTTGACTTATAAAAGAGACCATGGCCTTTATGTAGAACCTTGAACCAAGTTCTAGAAGTGATCCAAAGCTAAATTATGGTCTGAGGCGCAAACCTCGGCCGATAAATGATGACTTACGCTATTCTCAGCATACGTCATACATAACTTTTTTCCACTTCAGTAGGAGTATGAGAGGTCCGTGAAGCCCGTGCAGTCGGTCATCTTTTATCATCCACGAGCATCGATTATCGGCAACGCATACATTTTGCTATTCATATTTATTGGCCACCTGCACATATCATGCCATAGATAGCTTTCGGTTCCAAACTGTGCTATTTAATGAACACCACTGAATTCAGCGGGCCCGACTACCCATTTCCGGTTTGATTCCATGCCATTCTTATGTGTGATTTTCTCAACAAGAACAGGAATGTATTAACAAAGAGGACATACTTTATTAATGGTGCCTACCTCCAGCATGGCACCTCGAGCTAAACGAAACAAAGCCAGAGGTGACATGGACGAAACAATCCACACAGACCTTTGCTGCGTTTGTTTTGGGTCATATCATGAAGATATAGGCACCGGACGAGAGTGGCTAGAGTGTCACTGCAGCAGATGGATCCATGAAGACTGCATAGATGATGTTGATGTTTCTCTTCAGAGCTTTCTCTACTGACTTTTTCTGCTTCTCCTCTGCTTTCTTAGGATCCCTTTCAAGTACACCTCAAATATCCACTTCAAGTCCACCCACTAAGCGTTCTCCGTTCTCTGATTTGCTTAACATACCACCACTGACAATACTCCCAAGATGCCTAAAACAGGAAGAGCTCGTGTTCTAACGAGCAGTTGAGGGAGAACTAGAATCACAAAGACGAGATACTAGGGTGGCAACAGGAGTAGATGGTGCCAGTATGTCCCTGACATTATCATGTACTGTTTCGGGGTGATTAACTTTCAACCAGGCCTCATACCTTGAGTCGAATAGATCGTAACCTTCTTCAAATCTGCGAGCATATCGTAACTCTTCCTCTACGGAAAATATAGGACCGCCATCAGTAGAATTGCCAATGTCCCCATCTCCCACAGGATTAGAATTAGAATTGGGTTCTTTGTCTCCACCATTGGAATCATCACCACACTCTCCATCACTGCCGAGATTTCTGTCTCCCAGGTTGATACTGTCCTCCAGGTCGCCACACTCTCCAAGGTCACCATTGTCTCCCCCTATAGGTTAAGGATTAAAGACTTTGCATGTACGTACGTGTGCTTCTTGTTGTGTATGAGAGTGTGTGGATAAGTATGCGTGGACGAGTGTAGATGAGGGTATGCATGTAGTGTGTGAGGGGTGCATGTGGACGAGTGTGTGCATGTGAATGCAGATGAGAATGTGCGCGTGAATGTGCATGCATGTACTACATGTGTAAGTATATGAGAGTGCAAAGTGCTTACCATCCCTACCGCCACCATCAACATGATCACTGTCACCATCAGCATGATCACCGTCACCATCAGTGTGATCACTGTCACCATTATCACGACCGCCTGAACATAAAGAGCTGTTTTCAGGGAGAGACACTACATCTCGATAAACGGAAACACTCCTGCTTAAAGCCACCACAGATGTTTGCAGGGTTGACAGCATTGAGCCAAGCATTCCGAAAGACACTGCAGAAGTTCAGCTTTGAGATAACTTTGCCGGGATTCTTTTGGTAAAACTTGTGGCACGCCTCCTGCTAGTGTCATTTCAATGGTCCGAACAAACTGCAGTCCAGTGGCAAAAAATAATAACTTCATTATCCTTGGCCAAACCCCATCTTAGCAACTTTAAGCAGGTGGCTGGAAAGTTCAGTTTCTTCACCTGTGCTCAAGTAAGATTTGTGGATATGTGAGGGCTGGTTGTTGTCTGGTAGTCGTAGCTCACACTAGCAGCTCAAACGTGGAACCCGGGGTTTAATTGGTGACTACCAGCTTTAACTTTCCTATGTTTTCACCTTGTAAAATTCTGTTTCCACTGCATACTGCATGCATGCCTGCTGTGTTCTGGGTGGCCCCTTCGGTGAATCCAAGATATATAGAAATGTGTGGACATGACCACCATTCTCAGTCTGTGCTGTCCTTCCTGGCTGTTCACAGTAGCAGCAGCCATAATATCCATTGAACTGTATAAGGTTCTGGACCTCAACTGTCTCAGAAAACACTAACACATACTCACTCATCAATCTCCTTTTCTGTCAAATTAGCACTTTCTGCACAGTCACCAGTTAGTTCTCTATAGATGTAACAGAATTCATGAGGCTTGACTTGACTTGACAGACGCCCAAATTTCTCTGGGATTTGCTTTCTCATGGCACGAGTGTGAAAAGTGGGTATAAGTTCCCTTACTGCTTCAATGGTAGCCTGACTTCTCTCTAGGATTTCGCCTTCGGCTCCAGTACACTTCCAAGTCATTGCTGTGTCACCACCACTCCGGCGAGTTATGCGCCGTGCTGTTACAAGTGCTTCTGGGACACTGTGCACAGGAATAACTTGTTAGGAATGGGGTGAAGGGGTGGTCTATTCACATGTCCTGAGCCCGACACAATTCCACACTGAGGGCAACTAGCGCAATGCTTTACAGTATCAGTATACATACCTGGCCACCACCAGTTGCCGGACAGAGTGATGGGGTTGCAATTGCAGGAATAACTCTTAGAGTGATGATAACTCAGTGCAATCAATGAATGAATATGAGTACAAGCAGTTGCTGTATTCAGCTATTTCCTCCTGTCCTGCTGAGTGTGTGTCGTGTTCTTTGGCTGAATGGCCTAGGTCCCTCATGTTGTGCCTGTCACCTGTGAATCATCTGTGCTACTGGAGACAGGGGTTGGTTTACTTTGAGTTTTGTACATCCGTTCTTGTGTCTGTATTTAAGGTTACGGGATACAGTTTGCTCATTAATATTCATGAAAAATATTACCTTCCTTTTCTTTGCGCAGGATCCAGGCATGCATGCGTTTAACTTTACCGCTAAAAAGGTTGCATTAGCCTGTAACAGCTGTGCTGGTTGGGTGGGCGGAGCAGGCAATTTGATAGCAGTGCCTGCGGTTAATAGTCCGCGTACGAAGTACTGACTTCGGCGTCAGTTATTTCCTCTTGGAAGAACATCTTACCGTATATTACACTGTATTTGAATTCTACGAAGACAGGCACAGGGCGGCTCGAAGAGTTTTCGCCAAGACGACTTACCGTTTTTGATATACGCCTAGATTTAGTCGCTTGGTCGGTCGAAAACCACCGGGATTTTGGATAGAAACGCGTGTCACTCGCTTCCTCTGGCACACAGCGACGAAGTTGCTCCAAGCCGCCCTCAAGTAAGTTGAGTATGTACACTGGGTCCTGCACGGAGAAAAGGAAGGTAATATTTATTTTCTCATGAATATTAATAAGCAAATTGTATCCCGTAACCTTAAATAGCTCAGCATAATACATATAGGTGCAAGCACTAGGAAAACCAAACCAATCTAAAACGAAGTGTACAAATAAGGTCACCTAACACTAACACGATCTACATTACGCAACATGCATTAGCTACTTAATTATCCTACACTGTCCAATAACTTCGCTACACACTCTTGTCAGACCGTGGGATGAACGTGTTATCGCAATTGATGACTGATTTATGTAAGATGCTAGGGATCCAAAAGTTGAGCACGACTGCCTACCATCCTCAAGACCGTGGCACGGGCCGTATCGTGTTACTTCCGTTGATGATCCTGACATCGGTGTGTCCAAGGTGTACTTCCCACAAGACAGCAACATTCAAGTACACCAGTCTCGCGTGGAAGTGTGCCCTACCAATTTCCCAAGTGGGTTGGAGGGTGGTGAGCATGTGCACAACTGAGTGTTCATGAGTGTGGTTGGACAAGCTTGCATGTTACACCTATATATGGCGAACTTTTATGTAAGATGTGAATAACAGGGTACCCCTCTAGTGATACCAAAGGGAACCCCTAAATATTACGCAAATGCACATAAGATACGTCTTTTGCACCTTGGGTTACTCATGCAATAGAATTACATGCTTTCAAATGATTGGCTATGAATCTCATTTACAACCAGTTCTGTCCTGGCCTGTCAAACACAAGAACTTCCTATACTACCCCTGGCAAAGTGTGGGACTGCAAATCTCCTATGTTGTGCTGAGAGGGAGCCAGACAAGATTCTAAAATCCTAGATCCGCCACTGACATACAAAGAATGTCCCTTGGTCCTTGGGTGGTCGACAAAGACAGCCGGTTCTGGGATCAAGCAGGGCTGTTCATCAAGCAGGAGCTCCATACTTCTCACCATCGCTCATGTAGGAGAAGCGTTTTGTGAGTATCAATCAGAAAATACTATTAGTAGGGGACCCGAGTAAAAATCAAAGGTTTAGCTAATTAGGGGTATCCTAGAAAAAAGGGGTTCTAGTGTGCACTTGATCGCTGTCTTGGCAAAGCGTAATAAAGCGCATGAAGCGTGCCTGCTAGGGGGGGTGTGGGGGCATGCCCCCCCCCCCCCCCCCCCCCAGGAAAATTTTTGATTTCAGACCTTCTGAGATCATTTCTGGTACCGTTTTGGGGTGAAATAGCAAGAGTTGGACAACATACTGCCAAATCTAGTCATTGTGGTTGAAGCCTTTAAACGCTCGCAGAATTTAAAAGTGTGGCTCCGCTTCACTCCGCAGTGGCTGTGCCCGTGCGTTTTTGCTACTGTGAAGCTTCAGTGTGACTTTTGTGTATCTCTAGTGTGGGCCGTAGTGTACGCAGTTAGAAGACTTACTAACTATACGCAAAGGCAGCCCTCAAAAGGGGAGTTCCATGGAACCCATGGAACCCCTTCTAGATCTGCCACTGTTTATGGCCATTATGGGATTTTCGCTTTATGTGGGGGATTATATATGAACTAACCTTTAACAGATATCCACGCAAGTGGTCCAGCTATTTTAATAGTCTACCAATAAATCTAAAGCGTTAAAAAGATGGCTAAACACTCTTATCTGATCGAGGTAATGGACTTTGCTCCACCAGTGCACGTCGGTTAGTACTGAATGCTGGTCGTGCCTGACCATATACTTCGCCCGCTCAAACTCATAGTCATACTTCACCAGCTGTCTATAAACCACCACTGATTCAGTGTCAACCTGAACTGCTCACAGTATGGGGGCAGGCTACTGGTGCTGATAACATGTGCTACTTGACAGACCCAGTATACACTCTTCTGCGATTACAAAAGTGCCAATACTACATGCAGATGGACAAAGCCATTGCTTTATGAGTATTGATCAGGAGGGGAAGTTGAAGCCGAGCACCTATTGTAGCTATGCAGGCTCGTACATACTGCAGTCTGTGATCGAGTGTGCAAGTCCTTCATAGCACAGCTTAGAAATACCTCAAGTGAAAACTGGAGGCTGTTTGCTCCACTGTATTTGAGTAAAAGCTTCGTGTCTGACTGCCCCGGCTAAACTCGCGATCACCCCCGAACTAGCACCGCCTCTTCCTGCCTTTCCAGAGTGATGATATCAGCCAAAAGGTGTGGTCTAGCCTCATTACTACTTAATATAAAGGGGCCTACCCCCGAGTTTCCCTAAGCCTCTTAGCTTTGTGGTAAACTTTATTGGCCTTCCGCTTGGGCAACATGCCTCCTAATGGAAAAATAATCATGATAAACAACAAGCCAACATCTGGTTGGACAAGCTATCACCTGACGTCACTCGTGGTAGTTTCTTGGCCAAATCTTTAACATATTGGCCGGGATGGCATGCCAAAAAGTATGCAAACAAGGTAGGGATAATGCATGAAAGCAAAGGTCAACATATTGGCAAAGCCCCATCCCTACATCTGTTTCACACTACAGCTGATGCAATCTCAAGTGGCTTGTGGTCATGTAATTCAGATTATACCACTGATCCTCATATAACAACCATGTACTGTCATGCCAACTACTGTCATGACAACTTACAGTGACAGATATGATAGTGTAAACCAAAGCCACACCAAACAATGCAATCTCCCAGGTCAATGGAAAGTTATGCTGCTAGATCATATTAGCCTCGTTCCTGAGCTGGCATGTGGGAGAAGCAAGTTTATGGAAGGTATTGACCTGGGTGATCATCTACGACACTACTACATCATCAGGACAAAGTGTGTTACATGGGTATGCTTTCATAAATATTGCTCGCTTCTTCAAATTCCCTATCCCCTCACGTACAGCTCCCCCTGCTTACCAGCATTCTGTTCCACTGTGGGTGCTGTTTTAGTGCTATCATAGCCATCCATATACTTGTTGCAATCATACTGTAACAGAATTCCATTCCATTGTCTTTAATTGTTTGTGCTATTTTAGCTGTTTCATGGCGCCAATCATTGTCTCATCATTAATACATTATGCACCTGGCATATTTCTGTCTGACCTCTGTGTGTCTATACAATTTGGTCTCAGGAGTGGGATCCACAATGAGCACTCGAGCGGCAAGCAGGCTGGAGGAGCAGATGGCAGCTCTTTTGGAGAAAATGGACCAGCAAAACGAACAGCTGCAGCTTCTGACCCGGCAGCAAGCTGAGTGGGTGGATGGCATTGCGTTAAAGCGGAAAGAGACCGACGGATACATCGATGCCATCAAGGGAGACCTGGACACCGTGAAGGGGATCATGGATGGACGAATGAGTGCGATGGAAGAGTCCATAGCTGGACTGAAAAGTTTCCATGCAGAGATTGGTGAGGAGCAAAAGTTGCTGAAACAGGAACTCCGTGAGGAACTGCTGCAGGAACTCGCTACTTTGACCAGCCTTGGAGTTACTCGACTTCGGCCCATGGTGCCTCCGTTTGTGCCATCAGATGCTACTGTTGGTGTGGTTCCGGGAGAAGGAACAGGAGGTGGAGATTCTACGGGCACTGGAGATGCTCCTGGAGGTGGACTCGACAGCTCTCACGTCGACGGAGACGCGACTCACAGTTCGCGGAGAAGAGAAGCCATTTCGGTGGGAGGCGAGCCCTACGGAGATGCGGAAGCCCAAGGAGGAGGAGCTGCTACTACCCCTGTCGGCCAGCAGCAGCGACCTGCTCCGTTTGATGGAAAACTTGCCTGGGATGCCTACCGGACACAGTTTGAGTTGTTGGCAATGATGAACAGATGGAGTGACGCAGAAAAAGCAGCTTATCTGGCCATCAGCCTGAGGGGGCCAGCTGCAACAGTGCTGACTAACCTACCCCCTGAACAGCGTGAAAGTTATGAAGCCTTGACCACTGCCCTGGACACTCCTTTTGGGTTGTCACACCAGACAGAACTCAATCGGATGCGGTTGAAAGCTAGAACCCATCGCAGAGATGAGTCTTGCAGAGCTCGCAGAGGATGTTGAGCATCTCGTGTGTCTGGCCTGGCCTATCCTGAGGCAGCTGAATCTATGGTGGAGGTGCTGGCAAAAGACCAGTTTGTAGACACTCTACCGGATGAAGATCTGCGACTCCGCATTCGCCAGAACAAGCCTGCCACACTGAGGGATGCTCTTGGGACAGCTCTAGAGCTAGAATCCTATCAATTGGCGAGCAAACAAAAGGCCAGGTTTGTGCAGGAGGCTCAGCTGGAAGAGAAACACCCTGTACAGTGTAGGATGACTAACCAGGGGGCCAAGGAGCAGACTGGTGATGTTCTGCAGCAGTTGGTGGATGCTCTCCAACAAGTCACAAAAGTACCGAGCAGGCCACGGCAGTTCCCCCCGCCCAGGAAGGAGAGGAACCAGTCTGACAGGAGTAACTTGGTCTGCTGGGAGTGCAAGGAGAGGGGCCACCGGAGGCGAGAGTGTCCTAAGCGGAGGAGTCATCCTGCTGAGACTGAGGTTTCCCAGTCGGGAAATGAGCAGTAGCCGAGCTTGCGGGGCAAAGCTCGGCTAGTAATTTTAAAGCCCCTAAAAACATTTTTGATCTTCAGAGAAAGGAAGTGCCTCTGAGGGTGATGAATCTCTCTAACCAGCAGCTGGTGATCAACAAGGGCACAGAGCTGGCTCGCTGTGAAACCATCCACTCTGTTCTTGCTTCGAGGGTAGATATTGAGATGTTGCTGCCCGTGTCCACGGTGATTTCACAGGTCCTCCCATTGACAGTACCTGAAACAGTGAGATTATCAGCAACCAGAAGGCTTTCAAACGAGCGTGTTGGTTGTTCCAATAATCCCCAACGATAGTCAGCTTGGGCTCCATCCACTCTCACTGGAACCACTGTTTCTGCAAGAGGGGGTAGACACGCACCTTCTGTCAACACAGCCTTGTAGCAATTACTCCTTACTGGCTTTCATCTTCTTCAGAGGAATTTCCTCTTCTCCAACAATCAGCGATCCATCTTTGAGGTTCACCTGACAACTGTGGGTCTGTAGAAAGTCAAGTCCAAGGATGCATTCATCATGAATGTCTGCAACCCAGAGTTCTTGAGGTAATACCAGAGACCCAATGCCCAGCTGCAACTGGCCTCTTCCGTGAATGGGAGCATGCTCTCCAGTCACAGTTTGTAGACAGCTATCAACAGGCTCAATCAGCTTCTGGCTTGCTACACCCAGGACATCAGGTCTGACAATAGAAAAAGGGATGTTGACTGGGTGCACTCAGAATGCCAAGATCTTGATGCACCTTCCCCCTCATTTGAAGGAACTGTATGAACGTTCTGTCGCTGCACTGGAAGAGACTGAGTGTCAAGAAGTACACAAACTGTTGAATGAATACTCAGATATCTTTTCTGCAGGTCCACATGACCTCGGATGCACTGACCTCATAAAGCACCAAATCCACACTGGGGAAGCACCACCTCTTCGGCAGCCAGTAAGGAGACTTCCCCTGGCAAAAAGAGAGGAAGCTGAAAGATCTGTTCAGGAAATGAGAGAACTGGATGTAATTGAGTCATCCGCCAGTCCCTGGTCATCACCTATCGTATTAGTGAACAAGAAAGATGGGAGTACCAGATTTTGCGTGGACTACCGCAAACTCAACGACATCACTCACAAGGATTCTTACCCATTGCCACGCATAGATGACACCATTGAAGCACTCTCCGGAGCAAAATTCTTTTCTACACTGGATCTCAAGAGTGGCTATTGGCAAGTCCCGTTGGATGACTCTGCTAAAGAGAAGACAGCTTTCTCAACTGGAAGTGGGTTGTGGCAATTTGAAGTCATGCCATTCGGGCTCTGTAACACCCCAGCAACGTTTGAGAGATTGATGGAGCAGGTACTTTTCGGTCTGCCCATGTCCGTGGCCCTAGTCTACTTGGATGACATCATTGTGCCAGGACACTCCTTCTCCCAACAAATTGCAAACCTGTGCCAAGTGTTTGAGCGGTTGAGAAAAGCAAAGCTGAAACTCTCACCAGCGAAATGCATCCTGTTTCAGAGAAGAGTCAAATATTTGGGGTATGTGGTGAGTGAACAAGGAATTTCTCTGGATCCCAGAAAAATTGAAGTTGTCAAAACCTGGCCAAGACCTGCTACAGTCACAGAAGTCAAAAGCTTTCTGGGACTTTGCTCTAAATCAGTGTGCCACTACTTCTCCATTTTCATGGACTCCAGAAGCAGAAGATGCTTTCACAAGGCTGATGAAGCAGGATCTGACAGAGGCTCCTGTCTTGGTCTACCCTGATCCAGCCACTTTATTCATACTTGATACAGATGCAAGTGGAACTGGCATCGGAGGTGTGCTCTCTCAGAAGGTTCCAGAAGAAGAGGAGAGAGTGATTGCCTACTTCAGTCGTCCATTGAGTGCACAAGAACGCCGTTACTGTGTCACTCGGCGAGAGCTGTTAGCAGTAGCGTTACCATGTCTAGCCCCCGGTCAGTGTTCAGTGGTGAAGTTGTATTGCTGAAGGCTTTCAATCCACCTGGCAATCTGGCCCTCTGGGTGGTGGAAATTCAGCAGCCAACGGAGAGCTGAGTGGTCGGTACGAATTAGAAACATTCTCCCATAGAGATAAGCATGGAAATGTTTAATGGCTTTCACAGATGCCCTATCAAGACGACCATGTTGGGGAGACACCTGTAAGCACTGTGAAAGATTGGATTCACAGGAAGACTTGAAGATGTCTACGGAGCCAGGTGCCACCCAGACTCGATATACCACTACCCAGGTGTTATCTGACCACTGTGACAAAGCAAAGTCACAGGAGGAACCTCAAGCTCCAGCCAAGTCTCGAGATACATGTGCCGGCTCTCAGATTTTTTATGTTGCTGCACTCAATCTGCTGACTGGTGCTGCTGGTAACCGGTCTCCTGTTGTATCGCCTCTGGGAGACTCCCTCTGGGGATGCCATTGTCAAGCAGCTGATACTTCCCAAATCACTAAGGTCTGAAGTTTTACAACAGCTACACAATACCCAAACGGCTGGACACTTGGGAGTTGCCAAGACCCTGAGTCGTGTCAGGGAAAGATTCTACTGGGTCCAGTGCCAACAAGATGTCCGAGAATGGTGCCGCAATTGTGATCTTTGTGCTCAAAAACGAGGACCACAGAAAAAGATCAAAGCACCAATGGCAAAGTACAATGTTGGCTCACCTATGGAGCGCATTGCCATAGATGTGCTGGGACCACTGCCGATCACAGAAACCGGAAACAAGTTCACCTGCAAGAATGATGCTGGGAAGAGAGCTGAAAATGCCAATAGTACAATACATTATTGACTTAACTCACTGCGCCACTTTAGTGGCCCAATAATTGCCAGTTATGGATGTTACTACAGCGAGAGGATGATTAGGCGACTATTAGATCAGCTACCTGTGAATGTGTTGATTAGCATGTATGGAGAGATACTGAATAGGCTAGATCCGTTTGTGATGAAGAGGGTCCCATACCACAAGTGGAGGGAGAAGACCATGTAGTGGTGAACCCACCCACCCTACAACTGGATCCTAGAGAGAGAACAAAGCTCTCAAATGGGAAACACGAGGCGTGTATGTCATGACCAGTCATCAGCGTACTAATGGTATCCACGAACCTGGTCACTCGATGACACGTGCACGACTGCGGCTGCTTTTGATTACCACGTACCTCGGAACTCCACCTGCAGCTGTCTGTCCGTCTCGACTCTTCAGTCTGCAGTGCTACCTTCACAAAAGCAAGAAGTCAACAGAAAACAGGGTTCTCTCAAAAGTGCACACTATCAGAGTAGTCTACTTGACCAGGTGTGCTGCCAGGAATGTCTCCTTGACCACTGGCATCACCAACACGTGGCTGACGTTCGTTTGGGGCTGTTTACAGCATCCTTGCTGCTTGACTGTACTTCTACTTCTGATGAAATTATGACAAAGCTGTAGAGTGTGTGTGTGTTTGCACAAAAATTATATCTTTTACTTGGATCTGCTTGAAGTGAAAACCTTTCCAGACATCAGTTGGTAAGGAAGTAGGTTTGAAGCTGGTAATTAGTGGTGTGCATAAAGTAGCAATTAGTGCTATGTCAAGGAGTTAATTGTAATTTCAGACTGCCACAGCACCCCATAGTGAAGGCAGACACCAATCTACACAAAATAGCCCTGACTCAATCTTGATATCTCACATGTTTATCACTTGTTTCAGACCCTGTTATATTTCCCCTCGCACCACTGAGGAGGAAGAAGTTGACCAAAGCGTAAAGGAAGCATTAGATTCCGAAGACATGGATATAATTATTGATTTGAGAGAGTTAAATGAGGGTCGTGCTTAACCCGTTGAATAACTGAGGCAAGTAGTTGTTCATCCGGCCCGTAACTGTGGAGCTCTTCAAACACTTGCATCTTTTGTAAGCTCATGGTAGATACTTCTTAGTATGAATGGTTTTGTTCCTGACATGAATTCCATATTGACTCACAAACTCCTGTTTCTTTCTTAGTGGATACTGGAATGTGGCTTTTACATTGTTGGCTATGGCATTTTGTGATAGACAGAATTTTCTGCAGGTAGTCCAAAGGAACCAGGATTAAATAAGAAGAATAATATAGCTGTCAATCTCTAGCTCACCTGACAGGTATCCACTGAATGAGTTTGTTCCACCAATAAATATTCGTAGCAGATCTTACCAATTCTGAGCCACTGGCCTCTGAAATCTCTCCCTCTTTGGGCTAGCAAGTGTTACACTTAACAGAATTAGCAGCATTCAGTTACCAGTTAGAAAGCTACACACTAGATATGTAACATCTGTCATGCAGAATCCTGGAATTGATGAGCTGGTACTGGTAAGTTTGCAATATTATAAATGTATGAAGTATTGGTTCATAATTAAGATACCATGTGCTTTGGGATACCCGTACATACATACATACATACATATTCAGCAATGAAGTTCTGATTAACTATAAGGGAGAACCCCTTGCTACTGGCATCTTCATCAGATACCTTTACAGTAAGCTTATATCTGTACTCAGCCCAGCCCCTCCTTCGATTTCTAAATCGCATTGGTCCCTTGTACTCGGTGTCTTTTTACATTTATAAAAGAATGCTGGTGTTGCTGATTCTAGATATACGGTGGAACCTCTCTATAACAGATATCCTTCTGCATGACAGTACAAGTATATGTGTTATACATAGGAAAGGTACATAAATATACAATATTATATTGAACTCATGCATTCGATACTATTACCATATCTATCCTATTACACATGTGTACTGCAAGTGCAAATCTCCGCCCAGCTTGTCCGTGTCTAGGTCCAGAATCGGTAGGATTGATGTCTTTTTTTTTTGCACGACAGTCAATACCTCCCTGAACCCAAGTGTCGAGAATGGTTCTATTGGTTAGACCCAAGGTGAGCTTTACTGATCATATTTACTCAGGCCTAAGCACCCAAAGCCACAAGAAGACCATGAAAAGGAGCTAGAGGAGTCAGAGGAGGATCAGTTGTTGAGTGATCATTCATCTCCTGAAAGTGACGGTGATGAATCTGATGATTCAATTTAGTCTCTGTAGAACCCAAACCCAGAAGGATCAGGAGAAACTTAGGCGAATGTTATTGAAGCAGTTAACCTCCAGCTGAATCATCTCATTGATGATGTCATGTGACTGCTTTAACCGAAGTGCGGAATGGTATTCCCAGATTGCTGATGAAACCAAGGATGCTAGTGGTGCTGAGCAGCTAGGGATTTCCTTACGGTGGGTTGACAGCAGTTACACTCCTAATTGGTCTAGTTGAGGTGGAGGCAACAGATGCTGCTACACTAGCTTCCATCTAAGTGTAGTAGCTACACGTGCCTTCAAGCTGAAGAGCCCAGAATTACCCCAGGGCTAAAACCCCTTTGTCCTACAAGGTGGACAGTGCACACACGGGTCATAATGTTGTCATCAAAAACTATGTTGTCATCTCAGTACTCAAATGATGATTCTAATCTTTGCCTATGTAGGAAACATGCTGCTGCACTTGCTGCCATAGTGGCTTCCTGGGCATTGATATCACTGAATGTCTCAGAAGCGTGCTCAAAAGGTCTAAATTTTTCTTGGGAGCATGCTCGCAGACCCTCCTACAATGCAGTTTGCTTGTAAATGTGTTGTTTCAATCGGGGGGGGGGGGGGGGGGGGGGGCTGGTGTGACAGGCTGCGAAGCAGTCGATTATCCGTGCACGAAGCAAGGAGAATTTTTCTCTGATGTAAGGAACTGATGGTTTGGAGCACCACTGTCTAGTCTTACTGGGATTCGTCTCTGACTGTGTAGTAATTTTCCAGGTGCCAGGAAGCCAAGATCAAACTTTTCGCATGCGCTGTGCCTGATAAGCCTGAGCCCGCAGGCCCCGCGCAAAACATTTGGTCTGGGGACGAACCATGAATAAAACGCAGAGAGCTACATGTATGTATATTGCGGCCTCATAATGTTACGGTCGGTTTGCTGCGCTTTTGAGTGTGATGTTTTGACCATCGCAGACGCTTCAGACAAACACCATTTTGAGCATACTGCTTTGTGGCATTACGTGCATGTTTCACTGCACATCTTGAATTTGTTATAGCTTTGGTCTTTTCCTGATTGAAAAGGCACTCACCCTGCACAGTACGTGGCCGATTAAGTAAATACTGGGTATCTCAACTTGTGATAGGACTGCTGCCACTGGGTCGACAGCTGGGGGTGCCCTGTCCTAGATCAGTTACCATTTTACTATTTTCTTTTTAGGTTTTTCTTTGGCATATTCTTGTGACAGCTTTCCGTTTTCATCATGAAATTGTAAAAAGGAACCAAACAGGGTGCAGAAAAGAGCCAAACCACAAATGTGTACGGTAGCAAAAGTAGTAGCCGTCGGTAATCTGGTCCACCATCCTGAAATAGTAGTTCGCTAAAATTGACGCAAAGTTAGTGAAGGTAGGAATGTATTCGGACTTGCGGGTACACATCATGAATATAATTAGCACGCGCACAGCTTGTTCATGGTAACCTTAATAATAAGCTGCCAACCATTGCATACTGAGGAGGGTATACATGAAACAGGAAAACAGACTTTCAAAAATCTAAAATTCCCTTGCATTCAAGGAAATACACACTGCTCAGGGCAGTTAAGGACTGGGTACTTTTTTGCCCGCGCACGCCTCTTATCAAAACTGTCATGAGATTATTCACAGCTGTAAGTAATTATTCACAGTTGTGGTTATGTTAGCATTGATATGATAGTCATGAGAAAGGAATGCAACTTCTTTTAGGGTTTCTAGTTACTCGGTTGGCAAACGAGTTCGACTTGTGCAAAGGTTGTAAAGCCCTAACTTCCTGTCAAAAACAGCTACATCCGGTCGCTATTAGCGACGATATCTCGGTGACGTTACGTGGGTGACTCTTGCCAACTTGAATACAAGTACAAGTCAACAGGGCAAGTATCTCACCTTTGACAAGACCTACATCCGACAGGTGGAAAAATTCCGCCTGGGCTTGCTTCCGGTTTTGTCTTCTCCCAGCCGGCCATTTCACCGCGAAGAAGCATAATTACATTCTTGTCACATGATTCGCGCGTGAATGGGCAGTGGAGCCAAGGTATAAGAAGTGAGTTGGTACTTCGGCTTGCTTATGATGTAGCTAGCTTGGAAAGAGCCCCAGAGTGATGCTGTAGAACTGAAACCCTGGATGACAATCTCTGACCTTTACTGTAGATTAACTATCAAGTTTATACATATTCAATCAATGACTAATCCTTTAACATCTTCATGACTTACTGTTTTGCTGTTTGCCAGTTTGAATGCTTATACCATGGCTAATGGAGGCCTATATACTAAGCTACAATCTTACCACGACGATGAGGTCAGCATTCATCAGCGGGAAAAATTCCGCATTTAAGCATTTATATTGCTGAACCAGGTGGGCGTTGGCCGCCACAACATGTATCATAACTATGCATTGCACATATATATAATACAGTCCTGTGTGTTGCAGGTTTATCACTTTCATCTACTGAATGCACAAACTCCGTTTTCAGAGCTTCAACGCAATTGGTCAGCCTTTGCTCCAAATGTTTTTATATTCTAATGTATATTTGAAATATGATAAAATCACAACAAAGAATGATGTTATCATGGTAAAATGCTTCCTGTAGATTAGTAGAATTGGAAGTTTTGATCATTAAATTTTTGCTAACATGTTTAATAATTGAACACAGTGTTTAGGCAACTGTGGCTACTTCAATCTACCCCACTGTCAGTACATAGTGGCATTTGTTGCGATTGCCCGTCCCCAGTCTGCGGAACTGCGGTTGTGCAGAACGTGATAATACCTTGGAGGCAGGCGTGGTCGCTTCACTGGGGTATTTACTACCAGTACAGTAGCAGCTACTCCCGTCTCTTTGCATTTTCCACAAACTAACCGTATATTTTCGGGCACACATAAAGCAAAATGGAATTATCCCATCTACCAAGGAAGTCCGTGTCATGTCCGCTTGTACAGTATTAATTTCTGGTAATGGTAGTCTGCCGCATCATGCCAAAGCTTCATTCACGTGACTGCAATTTTACGTCACGGCCCAACCCCCCCTTAACGTCATGGAAACGCCCCCTAAACCCAATAGCGCCCGTATGCACCTGAGTTAGCTTCCGGCTATTTATCGCCACAGCTGCACGTTTTTGAGTTAGTACATAGTTATTATAAGTGATAGGAAGTCGATCGAAGCATAATTAGCCGGGGAGTCCCGTAGGGACTTTCCCCAGAAATCGCGTTCGAAGTTTGGCTGCCGATCGTGTTGAACTTGGAGGCATTAGGGTGGCGGGTGAAATCCACGTCATTACATCATTTTTGTACTGGAACATCCTCTGTCAACGTGCATGCACCGTGCCACGCCCTCTGCATACTTACACATTTGTCAGTTGAGAGCTTGATCATCAAGGAGGAAAAGGACACCATCACTCAGGTGATCTTTAACAACAAAGAATTCAACCGATAACTGTATGTGCTTTCAGTGAACTGCATGGTATCCACTGTTTGTGCATGCACTTAATTTCCCGACATTCCGGGAATTCCGGATAATACCATGTTACCTCCATGTTCCGTGACATCAGGTACATGTATTTTGCCGTATTTTTAATCGTACACTGCTGATAATGGCTATAATTTTGTGTGCAAGGCCTGGATTCTGCTGTGTTGTATTCCTGCACCAGATGTTCTATGGCTTGTTGTAGGACTACCACTTCCTGCTCGTTTGACCTGATCACCTCAATGTCAGTCACCTGCATCTTTGCCAAGAAAAGAGCATGTTTGATCACTTGCGTTGCCATGTAACTCGCTTGGACGTGGATCAAGAAAGCGAGCACAGTTGATAAGGTTAATCCGCAGTGTATGTGGGCAGCCATGTTGCATTATGATGCAATGCCACTGTAGATGTAGAAGTTTGTGTATGAATGTAACAGGAATAGCTTTGTCGTCATTTCCTGGTGGGCAAGTACCAGCAACATCTTGAAAATCAATTGGTTAAATTAACAAGAGTGTGAACAAGTTTCTGGACTCAAATTTTGTGGACATTAAGGTGGCGGTGAAGTCTTTCGGCGGAGGTTAACGAAAACATAAACTTGGGTTACAGTCAGGACCAGGGTTACTCCTAGTTTCAGGGTTAGATGTTTGCTTTAGGGCAATCTTGCTTTGCCTAATTTTAAAAAGGGTTTTAGTAGTTTATTAATATATTCATGAACCTAAAATTGCCACTCGATGGACGCATCTACATGCTCACTATAGGTGCTAAACAGTGGTCGCTGACACTACTAAGTATGTACTACTTGCTGCAAACAATTCACTTGAATCGGTGGTTCACGTACATGAGAAAAGTTTTTAAAATTGTGTTCTAAATATGAGATAAAAAATTTAATGGGGTAATTCCGGTCACCTTTGATAGTCATGCTGAATGCAGTGAAAGGTATGATAGTGGTGCTCGTTCATCGTTTTTACGACATTTCCAAGTATAAGGCATCCCTGGGGACAGCTAAGCGATCAAGTCGGATTAACGGCACCGCGAAATTACTGGGGGTATACCCACGCGAGGTTTAGAGTTAGGTTGGGGCCAGGGTTAACTTTTTTCTTGCCCCCGGGCATTGCGCTACAGTTAGCTTTTCCAAACTCCCGCCAGGAATTGCCTTGGGCAATGTTGCAATGTTTTGAATCACCTACGAGCGTTTTTCATCTGCCACCCACGCAAGTAGGCCATGCAGGAGTTAGCGTCTCACGGCATAGTGCAAGTGCTGAGCTGCTAGTAGTGTACTGTCGCTTTTGATAATAGTTGATGTTTATGTCTGCACAGTTTTGACTGGGCGCCCTCCCTTGCTTCCACTCGTGAATGAGCCCCTCCCGTAGACAAGCTGTGAAGTCCTTATCTACTAAGTGACCGGAAATACCCCGTGACCGAAATTACCCCGACTTACCTTACTCTTGAAATGGACAACTTTTACTGCACCAAAATGAATGCACATTTCAAAAAATTCACTTCTCTATTCTAACAGCTACGCTCTCAGCCAAAACTACGGTGCTGCACATATAGTGGCAACACTTAGCTACAACATACCTGTAAGCAAAGTTGAGACCTTACTTCCTTTGTGCAGATCTGGCGTCATTTGTAGTTGCTGTAAGTGAAATGGCGCCAGTATGACCTGTCAAAACTTCAGAACTCCTTTCCTTACTCTTAAGCGAATTTACTAGCCCCACCTCTCCCCCTTATGTCACTAAACAACTCACGGTTCTGTTCCCCACACAACTCCTCTGCAGCTTTCAACGTAGGACCAACAATATACTAGTTAAAGCCCAGCCCAGCACTCCAAGCACCGGGCCGTGATCACCTACTAGGCTTGGCATACGATCGTAAGACCTGGGCCTGCCCAATGAGTACAGTCTTCAGTGGCGGATCTAGAAATTTAGAAAGGGGGGTTCAGTCACCGGGTTGCCACGCCAACTTTCGATCACGTGAACGCATTCAAATAAAATATAGCTGGAAGGCCGAACCGAGGGGTCCATCACAAAAGAAATCTCATACACTGTCCGACAGTGTTGTTTTAGTTAACTATAACTTTAACTAAATACATTTTACTATGGCCTTTTTAAAATTTAGTTAACCAAAACTACAACTAACTGAAGAAACCTGTCCGCAGAAATCCAAACTGAAATCCAGAAATCCACTGTGAAATCCAGAAATCCACTCTGAAATCCGAATTCCACGTGAAATCCAGTGGATTTCGAAATCTCGTACGCAGAGGCGCGCTGTGGCAGACCCCTCGGGCCGAACTGAATATCTCGAAGCAACTCTAGGCCTAGTCAAACGTCTGGAGATCAGTAAGGAACTGATACTGACGTGAGTGTGTAACTGTGCCTGGTTGTTGTTGCTGCATGCCACTGCTGCATAATCATTTGATGGACTCGTGCAGTTATGTACGCAAATACATTACTCCCCGTAAATCCGCCACTGGTCACTGTGGCCTTTCAGCTGCTTCTAGACACAAGCTTGCTACTGCTGTAGCGATTTACATCGTTTGTGCTTTTGGGGGCTTGCTCAGGTTAACAACACAACATGTATGCAGTACTAAATTTTCGAGGTAAGATTGGAATCATCATTTGGGTACTGAGATGACAACATAGTTTTTGATGACAGCATCAACAGCCCGTGTGTGCTCTGTCCACCTTGTAGGACAAAGGGATTTTAGCCCTGGGGTAATTCTGGGCTCTTCAGCTTGAAGGCGCGTGTAGCTACTACACTTAGATGGAAACTAGTGTAGCAGCATCTGTTGCCGCCACCTCAACTAGACCACCCTTTCCACCTCTACATTCATGATCATGACTTACAAGCATCCGGTACACTTACCTGAGGGGCGTTCATGTATGTATCCCCGATAAGGCCAAATGGGTACATTTTGTGGTATTCGGTTACCTTTATTTGGCTCAGACGGATACCAAGCCATCAACTAACTCAAAAACTCAGTTATAGCATCCCTTTCCAGACGGATACCAATCCATCAAATTACTTCAAATCTTGGTTTTAGCATCCCTTTCCACCTCTACATTCAATGATCATGACTTAGCATCTGGTACACTTACATGTGGGGCGTTCATGTATTGTACCCCCGATATGGCCAAATGGGTACATTTTATGGTATTCGGTTACCTTTACTTGACTCAGACGGATACCAATCCATGAAATTACTTCAAATCTTGATTTTAGCATCCCTTTCCACCTCTACATTCATGATCACGACTTAGAACAAGCATCTGGTACTTGTGTGTTCTGCCCACTTCATTTCTAAGAGTGTACTTTTCATGCAGACTTTACAAAAGGCATTTCAAGCGTGTTATTTGCATCATCCAACTAACTGCATTCCAGTGAACACAGCTATATCGTGCATATACAGAGATGGGCAACAGCATACAGAGACAACAGCTCCCATGAATGCATCAACACTAACAATGGTACAGAGGCCCTCAACAAGGCTTTCAAGTATACGTATTCACCACAGGGTCAGAGGTCAATGACTGCAAAGCATCCAGTGCTTGTTTTGCAGCGATGACATCAATAATTATATAGTACTGACTTTTCTCTTTGGAATTTTTGCTGAGTGGAAGTCCAGCTCTGTACTGTCATCTTCCTGTTGCAAAAACGTGCTTGCATGGGTAGTGATGCTGCTATAATCCACCCCTGCCAATCTCAGAGCCTTTCCTGTGGCAAGGAATATGCACTGAACATTTGGGATATTGTTAATACACAAATGTGTTAGAAATATCACTTTTACTGCAGTAAGGAACATGTACTGAACACTTCAGGTGGAAACGGTTCCATTGTGTTCATGAGCAACAAGCCCCCTAGCATTGTTTTTATAGACCGCTTATTTGATTCTACTTGTATCTTTTCGAAAGTTAGACAAGATTTTTAGTTCGTTCATGGATTGGTGACGGCTAAACCGAATATAACAATGCACCATGTTGGCCACCCAAGTTTGTGTATGGCCTACTTGGTTTGAGTGTTGATCATGAACGTAGAGGTGGAAGGGAATGTTGAAACCAAAACCAAGATTTTGAGTTTGTTCATATGAACTAAAAACCTAGGTTTTAGCATTTTACGTTCACGATCAACACTCAAATCTAGAAGGCCATACACATACTTGAGTGGACAACATGCATGTACCTCCGATACTGCCATTTTGGTGCATAGTTTGATATTTGGTTAGCTTTGTTTGGCTCATACCGTCACCAATCCAATCCATGAACAAACTAAAAATCTTGGTTTTAGCATTCCCTTCAACCTCTATGTTCACGATCAACACTCAAATCAA
This sequence comes from Agelas oroides, assembly GCA_949130485.1. NCBI lineage: Eukaryota > Metazoa > Porifera > Demospongiae > Agelasida > Agelasidae > Agelas > Agelas oroides. The sequence goes on along the minus strand of OX422184.1, from coordinate 8,233,633 downwards.
GCAGGCAATACACATACTTGGGTGGACAACATGCATGTACCTCTGATACTGCCATTTTTGTTCATAGTTTGATATTCGATTAGCTTTATTTCCTCATACCGTCACCAATCCAATCCATCAACAAACTAAAAATCTTGGTTTTAGCATTCCCTTCAACCTCTACGTCCACGATCAACACTGAAATCAAGCAGGCCATGCACATACTTGGGTGGCCAACATGCATGTACCTCCATATTGGCATTTTGGTGCATAGTTTGATATTCAGTTAGCTTTAGTTGGCTCATACCGTCAGCAATCCATAGTCCCAGCACTGTACAAGGGCAGGGGAGTAACATTAGGATGAAGGCATTGGTGAATTTCTCATACATTGTTTCATTACAGAGAAAACATCATAGCTTGTACAACCACATAACTAGATTTCTAGTACAGTGCGGGACCAATCACAGCGCAGTATTCTGTCACGAGTGCTGTTATTGGGTTTGGTTTTAGGATTCCCTTCCACCCTCTACATTCATGATCATACACAAACTTGGGTGGCCAAAATGGTGCATTGTTATATTCGGTTAGCCGTCACCAAACCAGGATGTCCCCCTAGCCTCCAGGCCTGCACAGTCACATGCAGTATGTGGAAATATACTGCCTTTTTTTCAAGGTATCTCCACACATTGTTTGCAGTACAAAAAGTGAAAAACAAGGCTACCCCTCTCAGGACACTGTTGCATATTTATATGTTGTAGCTATAAATAACACTTTCAAGTGGATTGGATTGGTGACGGTATGAGCCAAACAAAGCTAACCAAATATCAAACTATGCACCAAAATGGCAGTATTGGAGGTACATGCATGTTGTCCACTCAAGTATGTGTATGGCCTTCTAGATTTGAGTGTTGATCGTGAACGTAAAATGCTAAAACCTAGATTTTTAGTTTGTTCATATGAACAAACTAAAAATCTTGGTTTATGATCATGAACGTAGAGGTGGAAAGGAATGCTAAAACCAAGATTTTGAGTTTGTTCACGGATTGGTGACGATATGAGCCAAATAAAGCTAACCGAATACCAAACTGTGCACCAAAATGCCAATATCGCAGGTACATGCATGTTGGCCACCCAAGTATGTGTATGGCCTGCTTAATTTGAGTGTTGATCATGAACGTAGAGGTGGAAGGGAATGTTAAAACCAAAACCAAGATTTTGAGTTTGTTCATGGATTGCTGACAGTATGAGCCAACTAAAGCTAACTGAATATGAAACTATGCACCAAAATGCCAATATGGAGGTACATGCATGTTGGCCACCAAAGTATGTGCATGGATTGGTGACGGTATAAGCCAAATAAAGTAAACCAAATATCAAACTATGCACCAAAATGCCAATATCGGAGGTACATGCATGTTGGCCACCCAAGTATTTGTATGGACTGCTTGATTTGAGTGTAGCATTCCCTTCAACCTCTATGTTCACGATCAACACTCAAATCAAGCAGGCCATACACATACTTGGGTGGACAACATGCATGTACCTCCGATACTGCCATTTTTGTTCATAGTTTGATATTCGATTAGCTTTATTTCCTCATACCGTCACCAATCCAATCCATCAACCAACTAAAAATCTTGCTTTTAGCATTCACTTCAACCTCTACGTCCACGATCAACACTCAAATCAAGCAGGCCATGAAGAAACTCAAAATCTTGATTTTAGCACTCCCTTCCACCCTCTACGTTCATGATCAAGACTCAAATCAAGCAGGCCATACACAAACTTGGGTGGCCAACATGCATGTACCTCCGATATTGGCATTTTGGTGCATAGTTTGATATTCAGTTAGCTTTGGTTGGCTCATATCGTCACCAATCCATGAACAGACTCAAAATCTTGGTTTTAGCATTCCCTTCCACCTCTATGTTTATGATCAACACTCAAATGAAGCAGTCCATACAAATACTTGGGTGGCGAACATGCATGTACCTCCGATATTGGCATTTTGGTGCATAGTTTGGTATTTGGTTAGCTTTATTTGGCTTATACCATCACCAATCCATGAACAAACTCAAAATGTTGGTTTTAGCATTCCCTTCTTGGATTGCTGACGGTATGAGCGAAATAAAACTAACCGAATATCAAACTGTGCACCAAACTGCCAATATCGGAGGTACATGCATGTTGTCCACTCAAGTATGTGTATGGCCTTCTAGATTTGAGTGTTGATCGTGAACGTAAAATGCTAAAACCTAGATTTTTAGTTTGTTCATATGAACAAACTAAAAATCTTGGTTTTTGATCATGAACGTAGAGGTGGAAAGGAATGCTAAAACCAAGATTTTGAGTTTGTTCACGGATTGGTGACGATATCAGCCAAATAAAGCTAACCGAATACCAAACTGTGCACCAAAATGCCAATATCGCAGGTACATGCATGTTGGCCACCCAAGTATGTGTATGGCCTGCTTAATTTGAGTGTTGATCATGAACGTAGAGGTGGAAGGGAATGTTAAAACCAAAACCAAGATTTTGAGTTTGTTCATGGATTGCTGACAGTATGAGCCAACTAAAGCTAACTGAATATGAAACTATGCACCAAAATGCCAATATGGAGGTACATGCATGTTGGCCACCAAAGTATGTGCATGGATTGGTGACGGTATAAGCCAAATAAAGTAAACCAAATATCAAACTATGCACCAAAATGCCAATATCGGAGGTACATGCATGTTGGCCACCCAAGTATTTGTATGGACTGCTTGATTTGAGTGTAGCATTCCCTTCAACCTCTATGTTCACGATCAACACTCAAATCAAGCAGGCCATACACATACTTGGGTGGACAACATGCATGTACCTCCGATACTGCCATTTTTGTTCATAGTTTGATATTCGATTAGCTTTATTTCCTCATACCGTCACCAATCCAATCCATCAACCAACTAAAAATCTTGCTTTTAGCATTCACTTCAACCTCTACGTCCACGATCAACACTCAAATCAAGCAGGCCATGAAGAAACTCAAAATCTTGATTTTAGCACTCCCTTCCACCCTCTACGTTCATGATCAAGACTCAAATCAAGCAGGCCATACACAAACTTGGGTGGCCAACATGCATGTACCTCCGATATTGGCATTTTGGTGCATAGTTTGATATTCAGTTAGCTTTGGTTGGCTCATATCGTCACCAATCCATGAACAGACTCAAAATCTTGGTTTTAGCATTCCCTTCCACCTCTATGTTTATGATCAACACTCAAATGAAGCAGTCCATACAAATACTTGGGTGGCGAACATGCATGTACCTCCGATATTGGCATTTTGGTGCATAGTTTGGTATTTGGTTAGCTTTATTTGGCTTATACCATCACCAATCCATGAACAAACTCAAAATGTTGGTTTTAGCATTCCCTTCTTGGATTGCTGACGGTATGAGCGAAATAAAACTAACCGAATATCAAACTGTGCACCAAACTGCCAATATCGGAGGTACATGCATGTTGTCCACTCAAGTATGTGTATGGCCTTCTAGATTTGAGTGTTGATCGTGAACGTAAAATGCTAAAACCTAGATTTTTAGTTTGTTCATATGAACAAACTAAAAATCTTGGTTTTTGATCATGAACGTAGAGGTGGAAAGGAATGCTAAAACCAAGATTTTGAGTTTGTTCACGGATTGGTGACGATATAAGCCAAATAAAGCTAACCGAATTTCAAACTATGCACCAAAATGCCTATATCGGAGGTACATGCATGTTGGCCACCCAAGTATGTGTATGGCCTGCTTGATTTGAGTGTGAACGTAGAGGTGAAAGGGAATGCTAAAACCAATATTTTTAGTTTGTTCATGGATTGGTGACGGTATAAGCCAAATAAAGCTCACCAAACTGGCAGTATCAGAGGTACATGCATGTTGTCCACCCAAGTATGTGTATGGCCATCTAGATTTGAGTGTTGATTGTGAACGTAGAGGTTGAAGGGAATGTTAAAATCAAAATTTTTAGTTTCTTCATGGATTGGTGCCGGTATAAGCCAAATAAAGCTAACCGAATTTCAAATTATGCACCAAAATGCCTATATCGGAGGTACATGCATGTTGGCCACCCAAGTATGTGTATGGTCTGCTTGATTTGAGTGTGAACGTAGAGGTGAAAGGGAATTCTAAAACCAAGATTTTTAGTTTGTTCATGGATTGGATTGGTGACGATATAAGCCAAATAAAGCTAACCGAATATCAAACTATGCACCAAAATGCCAATATTGGAGGTACATGCATGTTGGCCACCCAAGTATGTGTATGGTCATCTAAATTTGAGTGTTGAGTGTTGATCGTGAACGTAGAGGTTGAAGGGACTGCTAAAATCAAAATTTTTAGTTTGTTTATGGATTGGTGACGGTATAAGCCACATAAAGCTAACCGAATATCAAACTATGCACCAAAATATCGGAGGTACATGCATGTTGGCTACCCAAGAATGTGTATGGCCTGCTTGATTTGAGTTTGGGAATGCTAAAACCGAGACTGTGAGTTTGTTCATCGATTGGTGACGGTATAAGCAAAATAAAGCTAATCGAATATCAAACTACGCACCAAAATGGCAGTAATGGAGGTACATGCATGTTGTCCACCCAAGTATGTGTATGGCCTTCTAGATTTGAGTGTTGATCGTGAACGTAGAGGTGAAAGGGAATGCTAAAACCAAGATTTTTAGTTTGTTCATGGATTGGATTGGTGACGATATGAGCCAAATAAAGCTAATCAAATATCAAACTATGCACCAAACTGGCAGTATCAGAGGTATTTGCATGTTGTCCACTCAAGTATGTGTATGGCCATCTAGATTTGAGTGTTGATCATGAACGTAGAGGTGAAAGGGAATGCTAAAACCAAGATTTTTAGTTTGTTCATGGATTGGATTGGTGACGATATGAGCCAAATAAAGCTAATCGAATATAAAACTATGCACCAAAATGGTAGTATTGGAGGTACATGCATGTTGTCCACCCAAGTATGTGTATGGCCACCTAGATTTGAGTGTTGATCGTTAACGTAGAGGTTGAAGGGAATGTTAAAATCAAAATTTTTAGTTCATGGATTGGATTGGTGACGATATGAGCCAAAGAAAGCTAATCGAATATCAAACTATGCACGAAAGTGGTAGTATCAGAGGTACATGCATGTTGTCCATTGTATGGCCATCTAGATTTGAGTGATGATCGTGAACGTAGAGGTTGAAGGGAATGCTAAAATCAAAATTTTTAGTTTGTTCATGGATTGGTGACGGTATAAGCCAAATAAAGCCAACTGAATATCCAACTATGCACCAAAATACCAATCTTGGAGGTACATGCATGTTGGCCACCAAAGTATGTGTAAGGCCATCTAGATTTGAGTGTTGATCGTGAACGTAGAGGGAGAGGTTGAAGGGAATGCTAAAACCAAGATTTTTAGTTTGTTCATGGATTGGATTGGTGACGGTATGAGCCAAACAAAGCTAACCGAATATCAAACTATGCACCAAAATGCCAGTATCGGATGTACATCCATGTTGGCCACGCAAGTATGTGTATGGCCTACTTGTGGAAGGTAATGCTAAAACTAAGATTTTGAGTTTGTTCATCGATTGGTGACGGTATAAGCCAAATAAAGCTAACCGAATTTCAAACTATGCACCAAAATGCCTATATCGGAGGTACATGCATGTTGGCCACCCAAGTATGTGTATGGCCTGCTTGATTTGAGTGTGAACGTAGAGGTGAAAGGGAATGCTAAAACCAATATTTTTAGTTTGTTCATGGATTGGTGACGGTATAAGCCAAATAAAGCTCACCAAACTGGCAGTATCAGAGGTACATGCATGTTGTCCACCCAAGTATGTGTATGGCCATCTAGATTTGAGTGTTGATTGTGAACGTAGAGGTTGAAGGGAATGTTAAAATCAAAATTTTTAGTTTCTTCATGGATTGGTGCCGGTATAAGCCAAATAAAGCTAACCGAATTTCAAATTATGCACCAAAATGCCTATATCGGAGGTACATGCATGTTGGCCACCCAAGTATGTGTATGGTCTGCTTGATTTGAGTGTGAACGTAGAGGTGAAAGGGAATTCTAAAACCAAGATTTTTAGTTTGTTCATGGATTGGATTGGTGACGATATAAGCCAAATAAAGCTAACCGAATATCAAACTATGCACCAAAATGCCAATATTGGAGGTACATGCATGTTGGCCACCCAAGTATGTGTATGGTCATCTAAATTTGAGTGTTGAGTGTTGATCGTGAACGTAGAGGTTGAAGGGACTGCTAAAATCAAAATTTTTAGTTTGTTTATGGATTGGTGACGGTATAAGCCACATAAAGCTAACCGAATATCAAACTATGCACCAAAATATCGGAGGTACATGCATGTTGGCTACCCAAGAATGTGTATGGCCTGCTTGATTTGAGTTTGGGAATGCTAAAACCGAGACTGTGAGTTTGTTCATCGATTGGTGACGGTATAAGCAAAATAAAGCTAATCGAATATCAAACTACGCACCAAAATGGCAGTAATGGAGGTACATGCATGTTGTCCACCCAAGTATGTGTATGGCCTTCTAGATTTGAGTGTTGATCGTGAACGTAGAGGTGAAAGGGAATGCTAAAACCAAGATTTTTAGTTTGTTCATGGATTGGATTGGTGACGATATGAGCCAAATAAAGCTAATCAAATATCAAACTATGCACCAAACTGGCAGTATCAGAGGTATTTGCATGTTGTCCACTCAAGTATGTGTATGGCCATCTAGATTTGAGTGTTGATCATGAACGTAGAGGTGAAAGGGAATGCTAAAACCAAGATTTTTAGTTTGTTCATGGATTGGATTGGTGACGATATGAGCCAAATAAAGCTAATCGAATATAAAACTATGCACCAAAATGGTAGTATTGGAGGTACATGCATGTTGTCCACCCAAGTATGTGTATGGCCACCTAGATTTGAGTGTTGATCGTTAACGTAGAGGTTGAAGGGAATGTTAAAATCAAAATTTTTAGTTCATGGATTGGATTGGTGACGATATGAGCCAAAGAAAGCTAATCGAATATCAAACTATGCACGAAAGTGGTAGTATCAGAGGTACATGCATGTTGTCCATTGTATGGCCATCTAGATTTGAGTGATGATCGTGAACGTAGAGGTTGAAGGGAATGCTAAAATCAAAATTTTTAGTTTGTTCATGGATTGGTGACGGTATAAGCCAAATAAAGCCAACTGAATATCCAACTATGCACCAAAATACCAATCTTGGAGGTACATGCATGTTGGCCACCAAAGTATGTGTAAGGCCATCTAGATTTGAGTGTTGATCGTGAACGTAGAGGGAGAGGTTGAAGGGAATGCTAAAACCAAGATTTTTAGTTTGTTCATGGATTGGATTGGTGACGGTATGAGCCAAACAAAGCTAACCGAATATCAAACTATGCACCAAAATGCCAGTATCGGATGTACATCCATGTTGGCCACGCAAGTATGTGTATGGCCTACTTGTGGAAGGTAATGCTAAAACTAAGATTTTGAGTTTGTTCATCGATTGGTGACGGTATAAGCCAAATAAAGCTAACCAAATATCAAACTATGCACCAAAATGTCTACATCGGAGGTACATGCATGTTGGCCACCCAAGTATGTGTATGGCCTGCTTGATTTGAGTGTGAACTTAGAGGTGAAAGGGAATGCTAAAACCAAGATTTTTAGTTTGTTCATGGATTGGATTGGTGACGGTATGAGCCAAACAAAGCTAACCGAATATCAAACTATGCACGAAAATGCCTGTATCGGAGGTACATCCATGTTGGCCACGCAAGTATGTGTATGGCCTACTTGTGGAAGGTAATGCTAAAACTAAGATTTTGAGTTTGTTCATCGATTGGTGACGGTATAAGCCAAATAAAGCTAACCAAATATCAAACTATGCACCAAAATGTCTACATCGGAGGTACATGCATGTTGGCCACCCAAGTATGTGTATGGCCTGCTTGATTTGAGTGTGAACTTAGAGGTGAAAGGGAATGCTAAAACCAAGATTTTTAGTTTGTTCATGGATTGGATTGGTGACGGTATGAGCCAAACAAAGCTAACCGAATATCAAACTATGCAGCAAAATGCCAGTATCGGAGGTACATCCATGTTGGCCACCCAAGTATGTGTATGGCCTACTTGTGCAAGGTAATGCTAAAACTAAGATTTTGAGTTTGTTCATCGCTTGATGACGGTATGAGCCAAATAAAGCTCACCAAATATCAAACTATGCACCAAAATGCCAATATTGGGGGTACATGCATGTTGGCCACCAAAGTATGTGTATGTCAATCTAGATTTTATCGTGAACGTAGAGGTGGAAGGGAATGTTAAAACCAAGACTTTGAGTTTGTTCATCGATTGGTGACGGTATAAGCCAAAGAAAGCTAACCGAATATCAAACTATGCACCAAAATGCCAATATTGGAAGTACATGCATGTTGGCCACCCAAGTATGTGTATCGCCTGCTTGAGTGTTGATTGTGAACGTAGAGGTTGAAGGGAATGCTAAAACCAAGATTTTTAGTTTGTTCATGGATTGGATTGGTGGATTGGATTGGTGACGACATAAGCCAACTAAAGCTAATCGAATATCAAACTATGCACCATGTTAGCCACCCAACTATGTGTATGGCCTACTTGTGCAAGGGAATGCTAAAACTAAGATTTTGAGTTTGTTCATCGATTGGTGACAGTATAAGCCAAATAAAGCTAACCAAATATCAAACTATGCACCTAAATACCAATATTGGAGGTACATGCATGTTGTCGCCCAAAGTATGTGTATGGCCATCTAGATTTCAGTGTTGATCGTGAACGTAGAGGTGGAAGGGAATGCTAAAACCAAGACTTTGAGTTTGTTCATCGATTGGTGACGGTATAAACCAAATAAAGCTAACCGAATATCAAACTATGCACCAAAATGCCAATATTGGAGGTACATGCATGTTGGCCACCCAAGTATGTGTATCGCCTGCTTTATTTAAGTGTTGATCGTGAACGTAGGGGTTGAAGGGAATGCTAAAACAAAGATTTTTAGTTGTGTTCATGGATTGGATTGGTGACGATATGAGCCAAATAAAGCTAATCGAATATCAAACTATGCACCAAACTGGTAGTATCAGAGGTACATGCATGTTGTCCATTGTATGGCCATCTAGATTTGAGTGTTGATCGTGAACGTAGAGGTTGAAGGGAATGCTAAAATCAAAATTTTTAGTTTGTTCATGGATTGGATTGGTGACGGTATGAGCCAAACAAAGCTAACCGAATATCAAACTATGCACCAAAATGCCAGTATCGGAGGTACATCCATGTTGGCCACCCAAGTATGTGTATGGCTTACTTGTGCAAGGTAATGCTAAAACTAAGATTTTGAGTTTGTTCATCAATTTGTGACGGTATAAGCCAAATAAAGCTAACCAAATATCAAACTATGCACCAAAATGCCAATATTGGAGGTACATGCATGTTGGCCACCAAAGTATGTGTATGGCCATCTTGATTTGATCGTGAACGTAGAGGTGGAAGGGAATGATAAAACCAAGACTTTGAGTTTGTTCATCGATTGGTGACAGTATCAGCCAAATAAAGCTATCCGAATATCAAACTATGCACCAAAATACCAATATTGGAAGTACATGCATGTTGGCCACCCAAGTATGTGTATCGCCTGGTTGAGTGTTGATCGTGAACGTAGAGGGTGAAGGGAATGCTAAAGCCAAGGTTTTTAGTTTGTTCATGGATTGGATTGGTGGATTGGATTGGTGACGACATGAGCCAACTAAAGCTAATCGAATATCAAACTATGCATATTTGGCTTATACCGTCACCAGTTGATGAACAAACTCAAAATCTTACTTTTAGCATTCCCTTGCACAAGTAGGCCATACACATACTTGGGTGGCCAACATGGTGAAGATTTTTAGTTTGTTCATGGATTGGATTGGTGACGGTATGAGCAAATCAAGCTAATCGAATATCAAAATATGCACCAAAATGGCAGTATTGGAGGTACATGCATGTTGTCCACCCAAGTATGTGTATGGCCTTCTATATTTGAGTGTTGATCGTCAACGTAGAGGTGAAAGGGAATGCAAAAACCAAGATTTTTAGTTTGTTCATGGATTGGATTGGTGGATTGGATTGGTGACGAAATGAGCCAACGAAAGCTAATCGAATATCAAACTATGCATATTTGGCTTATACCATCACCAATTGATGAACAAACTCAAAATCTTAGTTTTAGCATTCCCTTGCACAAGTAGGCGATTCACATACTTGGGTGGCAAACATGGTGTGGGTGGCCAACATGGTGAAGATTTTTAGTTTGTTCATAGATTGGATTGGTGACGGTATGAGCAAATCAAGCTAATCGAATATCAAACTATGCACCAAAATGGCAGTATTGGAGGTACATGCATGTTGTCCACCCAAGTATGTGTATGGCCTTCTAGATTTGAGTGTTGATCGTCAACCTAGAGGTGAAAGGGAATGCTAAAACCAAGATTTTTAGTTTGTTCATGGATTGGATTGGTGACGACATGAGCCAAATAAAGCTAATCGAATATCAAACTATGCACCAAACCGGCAGTATCAGAGGTACATGCATGTTGTCTACCCAAGTATGTGTATGGCCATCTAGATTTGAGTGTTGATCGTGAACGTAGAGGTTGAAGGGAATGTTAAAAGGAAAATTTTTAGTTTGTTTATGAATTGGTGATGGTTTAAGCCAAATAAAGCTAACCGAATTTCAAAATATGCACCAAAATGCCTATATCTGAGGTACATGCATGTTGGCCACCCAAGTGTGTGTATGGCCTGCTTGATTTCAGTGTGAACGTAGAGGTGAAAGGGAATGCTAAAACCAAGCTTTTTAGTTTGTTCATGGATTGGATTGGTGACGATATGAGCCAAATAAAGCTAATCGAATATCAAACTATGCACCAAACTGGCAGTATCAGAGGTACATGCATGATGTCCACCCAAGTATGTGTATGGTCATCTAGATTGGAGTGATGATCGTGAACGTAGAGGTGAAAGGGAATGCTAAAGCCAAGATTTTTAGTTTGTTCATGGATTGGATTGGTGACGGTATGAGCCAAACAAAGCTAACCGAATATCAAACTATGCACCAAAATGCCAGTATCGGAGGTACATCCATGTTGGCCACCCAAGTATGTGTATGGCCTACTGGTGCAAGGTAATGCTAAAACTAAGCTTTTGAGTTTGTTCATCGATTGGTGACGGTATAAGCCAAATAAACCTATCCAAATATCAAACTATGCACCAAAATGTCTGTATCGGAGGTACTTGCATGTTGGCCACCGAAGTATGTGTATGGCTTGCTTGATTTGAGTGTGAACGTAGAGGTGAAAGGGAATGCTAAAACCAAGATTTTTAGTTTGTTCATGGATTGGATTGGTGACGATATGAGCCAAATAAAGCTAATCGAATATCAAACTATGCACCAAAGTGGTAGTATCAGAGGTACATGCATGTTGTCCATTGTATGGCCATCTAGATTTGAGTGATGATCGTGAACGTAGAGGTTGAAGGGAATGCCAAAATCAAAATTTTTAGTTGGTTCATGGATTGGATTGGTGACGGTATGACCCAAACAAAGCTAACCGAATATCAAACTATGCACCAAAATGTCAGTATCGGAGGTACATCCATGTTGGCCACCCAAGTATGTGTATGGCTTACTTGTCCAAGGTAATGCTAAAACTAAGATTTTGAGTTTGTTCATCAAATTGGGACGGTATAAGCCAAATAAAGCTAACCAAATATCAAACTATGCACCAAAATGCCAATCTTGGAGGTACATGCATGTTGGACACCAAAGTATGTGTAAGGCCATCTAGATTTGAGTGTTGAGTGTTGATCGTGAACGTAGAGATTGAAGGGAATGCTAAAATCAAAATTTTTAGTTTGTTCATGGATTGGATTGGTGACGGTATGACCCAAAGAAAGCTAACCGAATATCAAACTATGCACCAAAATGTCAGTATCGGAGGTACATCCATGTTGGCCACCCAAGTATGTGTATGGCCTACTTGTCCAAGGTAATGCTAAAACTAAGATTTTGAGTTTGTTCATCAAATTGGGACGGTATAAGCCAAATAAAGCTAACCAAATATCAAACTATGCACCAAAATGCCAATATTGTAGGTACATGCATGTTGGCTACCAAAGTATGTGTTTGGCCATCTCGATTTGATCGTGAACGTAGAGGTGGAAGGGAATGGCAAAACCAAGACTTTGAGTTTGTTCATCGATTGGTGACGGTATCAGCCAAATAAAGCTAACCGAATATCAAACTATGCACCAAAATGCCAATATTGGAAGTACATGCATTTTGGCCACCCAAGTATGTGTATGGCCATCTAGATTTGAGTGTTGATCGTGAACGTAGAGGTTGACGGGAATGTTAAAAGCAAAATTTTTAGTTTGTTCAAGTATTGGTGATGGTTTAAGCCAAATAAAGCTAACCCAATTTCAAAATATGCACCAAAATGCCTGTCTCGGAAGTACATGCATGTTGGCCACCCAAGTATGTGTATGGCCTGCTTGATTTGAGTGTGAACGTAGAGGTGAAAGGGAATGCTAAAACCAAGATTTTTGGTTTGTTCATATGAATTGGTGACGGTTTAAGCCAAATAAAGCTGACCGAATTTCAAACTATGCACCAAAATGCCTATATCGGAGGTACATGCATGTTGGCCACCCAAGTATGTGTATGGCCTGCTTGATTTGAGTGTGAACGTAGAGGTGAAAGGGAATGCTAAAACCAAGATTTTTAGTTTGTTCATGGATTGGATTGGTGACGATATGAGCCAAATAAAGCTAATTGAATATCAAACTATGCACCAAACTGGTAGTATCAGAGGTACATCCATGTTGTCCATTGTATGGCCATCTAGATTTGAGTGTTGATCGTGAACGTAGAGGTTGAAGGGAATGCTTAAAATGAAAATTTTTAGTTTGTTCATGGATTGGTGACGGTATAAGCCAAATAAATCTAACCAAATATCCAACTATGCACCAAAATGCCAATCTTGGAGGTACATGCATGTTGGCCACCAAAGTATGTGTAAGGCCATCTAGATTTGAGTGTTGATCGTGAACGTAGAGGGAGAGGTTGAAGGGAATGCTAAAACCAAGATTTTTAGTTTGTTCATGGATTGGATTGGTGACGGTATGAGCCAAACAAAGCTAACCGAATATCAAACTATGCACGAAAATGCCTGTATCGGAGGTACATCCATGTTGGCCACCCAAGTATGTGTATGGCCTACTTGTGCAAGGTAATGCTAAAACTAAGATTTTGAGTTTGTTCATCGATTGGTGACGGTATAAACCAAATAAAGCTAACCAAATATCAAACTATGCACCAAATGCCAATATTGGAGGTACATGCATGTTGTCCACCCAAGTATGTGTATGGCCTACAAGATTTCAGTGTTGATCGTGAACGTAGAGGTGAAAGGGAATGCTAAAACCAAGATTATTAGTTTCTTCATGGATTGGATTGGTGACGATATGCGCCAAATAAAGCTAATCGAATATCAAACTATGCACCAAACTGGTAGTATCAGAGGTACATGCATGTTGTCCACCCAAGTATGTGTATGGCCATCTAGATTTGAGTGTTGATCGTGAACGTAGAGGTTGAAGGGAATGTTAAAATCAAAATTTTTAGTTTGTTCATGGATTGGTGACGGTATAAGCCAAATAAAGCTAACCGAATATCCAACTATGCACCAAAATGCCAATCTTGGAGGTACATGCATGTTGTCCACCAAAGTATGTGTAAGGCCATCTAGATTTGAGTGTTGATCGTGAACGTAGAGGGAGAGGTTGAAGGGAATGCTAAAACCAAGATTTTTAGTTTGTTCATGGATTAGATTGGTGACGGTATGAGCCAAACAAAGCTAACCGAATATCAAACTATGCACCAAAATGCCTGTATCGGAGGTACATCCATGTTGGCCACCCAAGTATGTGTATGGCCTACTTGTGCAAGGTAATGCTAAAACTAAGATTTTGAGTTTGTTCATCGATTGGTGACGGTATAAACCAAATAAAGCTAACGAAATATCAAACTATGCACCAAAATGCCAATATTGGAGGTACATGCATGTTGGCCACTTGCCATTTTGGTGCATAGTTTGGTATTCGATTAGCTTTATTTGCTCATACCGTCACCAATCCAATCCATGAACAAACTAAAAATCTTGGTTTCAGCAGTGAAAGGGAATGCTAAAACCAAGATTTTTAGTTTGTTCATGGATTGGATTGGTGATGACATGAGCCAACTAAAGCTAATCGAATATCAATCTATGCACGATGTTGGCCACCCAAGTATGTGTATGGCCTACATGTGCAAGGGAAAGTCTTGGTTTTAGCATTCCCTTCCACCTCTACGTTTACGATCAACACTCTAGTCTAGATGGCCATACACATACTTGCGTGGCCAACATGCATGTACCTCCAATATTGGTATTTTGGTGCATAGTTTGATATTTGGTTAGCTTTTTTTTTGGCTTATACCGTCACCAATCGATGAACAAACTCAAAATCTTAGTTTTAGCATTGAGTTTGTTCATCGATTGGTGACGGTATAAGCCAAATAAAGCTAACCGAATATCAAACTATGCACCAAAATGCCAATATTGGAGGTAGATGCATGTTGGCCACCCAACTATGTGTATGGTCTGCTTGATATGAGAGTGAACGTAGAGGTGAAAGGGATGCTAAAACCAAGATTTTTAGTTTGTTCATATGAACAAACTAATAATTTTGATTTTAGTATTCCCTTCAACCTCTATGTTCACGATCAACACTGAAATGTAGATGGCCATACAATGAACAACAAGCATGTACCTCTGATACTACCAGTTTGGTGCATAGTTTGATATTCGATTAGCTTTATTTGACACATATCGTCACCAATCCAATCCATGGATTGGTGACGGTGGAAGCCAAATAAAGCTAACCGAATATCAAACTATGCACCAAAATGCCAATATTGGAGGTACATGCATGTTGGCCACCCAAGTATGTGTATGGCCATCTAGATTTGAGTGTTGATCGTGAACATAGAGGTGAAAGGGAATGCTAAAACCAAGATTTTTAGTTTGTTCATGGATGGGATTGGTGACGGTATGAGCAAATAAAGCTAATCGAATATCAAACTATGCACCAACATGGCAGTATTGGAGGTACATACATGTTGTCCCCCAAGTATGTGTATGGCCTTCTAGATTTCAGTGTTGATTGTGAACGTAGAGGTGAAAGGGAATGCTACAACCAAGATTTTTAGTTTATTCATTGATTGGTGACGGTATAAGCCAAATAAAGCTAACCGAATTTCAAACTATGCACCAAAATGCCTATATCGGAGGTACATGCATGTTAGCCACCCAAGTATGTGTATGGCCATCTAGATTTGAGTGTGAACGTAGAGGTGAAAGGGAATGCTAAAACCAAGATTTTTAGTTTGTTCATGGATTGGATTGGTTATGATATGAGCCAAATAAAGCTAATCAAATATCAAACTATGCACCAAATTGGTAGTATCAGAGGTACATGCATGTTGTCCATTTTATGGCCATCTAAATTTGAGTGTTGATCGTAAACGTAGAGGTTGAAGGGAATGCTAAAATCAAAATTTTTAGTTTGTTCATGGATTGGTGACGGTATAAGCCAAATAAAGCTAACCGAATATCAAACTATGCATCAAAATGTCAATATTGGAGGTACATGCATGTTGTCCACCCAAGTATGTGTATGGCCATCTAGATTTGAGTGTTGAGTGTTGAGTTTGTTCATCGATTGGTGACGGTATAAGCCAAATAAAGCAAACCGAATATCAAACTATGCACCAAAATGCCAATATTGGAGGTACATGGATGTTGGCCACCGAAGTATGTGTATCGCCTGCTTGATTTGAGTGTTGATCGTGAACGTAGAGGTTGAAGGGAATGTTAAAATCAAAATTTTTTGTTCATGGATTGGTGACGGTATAAGCCAAATAAAGCTAACCGAATTTCAAACTATGCACCAAAATGCTTATATCGGAGGTACATGCATATTGGTCACCCAAGTATGTGTATGGTCTGCTTGATATGAGAGTGAACGTAGAGGTGAAAGGGATGCTAAAACCAAGATTTTTAGTTTGTTCATGGATTGGATTGGTGACGGTATGAGCAAATAAAGCTAATCAAATATCAAAGTATGCACCAACATGGCAGTATTGGAGGTACATGCATGTTGTCCACCCAAGTATGTGTATGGCCTTCTCGATTTCAGTGTTGATCGTGAACGTAGAGGTGAAAGGGAATGCTAAAACCAAGATTTTTAGTTTCTTCATGGATTGGATTGGTGACGATATGAGCCAAATAAAGCTAATCGAATATCAAACTATGCACCAAACTGGTAGTATCAGAGGTACATGCATGTTGTCCACCCAAGTATGTGTATGGCCATCTAGATTTGAGTGTTGATTGTGAACGTAGAGGTTGAAGGGAATGTTAAAATCAAAATTTTTAGTTTGTTCATGGATTGGTGACGGTATAAGCCAAATAAAGCTAACCGAATTTCAAATTATGCACCAAAATGCCTATATCGGAGGTACATGCATGTTGTCCACCCAAGTATGTGTATGGCCTGCTTGATTTGAGTGTGAACGTAGAGGTGAAAGGGAATGCTAAAACCAAGATTTTTAGTTTGTTCATGAATTGGATTGGTGATGATATGAGCCAAATAAAGCTAATCAAATATCAAACTATGCACCAAACTGGTAGTATCAGAGGTACATGCATGTTGTCCATTGTATGGCCATCTAGATTTGAGTGTTGATCATGAACGTAGAGGTTGAAGGGAATGCTTAAAATGAAAATTTTTAGTTTGTTCATGGAATGGTGACGGTATAAGCCAAATAAAGCTAACCGAATATCCAACTATGCACCAAAATGCCAATCTTGGAGGTACATGCATGTTGTCCACCAAAGTATGTGTAAGGCCATCTAGATTTGAGTGTTGATCGTGAACGTAGAGGGAGAGGTTGAAGGGAATGCTAAAACCAAGATTTTTAGTTTGTTCATGGATTAGATTGGTGACGGTATGAGCCAAACAAAGCTAACCGAATATCAAACTATGCACCAAAATGCCTGTATCGGAGGTACATCCATGTTGGCCACCCAAGTATGTGTATGGCCTACTTGTGCAAGGTAATGCTAAAACTAAGATTTTGAGTTTGTTCATCGATTGGTGACGGTATAAACCAAATAAAGCTAACGAAATATCAAACTATGCATCAAAATGCCAATATTGGAGGTACATGCATGTTGGCCACTTGCCATTTTGGTGCATAGTTTGGTATTCGATTAGCTTTATTTGCTCATACCGTCACCAATCCAATCCATGAACAAACTAAAAATCTTGGTTTCAGCAGTGAAAGGGAATGCTAAAACCAAGATTTTTAGTTTGTTCATGGATTGGATTGGTGATGACATGAGCCAACTAAAGCTAATCGAATATCAATCTATGCACGATGTTGGCCACCCAAGTATGTGTATGGCCTACATGTGCAAGGGAAAGTCTTGGTTTTAGCATTCCCTTCCACCTCTACGTTTACGATCAACACTCTAATCTAGATGGCCATACACATACTTGCGTGGCCAACATGCATGTACCTCCAATATTGGTATTTTGGTGCATAGTTTGATATTTGGTTAGCTTTATTTGGCTTATACCGTCACTAATCGATGAACAAACTCAAAATCTTAGTTTTAGCATTGAGTTTGTTCATCGATTGGTGACGGTATAAGCCAAATAAAGCTAACCGAATATCAAACTATGCACCGAAATGCCAATATTGGAGGTACATGCATGTTGGCCACCCAAGTATGTGTATCGCCTGCTTGATTTGAGTGTTGATCGTGAACGTAGAGGTTGAAGGGAATGCTAAAACCAAGATTTTTAGTTTGTTCATGGATGGGATTGGTGACGGTATGAGCAAATAAAGCTATGGATGTTGGCCACCGAAGTATGTGTATCGCCTGCTTGATTTGAGTGTTGATCGTGAACGTAGAGGTTGAAGGGAATGTTAAAATCAAAATTTTTTGTTCATGGATTGGTGACGGTATAAGCCAAATAAAGCTAACCGAATTTCAAACTATGCACCAAAATGCTTATATCGGAGGTACATGCATGTTGGCCACCCAAGTATGTGTATGGTCTGCTTGATATGAGAGTGAACGTAGAGGTGAAAGGGATGCTAAAACCAAGATTTTTAGTTTGTTCATATGAACAAACTAATAATTTTGATTTTAGTATTCCCTTCAACCTCTATGTTCACGATCAACACTGAAATGTAGATGGCCATACAATGAACAACAAGCATGTACCTCTGATACTACCAGTTTGGTGCATAGTTTGATATTCGATTAGCTTTATTTGACACATATCGTCACCAATCCAATCCATGGATTGGTGACGGTAGAAGCCAAATAAAGCTAACCGAATATCAAACTATGCACCAAAATGCCAATATTGGAGGTACATGCATGTTGGCCACCCAAGTATGTGTATGGCCATCTAGATTTGAGTGTTGATCGTGAACGTACAGGTGAAAGGGAATGCTAAAACCAAGATTTTTTTGTTCGTTCCTGGATTGGATTGGTGACGATATGAGCCAAATAAAGCTAATCGAATATCAAACTCTACACCAAACTGGCAGTATCAGAGGTACATGCATATTGTCCACCCATGTATGTGTATGGCCATCTAGATTTGAGTGTTGATCGTGAACGTAGAGGTTGAAGGGAATGTTAAAATCAAAATTTTTAGTTTGTTCATGGATTGGTGACTGTATAAGCCAAATAAAGCTAACCGAATTTCAAACTATGCACCAAAATGCCTATATTGCAGGTACATGCATGTTGGCCACCCAAGTATGTGTATGGCCTGCGTGATTTGAGTGTGAACGTAGAGGTGAAAGGGAATGCTAACACCAAGATTTTTAGTTTGTTCATGGATGGGATTGGTGACGGTATGAGCAAATAAAGCTAATCGAATATCAAACTATGCACCAACATGGCAGTATTGGAGGTACATGCATTTTGTCCCCCAAGTATGTGTATGGCCTTCTAGATTTGAGTGTTGATTGTGAACGTAGAGGTGAAAGGGAATGCTACAACCAAGATTTTTAGTTTGTTCATTGATTGGTGACGGTATAAGCCAAATAAAGCTAACCGAATATCAAACTATGCATCAAAATGTCAATATTGGAGGTACATGCATGTTGTCCACCCAAGTATGTGTATGGCCATCTAGATTTGAGTGTTGAGTGTTGAGTTTGTTCATCGATTGGTGACGGTATAAGCCAAATAAAGCAAACCGAATATCAAACTATGCACCAAAATGCCAATATTGGAGGTACATGGATGTTGGCCACCGAAGTATGTGTATCGCCTGCTTGATTTGAGTGTTGATCGTGAACGTAGAGGTTGAAGGGAATGTTAAAATCAAAATTTTTTGTTCATGGATTGGTGACGGTATAAGCCAAATAAAGCTACTCAGGCGCGTTAAGGACTGGGTCCAGCTGTTTTGCGCGCGCTGCCTAAATTACCCTTGAGGCGGGCGTTATCTTACCATAAACAGGAAGGCGGTTGTATCTATGTAAACAATGCAGAACCTTGGAATGCAATTAAGTACCTTCGCTATCACTGTACGGATGGACCGTTCTAGGCGTGTACTCTTCCTAACGGTCTTGTTCTTACCTCGTTCGACTAAACGTGATGCAATACGCACGTCTGTAACACTAAAAGTCATTCTAGAAAGCGCTTCCAGCAATTTTCAAAGCGTCTGTAGTGGAGTCACGTGCACCATGTACGGTAGCACGTGCCAGCTACTCTTGAATAAGCCGCATAATGGCCGCTTGGCAGCTCTTTTTCCGGAAGTAACTCATGCGGAATTCTACAGAAGAGAGCTGGAGTGTACTATTGGGTTTGATGGAGAAGAAATCTAGTTGTCTTTGATTTCACCGTGGGAAAAGTTCGTAGCTTACCGCTAAAGGTACGAAGTGAAGCTTTAAATGCCCGGTGGGCGTGGCATATTTGCCATTTCTAGCGCTCTAGAAAGTGACATCGACTATTCCCACGGATAAAAAGTTGGGCCAGTTGAAATAGAACGTATTGGTGCAAAAAGAAACGTGAAATTTTGCTCGCGCGAATTCCGCATATCACGTTTATTGCATTGATATACCCTGAGGGAGGGGCTTGGTACAGCTAAGTTGTTTGTGGGCGGGGCCTAAAATTATGTCCCAGTAAACAATATGGGTGGGGCTACATGTAACAATACTAAACAATTACTTTAAGCTTCTTCATTTGTCATAAAGTTGATTCAAATTTTGCCATAATATAGCCTCAGAAGACCTGGACCCAGTCCTTAATGCCCCTGAGTAACCGAATTTCAAACTATGCACCAAAATGCTTATATCGGAGGTACATGCATGTTGGCCACCCAAGTATGTGTATGGTCTGCTTGATATGAGAGTGAACGTAGAGGTGAAAGGGATGCTAAAACCAAGATTTTTAGTTTGTTCATATGAACAAACTAATAATTTTGATTTTAGTATTCCCTTCAACCTCTATGTTCACGATCAACACTGAAATGTAGATGGCCATACAATGAACAACATGCATGTACCTCTGATACTACCAGTTTGGTGCATAGTTTGATATTCGATTAGCTTTATTTGACACATATCGTCACCAATCCAATCCATGGATTGGTGACGGTAGAAGCCAAATAAAGCTAACCGAATATCAAACTATGCACCAAAATGCCAATATTGGAGGTACATGCATGTTGGCCACCCAAGTATGTGTATGGCCATCTAGATTTGAGTGTTGATCGTGAACATAGAGGTGAAAGGGAATGCTAAAACCAAGAATTTTTTGTTCGTTCCTGGATTGGATTTGTGACGATATGAGCCAAATAAAGCTCATCGAATATCAAACTCTACACCAAACTGGCAGTATCGGAGGTACATGCATATTGTCCACCCAAGTATGTGTATGGCCATCTAGATTTGAGTGTTGATCGTGAACGTAGAGGTTAAAGGGAATGTTAAAATCAAAATTTTTAGTTTGTTCATGGATTGGTGACTGTATAAGCCAAATAAAGCTAACCGAATTTCAAACTATGCACCAAAATGCCTATATTGCAGGTACATGCATGTTGGCCACCCAAGTATGTGTATGGCCTGCGTGATTTGAGTGTGAACGTAGAGGTGAAAGGGAATGCTAAAACCAAGATTTTTAGTTTGTTCATGGTGAGCCTACCACCAGTAAGCAGCTGCATGTGGGAGGGAGAAAACTGCCTGTTTCGCACTGCTTGAGCATGCAGAACCATTCCTGGAAGAAGTTGGGAACTGTACGTTTTCAATTTGTCAGTAAATTATGTACTCCTGGTTTGCCAAAGAGGAGGGTGGGTGCTCTTTCAAGTGCTTCCACATTTAACCACAAAGAGTGGATTGGATTGGAGACGATATAGGACCAAATAAAGCTAATCGAATATCAAACTATGCACCAAACTGGTAGTATCAGAGGTACATGCATGTTGTCCATTGTATGGCCATCTAGATTTGAGTGTTGATCGTGAACGTAGAGGTTGAAGGGAATGCTAAAATCAAAATTTTTAGTTTGTTCATGGATTGGTGACGGTATAAGCCAAATAAAGCTAACCGAATATCAAACTATGCACGAAAATGCCAATATTGGAGGTACATGCATTTTGGCCACCCAAGTATGTGTATGGCCATCTAGATTTGAGTGTTGAGTGTTGATCGTGAACGTAGAGGTTGAAGGGACTGCTAAAATCAAAATTTTTAGTTTGTTCATGGATTGGTGACGGTATAAGCCACATAAAGCTAACCGAATATCAAACTATGCACCAAAATATCGGAGGTACATGCATGTCGGCCACCCAAGAATGTGTATGGCCTGCTTGATTTGAGTTTGGGAATGCTAAAACCAAGACTTTGAGTTTGTTCATCGATTGGTGACGGTATAAGCCAAATAAAGCTAACCGAATATCAAACTATGCACCAAAATGCCAATATTGGAGGTACATGCATGTTGGCCACCCAAGTATGTGTATCGCCTGCTTGATTTGAGTGTTGATCGTGAACGTAGAGGTTGAAGGCAATTCTAAAACCAAGATTTTTAGTTTGTTCATGGATTGGATTGGTGACGGTATGAGCAAATAAAGCTAATCGAATATCAAACCACGCACCAAAATGGCATTATTGGAGGTACATGCATGTTGTCCACCCAAGTATGTGTATGGCCTTCTAGATTTGAGTGTTGATCGTGAACGTAGAGGTGAAAGGGAATGCTAAAACCAAGATTTTTAGTTTGTTCATGGATTGGATTGGTGACGGTATGAGCAAATAAAGCTAATCGAATATCAAACTACGCACCAAAATGGCAGTATTGGAGGTACATGCATGTTTTCCACCCAAGTATGTGTATGGCCTTCTAGATTTGAGTGTTGATCGTCAACGTAGAGGTGAAAGGGAATGCTAAAACCAAGATTTTTAGTTTGTTCATGGATTGGATTGGTGACATGAGCCAAGTAAAGCTAATCGAATATCAAACTATGCACCAAACTGGCAGTATCAGAGGTACATGCATGTTGTCCACCCAAGTATGTGTATGGCGATCTAAATTTGAGTGTTGATCGTGAACGTAGAGGTTGAAGGGAATGTTAAAATCAAAATTTTTAGTTTGTTCATGGATTGGTGACGGTATAAGCCACATAAAGCTAACCGAATATCAAACTATGCACCAAAATATCGGAGGTACATGCATGTTGGCCACCCAAGAATGTGTATGGCCTGCTTGATTTGAGTTTGGGAATGCTAAAACCAAGAGTTTGAGTTTGTTCATCGATTGGTGATGGTATAAGCCAAATAAAGCTAACCGAATATCAAACTATGCACCAAAATGCCAATATTGGAGGTACATGCATGTTGGCCACCCAAGTATGTGTATCGCCTGCTTGATTTGAGTGTTGATCGTGAACGTAGAGGTTGAAGGCAATGCTAAAACCAAGATTTTTAGTTTGTTCATGGATTGGATTGGTGACGGTATGAGCAAATAAAGATAATCGAATATCAAACTACGCACCAAAATTGCAGTATTGGAGGTACATGCATGTTATCCACCCAAGTATGTGTATGGCCTTCTAGATTTGAGTGTTGATCGTGAACGTAGAGGTGAAAGGGAATGCTAAAACCAAGATTTTTAATTTGTTCATGGATTGGATTGGTGACGATATGAGCCAAATAAAGGTAATCGAATATCAAACTATGCACCAAACTGGCAGTATCAGAGGTACAAGCATGTTGACCACTCAACTATGTGTATGGCCATCTAGATTTGAGTGTTGATCGTGAATGTCGAGGTTGAAGGGACTGTTAAAATCAAAATTTTTAGTTTGTTCATGGATTGGTGACGGTATAAGCCAAATAAAGCTAACCGAATTTCAAAGTATGCACGAAAATGTCTATATCGGAGGTACATGCAAGTTGGCCACCCAAGTATGTGTATGGCCTGCTTGATTTCAGTGTGAACGTAGAGGTGAAAGGGAATGCTAAAACCAAGATTTTTAGTTTGTTCATGGATTGGATTGGTGACGATATGAGCCAAATAAAGCTAATCGAATATCAAACTACGCACCAAACTGGTAGTATCAGAGGTACATGCATGTTGTCCAATGTATGGCCATCTAGATTTGAGTGATGATCGTGAACGTAGAGGTTGAAGGGAATGCTAAAATCAAAATTTTTAGTTCATGGATTAGTGACGGTATAAGCCAAATAAAGCTAAACGAATATCCAACTATGCACCAAAATGCCAATCTTGGAGGTACATGCATGTTGGCCACCAAAGTATGTGTAAGGCCATCTAGATTTGAGTGTTGATCGTGAACGTAGAGGGAGAGTTTGAAGGGAATGCTAAAACCAAGATTTTTAGTTTGTTCATGGATTGGATTGGTTACGGTATGAGCCAAACAAAGCTAACCGAATATCAAACTATGCACCAAAATGCCAGTATCGGAGGTATATCCGTGTTGGCCACCCAAGTATGTGTATGGCCTACTTGTGCAAGGTAATGCTAAAACTAAGATTTTGAGTTTGTTCATCGATTGGTGACGGTATAAGCCAAATAAAGCTAACCAAATATCAAACTATGCACCAAAATTCCAATATTGGAGGTACATGCATGTTGGCCACCAAAGTATGTGTATGGCCATCTAGATTTGATCTTGAACGTAGAGGTGGAAGGGAATGTTAAAACCAAGACTTTGAGTTTGTTCATCGATTGGTGACGGTATAAGCCAAATAAAGCTAACCGAATATCAAACTATGCACCAAAATGCCAATATTGGAAGTACATGCATGTTGGCCACCCAAGTATGTGTACCGCCTGCTTGGGTGTTGATTGTGAACGTAGAGGTTGAAGGGAATGCTAAAACCAAGATTTTTAGTTTGTTCATGGATTGAATTGGTGGATTGGATTGGTGACGACATGAGCCAACTAAAGCTAATCGAATATCAAACTATGCACCATGTTAGCCACCCAAGTATGTGTATGGCCTACTTGTGCACGGGAATGCTAAAACTAAGATTTTGAGTTTGTTCATCGATTGGTGACGGTATAAGCCAAATAAAGCTAACCGAATATCAAACTATGCATCAAAATGCCTATATCGGAGGTACATGCATGTTGGCCACCCAAGTATGTGTATGGCCTGCTTGATTTGAGTGTGAACGTAGAGGTGAAAGGGAATGCTAAAACCAAGATTTTTAGTTTGTTCTTATCAACAAACTAAAAATTTTGATTTTAGCATTCCCTTCAACCTCTACGTTCACGATCAACACTGAAATCTAGATGGCCATACAATGAACAACATGCATGTACCTCTGATACTACCAGCTTGGTAGATAGTTTGATATTCGATTAGCTTTATTTGACTCATTTCATCACCAATCCATGGATTGGTGACGGTAGAAGCCAAATAAAGCTAACCGAATATCAAACTATGCACCAAAATTCCAAAATTGGAGCTACATGCATGTTGGCCACCCAAGTATGTGTATGGCCATCTAGATTTGAGTGTTGATCGTGAACGTAGAGGTGAAAGGGAATGCTAAAACCAAGATTTTTAGTTCGTTCATGGATTGGATTGGTGACGATATGAGCCAAATAAAGCTAATCGAATATCAAACTGTATATAAACCAAACTGGCAGTATCAGAGGTACATGCATATTGTCCACCCAAGTATGTGTATGGCCATCTAGATTTGAGTGTTGATCTGAACGTAGAGGTTGAAGGGAATGTTAAAATCAAAATTTTTAGTTCATGGATTGGTGACGGTATAAGCCAAATAAAGCTAACCGAATTTCAAACTATGCACCAAAATGCCTATATTGGAGGTACATGCATGTTGGCCACCCAAGTATGTGTATGGCCTGCTTGATTTGAGTGTGAACGTAGAGGTGAAAGGGAATGCTAAAACCAAGATTTTTAGTTTGTTCATGGTGAGCCTACCACCAGTAAGCAACAGCATGTGGGAGGGAGAAAACTGCCTGTTTTGCACTGCTTGAGCATGCAGAACCATTCCTGGAAGAAGTTGGGAACTGTACGTTTTAAATTTGTCAGTAAATTATGTACTCCTGGTTTGCCAAAGAGGAGGGTGGGTGCTCTTTCAAGTGCTTCCACATTTAACCACAAAGAATGGATTGGATTGGTGACGATATGAGCCAAATAAATATAATCGAATATCAAACTATGCACCAAACTGGTAGTATCAGAGGTACATGCATGTTGTCCATTGTATGGCCATCTAGATTTGAGTGTTCATTGTGAACGTAGAGGTTGAAGGGAATGCTAAAATCAAAATTTTTAGTTTGTTCATGGATTGGTGACGGTATTAGCCAAATAAAGCTAACCGAATATCAAACTATCCACCAAAATGCCAATATTGGAGGTACATGCATGTTGGCCACCCAAGTATGTGTATGGCCATCTAGATTTGAGTGTTGAGTGTTGATCGTGAACGTAGAGGTTGAAGGGACTGCTAAAATTAAAACTTTTAGTTTGTTCATGGATTGGTGACGGTATAAGCCACATAAAGCTAACCGAATATCAAACTATGCACCAAAATATTGCAGGTACATGCATGTTGGCCACCCAAGAATGTGTATGGCCTGCTTGATTTGAGTTTGGAAATCCTAAAACCAAGACTTTGAGTTTGTTCGATTGGTGACGGTATAAGCCAAATAAAGCTAACCGAATATCAAACTATGCACCAAAATGCCAATATTGGAGGTACATGCATGTTGGCCACCCAAGTGTGTGTATCGCCTGCTTGATTTTAGTGTTAATCGTGAACGTAGAGGTTGAAGGGAATGCTAAAACCAAGATTTTTAGTTTGTTCATGGATTGGATTGGTGACGGTATGAGGAAATAAAGCTAATTGAAAATCAAACTATGCACTAAAATGGCAGTATTGGAGGTACATGCATGTTGTCCACCCAAGTATGTGTATGGCCTTCTAGATTTGAGTGTTGATCGTGAACGTAGAGGTGAAAGGGAATGCTAAAACCAAGATTTTTAGTTTGTTCATGGATTGGATTGGTGACGATATGAGCCAAGTAAAGCTAATCGAATATCAAACTATGCACCAAACTGGCAGTAACAGAGGTACATGCATGTTGTCCACCCAAGTATGTGTATGGCCATCTAGATTTGAGTGTCGATCGTGAACGTAGAGGTCAAAGGGAATGCTAAAACCAAGATTTTTAGTTTGTTCATGGGTTGGATTGGTGATGATATGAGCCAAATAAAGCTAATCGAATATCAAACTATGCACGAAACTGGCAGTATCAGAGGTACATGCATGTTGTCCACTCAAGTATGTGTATGGCCATCTAGATTTGAGTGTTGATCGTGAACGTAGAGGTTGAAGGGAATGTTGAAATGAAAATTTTTAGTTTGTTCATGGATTAGTGACGGTATAAGCCAAATAAAGCTAACCGAATTTCAAATTATGCACCAAAATGCCTATATCGGAGGTACATGCATGTTGGCTACCCAAGTATGTGTATGGCCTGCTTGATTTGAGTGTGAACGTAGAGGTGAAAGGGAATGCTAAAACCAAGATATTTAGTTTCTTCATGGATTGGATTGGTGACGATATGAGCCAAATAAAGCTAATCGAGTATCAAACTATGCACCAAACAGGCAGTATCAGAGGTACATGCATGATGTCCACCCAAGTATGTGTATGGCCATCTAGATTGGAGTGATGATCGTGAACGTTGAGGTGAAAGGGAAGGGAATGCTAAAATCAAAATTTTTAGTTTGTTCATGGATTGGTGACAGTATAAGCCAAATAAAGCTAACCGAATTTCAAACTATGCACCAAAATGCCTATATCGGAGGTACATGCATGTTGGCCACCCAAGTATGTGTATGGCCTGCTTGATTTGAGTGTGAACGTAGAGGTGAAAGGGAATGCTAAAACTAAGATTTTTAGTTTGTTCATGGTGAGCCTACCACCAGTAAGCAACAGCATGTGGGAGGGAGAAAACTGACTGTTTTGCACTGCTTGAGCATGCAGAACCATTCCTGGAAGAAGTTGGGAACTGTACGTTTTAAATTTGTCAGTAAATTATGTACTCCTGGTTTGCCAAAGAGGAGGGTGGGTGCTCTTTCAAATGCTTCCACATTTAACCACAAAGAGTGGATAGGATTGGAGACGATATGAGCCAAATAAAGCTAATCGAATATGAAACTATGTACCAAACTGGTAGTATCAGAGGTACATGCATGTTGTCCATTGTATGGCCATCTAGATTTGAGTGTTGATCGTGAACGTAGAGGTTGAAGGGAATGCTAAAATCAAAATTTTTAGTTTGTTCATGGATTGGTGACGGTATAAGCCAAATAAAGCTAACCGAATATCAAACTATGCACCAAAATGCCAATATTGGAGGTACATGCATGTTGGCCACCCAAGTATGTGTATGGCCATCTAGATTTGAATGTTGAGTTTGGGAATGCTAAAACCAAGAGTTTGAGTTTGTTCATCGATTGGTGACGGTATAAGCCAAATAAAGCTAACCGAATATCAAACTATGCACCAAAATGCCAATATTGGAGGTACATGCATGTTGGCCACCCAAGTATGTGTATCGCCTGCTTGATTTTAGTGTTGATCGTGAACGTAGAGGTTGAAGGGAATGCTAAAACCAAGATTTTTAGTTTGTTCATGGATTGGTGACGGTATAAGCCAAATAAAGCTAACAGAATATCAAACTATGCACGAAAATGCCAATATTGGAGGTACATGCATTTTGGCCACCCAAGTATGTGTATGGCCATCTAGATTTGAATGTTGAGTGTTGATCGTGAACGTAGAGGTTGAAGGGACTGCTAAAATCAAAATTTTTAGTTTGTTCATGGATTGGTGACGGTATAAGCCACATAAAGCTAACCGAATATCAAACTATGCACCAAAATATCGGAGGTACATGCATGTTGGTCACCCAAGAATGTGTATGGCCTGCTTGATTTGAGTTTGGGAATGCTAAAACCAAGACTTTGAGTTTGTTGGATTGGTGACGGTATAAGCCAAATAAAGCTAACCGAATATCAAACTATGCACCAAAATGCCAATATTGGAGGTACATGCATGTTGGCCACCCAAGTATGTGTATCGCCTGCTTGATTTTAGTGTTGATCGTGAACGTAGAGGTTGAAGGGAATGCTAAAACCAAGATTTTTAGTTTGTTCATGGATTGGATTGGTGACGGTATGAGCAAATAAAGCTAATCGAATATCAAACTACGCACCAAAATGGCAGTATTGGAGGTACATGCATGTTGTCCACCCAAGTATGTGTATGGCCTTCTAGATTTGAGTGTTCATCGTGAACGTAGAGGTGGAAGGGAATGCTAAAACCAAGATTTTTAGTTTGTTCATGGATTGGATTGGTGACTACATGAGCCAAGTAAAGCTAATCGAATATCAAACTATGCACCAAACTGGCAGTATCAGAGGTACATGCATGTTGTCCACCGAAGTATGTGTATGGCCATCTAGATTTGAGTGTTGATCGTGAACGTAGAGGTATGCTAAAACCAAGATTTTTAGTTTGTTCATGGATTGGATTTGTGACGATATGAGCCAAGTAAAGCTAATCGAATATCAAACTATGCACCAAACTGGCAGTATCAGAGGTACATGCATGTTGTCCACCCAAGTATGTGTATGGCCATCTAGATTTAAGTGTTGATCGTGAAGGTAGAGGTATGCTAAAACCAAGATTTTTAGTTTGTTCATGGATTGGATTGGTGACGATATGAGCCAAGTAAAGCTAATCGAATATCAAACTATGCACCAAACTGGCAGTATCAGAGGTACATGCATGTTGTCCACCCAAGTATGTGTATGGCCATCTAGATTTGAGTGTCGATCGTGAACGTAGAGGTGAAAGGGAATGCTAAAACAAAGATTTTTAGTTTGTTCATGGGTTGGATTGGTGACGATATGAGCCAAATAAAGGTAATCGAATATCAAACTATGCACGAAACTGGCAGTATCAGAGGTACATGCATGTTGTCCACTCAAGTATGTGTATGGCCTTCTAGATTTTAGTGTTGATCGTGAACGTAGAGGTTAAAGGGAATGCTAAAACCAAGATTTTTAGTTTGTTCATGGATTGGATTGGTGACGACATGAGCCAAGTAAAGCTAATCGAATATCAAACGATGCACTAAACTGGCAGTATCAGAGGTACATGCATGTTGTCCACCCAAGTATGTGTATGGCCATCTAGATTTGAGTGTTGATCGTGAACGTAGAGGTATGCTAAAACCAATATTTTTAGTTTGTTCATGGATTGGATTGGTGACGATATGAGCCAAATAAAGCTAATCGAATATCAAACTATGCACCAAAATGGCAGTATTGGAGGTACATGCATGTTGTCCACCCAAGTATGTCTTTGGCCATCTAGATTTGAGTGTTGATCGTGAATGTAGAGGTGAAAGGGAATGCTAAAACCAAGATTTTTAGTTTGTTCATGGATTGGATTGGTGACATGAGCCAAATAAAGCTAATCGAATATCAAACTATGCACCAAACTGGCAGTATCAGAGGTACATGCATGTTGTCCACCCAAGTATGTGTATGGCCATCTAGATTTTAGTGTTGATCGTGAACGTAGAGGTATGCTAAATCCAAGATTTTTAGTTTGTTCATGGATTGGATTTGTGACGATATGAGCCAAGTAAAGCTAATCGAATATCAAACTATGCACCAAACTGGCAGTATCAGAGGTACATGCATGTTGTCCACCCAAGTATGTGTATGGCCATCTAGATTTGAGTGTTGATCGTGAATGTAGAGGTATGCTAAAACCAAGATTTTTAGTTTGTTCATTGAACAAACTAAAAATCTTGGTTTTAGCATTCCCTTTCAGCTCTACGTTCACGATCGACACTCAAATCTAGATGGCCATACACATACTTGGGTGGACAACATGCATGTACCTCTGATACTGCCAGTTTGGTGCATAGTTTGATATTCGATTAGCTTTACTTGGCTCATATCGTCACCAATCCAATCCATTGGATTGGTGACGACATGAGCCAAATAAAGCTAATCGAATATCAAACTATGCACCAAACTGGCAGTATCAGAGGTACATGCATGTTGTCCACCCAAGTATGTGTATGGCCATCTAGATTTGAGTGTTGATCGTGAACGTAGAGGTTGAAGGGAATGTTAAAATCAAAATTTTTAGTTTGTTCATGGATTGGTGACAGTATAAGCCAAATAAAGCTAACCGAATTTCAAACTATGCACCAAAATGCCTATATCGGAGGTACATGCATGTTGGCCACCCAAGTATGTGTATGGCCTGCTTGATTTGAGTGTTAATGTAGAGGTGAAAGGGAATGCTAAAACCAAGATTTTTAGTTCATGGTGAGCCTACCACCAGTAAGCAACAGCATGTGGGAGGGAGAAAACTGCCTGTTTTGCACTGCTTGAGCATGCAGAACCATTCCTGGAAGAAGTTGGGAACTGCACGTTTTAAATTTGTCAGTAAATTATGTACTCCTGGTTTGCCAAAGAGGAGGGTGGGTGCTCTTTCAAGTGCTTCCACATTTAACCACAAAGAGTGGATTGGATTGGTGACGATATGAGCCAAATAAAGCTAATCGAATATGAAACTATTCATGTATTGGTGACGGTATAAGCTAAATAAAGCTAACCGAATTTCAAACTATGCACCAAAATGCCTATATCGGAGGTACATGTATGTTGGCCACCCAAGTATGTGTATGGCCTGCTTGATTTGAGTGTGAACGTAGAGGTGAAAGGGAATGCTAAAACCAAGATTTTTAGTTTGTTCATGGATTGGATTGGTGACGATATGAGCCAAATAAAGCTAATTGAATATCAAATTATGCACCAAACTGGTAGTATCAGAGGTACATGCATGTTGTCCATTGTATGGCCATCTAGATTTGAGTGTTGATCGTGAACGTAGAGGTTGAAGGGAATGCTAAAACCAAAATTTTTAGTTTGTTCATGGATTGGTGACGGTATAAGCCAAATAAAGCTAACCGAATATCAAACTATGCACCAAAATATCGGAGGTACATGCATGTTGGCCACCCAAGAATGTGTATGGCCTGCTTGATTTGAGTGTGGGAATGCTAAAACCAAGACTGAGTTTGTTCATCGATTGGTGACGGTATAAGCCAAATAAAGCTAACCGAATATCAAACTATGCACCAAAATATCGGAGGTACATGCATGTTGGCCACCCAAGAATGTGTATGGCCTGCTTGATTTGAGTGTGGGAATGCTAAAACCAAGACTGAGTTTGTTCATCGATTGGTGACGGTATAAGCCAAATAAAGCTAACCGAATATCAAACTATGCACCAAAATGCCAATATTGGAGGTACATGCATGTTGGCCACCCAACTATGTGTATCGCCTGCTTGATTTGAGTGTTGATTGTGAACGCAGAGGTTGAAGGGAATGCTAAAACCAAGATTTTTAGTTTGTTCATGGATTGCATTGGTGACGGTATGAGCAAATAAAGCTAATCGAATATCAAACTATGCACCAAAATGGCAGTACTGGAGGTACATGCATGTTGTCCACCCAAGTATGTGTATGGCTTTCTAGATTTGAGTGTTGATCGTGAACGTAGAGGTGAAAGGGAATGCTAAAACCAAGATTTTTAGTTTGTTCATGGATTGGATTGGTGACGACATGAGCCAAATAAAGCTAATCGAATATCAAACTATGCACCAAACTGGCAGTATCAGAGGTACATGCATGTTGTCCACCCAAGTATGTGTATGGCCATCTAGATTTGAGTGTTGATCGTGAACGTAGAGGTTGAAGGGAATGTTAAAATCAAAATTTTTAGTTTGTTCATGGATTGGTGACAGTATAAGCCAAATAAAGCTAACCGAATTTCAAACTATGCACCAAAATGCCTATATCGGAGGTACATGCATGTTGGCCACCCAAGTATGTGTATGGCCTGCTTGATTTGAGTGTGAACGTAGAGGTGAAAGGGAATGCTAAAACCAAGATTTTTAGTTTGTTCATGGATTGGATTGGTAACGATATGAGCCAAATAAAGCTAATCGAATATCAAACTATGCACCAAAGTGGTAGTATCAGAGGTACATGCATGTTGTCCATTGTATGGCTGTGTAGATTTCAGTGTTGATCGTGAACGTAGAGGTTGAAGGGAATGCTAAAATCAAAATTTTTAGTTTGTTCATGGATTGATGACGGTATAAGCCAAATAAAGCTAACCGAATATCAAACTATGCACCAAACTGGCAGTATCAGAGGTACATGCATGTTGTCCACCCAAGTATGTGTATGGCCATCTAGATTTGAGTGTTGATCGTGAACGTAGAGGTTGAAGGGAATGTTAAATTCAAAATTTTTAGTTTGTTCATGGATTGGTGACGGTATAAGCCAAATAAAGCTAACCGAATATCAAACTATGCACCAAAATGCCAATATCGGAGGTACATGCCTGATGGCCACCCAAGTATGTGTATGGCCTGCTTGATTTGAGTGTTGATCGTGAACGCAGAGGTTGAAGGGAATGCTAAAACCAAGATTTTTAGTTTGTTCGTGGATTGGATTGGTGACGGTATGAGCAAATAAAGCTAATCGAATATCAAACTATGCACCAAAATGGCAGTATCGGTTGATCGTGAACGTAGAGGGTGGAAGGGAATGCTAAAACGAAGAGTTTGACACCATGAGACATGGAATGCCACACTTTGAGACACCATGACACATTATGAGACGCCATGAGACACCATGAAGGATCATGAGACACAAGGAAACGTCATGAGACACCATGAGATACCATGAAACACTTACCTCTATGTTCACGATTAACACTCAAATCAAGCAGGCCATACACATACTTGGGTGGCTAACATGCATGTACCTCCGATATTGGCATTTTGGTGCATAGTTTGATATTCGGTTAGTTTTATTTGGCTTATACCGTCACCAATCCATGAACAAACTCAAAATCTTGGTTTTAGCATTCCCTTCCATGACCAATCTGTCCACAGTTACTGCATGTGCAGGTTCTTACTTGCCGCTCATATCCTTCAGCTTCTAATTCCTCAAGCTGATTTCTCTTTCCATTAGCTGCACTAGTGCTTCAGCTTCTCTGTTCCTTCACAATAGGCGTACCTGTCCAGCTAGAGAGCAACTTGACAAAGAGAATGCAAACTCAGAAATGCAGGGAATTCTAAAACCAAGATTTGTAAATTACTAGTTGAGTGCGTTTAGCATTATGAGTTAGCCTTGTAAAGAGCCTCAGAACATGGCAGTATGTTTCAGTGCCAGGAAATAGCAAAAAAAAAAAGGAATACACAAAATCGTTAGGCTCTTGCTTCTCTGGCTTTGTCCTTTATAAATAAACTCGGTCTTTATGTTTCCCAGCTTTACAGCTTCCCAACTCGGCATAGTTTGATATTCGGTTAGCTTTATTTGGCTCATATCGTCACCAATCCATGAACAAACTCAAAATCTTTGTTTGATTTTAGCATTCCCTTTCACCTCTACGTTCACGATCAGCACTAAAATCAAGGCCATTCACATACTTGGGTGGCCAACATGCATGTACCTCCGATATTGGCATTTTGGTGCATAGTTTGATATTCGGTTAGCTTTATTTGGCTCATACCGTCACCAATCCGTGAACAAACTCAAAATCTTGGTTTTAGCATTCCCTTCTACCTCTACGTTCACGATCAACACTCAAATCAAGCAGGCCATACACATACTTGGGTGGCCAACATGCATGTACCTCCGATATTGGCATTTTGGTGCATAGTTTGATATTCGGTTCACTTTATTTGGCTCATATCGTCACCAATCCATGAACAAACTCAAAATCTTGGTTTTAGCATTGTTCATGGATTGGTGACGGCTAACCGAATATAACAAGTGTATGGCCTGCTTGATTTGAGTGTTGATCATGAACGTATATATAGATATACAGGACAACATGCATGTACCTCCGACACTGGCATTTTGGTGCACAGTTTGATATTCGGTTAGCCTTATTTGGCTAATACTGTCACCAATCCATGAACAAACTCAAAATCTTGGTTATAGCATTCCCTGCCACCTATAAGCACTATTACCTCCAATGTAGAGGAAAGTTATATATTCTATCATTGAATGACCTAAAAGTTGGTGTAATACTAATAATTTGTTAAATGATATGTTTCATGCATTGTGCTTGTTTGTTGCCTGCTGTAAGAGGGAACTGTACTATGTATTTGTTGTGATGACCCAAGTATGTGTATGGCCTGCTTGATTTGAGTGTTGATCGTCAACGTAGAGGTTGAAGGGAATGCTAAACCCAAGATTTTTAGTTGGTTCATGGATTGGATTGGTGACGGTATGAGCAAATAAAGCTAATCGAATATCAAACTATGCACCAAAATGGCAGTATCGGAGGTACATGCATGTTGTCCACTCAAGTATGTGTATGGCCTTCTAGATTTGAGTGTTGATCATGAACGTAGAGGTTGAAGGGATTGCTAAAACCAAGATTTTTAGTTTGTTCATGGATTGGTGACGGCTAACCGAATATAACAATGCACCATGTTGGCCACCCAAGTTTGTGTATGGCCTGCTTGATTTGAGTGTTGATCGTGAACGTAGAGGGTAGGTGGAAGGCAAACTAAAAATCTTGGTTTTAGCATTCCCTTCAACTCTACGTTCACGATCAACACTCTAATCTAGAAGGCCATACACATACTTCGGTGGAGAACATGCATGTACCTCCGATCCTGCCATTTTGGATCATGAACGTAGAGGTTGAAGGGAATGCTAAAACAAAGAATTTTAGTTTGTTCATACAACATTAAATCTATGTAGTACGAGGTCTCAACCAGGTATTCGTTGGAAGACCAGATATGGGGTACGGCAATCCTGGGTGTTGACACTCAAATCAAGCAGGCCATACACAAACGTGGGTGGCCAACATGGTGCATTGTTTTAGTTTGTTCATGGATTGGATATGAGCCAAATAAAGCTAATCGAATATCAAACTATGCACCAAACTGGTAGTATCAGAGGTACATGCATGTTGTCCATTGTATGGCCATGTAGATTTCAGTGTTGATCGTGAACGTAGAGGTTGAAGGGAATGCTAAAATCAAAATTTTTAGTTTGTTCATGGATTGGTAACGGTATAAGCCAAATAAAGCTAACCGAATATCAAACTATGCCGAGTTGGGAAGCTGTAAAGCTGGGAAGCAAAGACCGAGTTTATTTATAAAGGACAAAGCCACAGAAGCAAGAGCCTAAAGATTTTGTGTATTCCTTTTTTTTTTTGCTATTTCCTGGCACTGAAACATACTGCCATGTTCTGAGGCTCTTTACAAGCCTAACTCATAATGCTAAACGTACTCAACTAGTAATTTACAAATCTTGGTTTTAGAATTCCCTGCATTTCTGAGTTTGCATTCTCTTTGTCAAGTTGCTCTCTAGCTGGACAGGTACGCCTATTGTGAAGGAACAGAGAAGCTGAAGCACTAGTGCAGCTAATGGAAAGAGAAATCAGCTTGAGGAATTGAGGTACATGCATGTTAGCCACCCAAGTATGTGTATGGCCTGCTTGATTTGAGTGTTAATCGTGAACGTAGAGGTAAGTGTTTCATGGTATCTCATGGTGTCTCATGACGTCTCCTTGTGTCTCATGATCCTTCATGGTGTCTCATGGCGTCTCATAATGTGTCATGGTGTCTCAAAGTGTGGCATTCCATGTCTCATGGTGTCAAACTCTTGGTTTTAGCATTCCCTTCCACCCTCTACGTTCACGATCAACCGATACTGCCATTTTGGTGCATAGTTTGATATTCGATTAGCTTTATTTGCTCATACCGTCACCAATCCAATCCACGAACAAACTGAAAATCTTGGTTTTAGCATTCCCTTCAACCTCTACGTTCACGATCAACACTCAAATCAAGCAGACCATACACATACTTGGGTGGCCAACATGGATGTACCTCCGATATTGGCATTTTGGTACATAGTTTGATATTTGGTTAGCTTTATTTGGCTTGTACCGTCACCAATCCATGAACAAACTCAAAATCTTGGTTTTAGCATTCCCTTCCATGACCAATCTGTCCACAGTTACTGCATGTGCAGGTTCTTACTTGCCGCTCATATCCTTCAGCTTCTAATTCCTCAAGCTGATTTCTCTTTCCATTAGCTGCACTAGTGCTGCAAATGTATTCACAAATATGACAGTCAGTGTTTACACCACATTTACATATGCCAGTTAATACAAGTAAATGTACTTTTTCACCCAGTGTGAGCTAGGGCTAGGGCAGGGTTGGGGCTGCTCTGTGTTATCTGCGAGGCTCACTCACAGTGTGAAGCTCATTCACATTAAAAGTTACGGGTGTGAGGCTGGCTCACTCACACTTGAGTAGGAAATAGCAAAAAAAAAAAAGGAATACACAAAATCGTTAGGCTCTTGCTTCTCTGGCTTTGTCCTTTATAAATAAACTCGGTCTTTATGTTTCCCAGCTTTACAGCTTCCCAACTCGGCATAGTTTGATATTCGGTTAGCTTTATTTGGCTCATATCGTCACCAATCCATGAACAAACTCAAAATCTTTGTTTGATTTTAGCATTCCCTTTCACCTCTACGTTCACGATCAGCACTAAAATCAAGGCCATTCACATACTTGGGTGGCCAACATGCATGTACCTCCGATATTGGCATTTTGGTGCATAGTTTGATATTCGGTTAGCTTTATTTGGCTCATACCGTCACCAATCCGTGAACAAACTCAAAATCTTGGTTTTAGCATTCCCTTCTACCTCTACGTTCACGATCAACACTCAAATCAAGCAGGCCATACACATACTTGGGTGGCCAACATGCATGTACCTCCGATATTGGCATTTTGGTGCATAGTTTGATATTCGGTTCACTTTATTTGGCTCATATCGTCACCAATCCATGAACAAACTCAAAATCTTGGTTTTAGCATTGTTCATGGTTGGTGACGGCTAACCGAATATAACAAGTGTATGGCCTGCTTGATTTGAGTGTTGATCATGAACGTATATATAGATATACAGGGACAACATGCATGTACCTCCGACACTGGCATTTTGGTGCACAGTTTGATATTCGGTTAGCCTTATTTGGCTAATACTGTCACCAATCCATGAACAAACTCAAAATCTTGGTTATAGCATTCCCTGCCACCTATAAGCACTATTACCTCCAATGTAGAGGAAAGTTATATATTCTATCATTGAATGACCTAAAAGTTGGTGTAATACTAATAATTTGTTAAATGATATGTTTCATGCATTGTGCTTGTTTGTTGCCTGCTGTAAGAGGGAACTGTACTATGTATTTGTTGTGATGACCCAAGTATGTGTATGGCCTGCTTGATTTGAGTGTTGATCGTCAACATAGAGGTTGAAGGGAATGCTAAACCCAAGATTTTTAGTTGGTTCATGGATTGGATTGGTGACGGTATGAGCAAATAAAGCTAATCGAATATCAAACTATGCACCAAAATGGCAGTATCGGAGGTACATGCATGTTGTCCGCTCAAGTATGTGTATGGCCTTCTAGATTTGAGTGTTGATCATGAACGTACAGGTCTACGTTCACGATCAACACTCTAATCTAGAAGGCCATACACATACTTGGGTGGAGAACATGCATGTACCTCCGATCCTGCCATTTTGGATCATGAACGTAGAGGTTGAAGGGAATGCTAAAACAAAGAATTTTAGTTTGTTCATACAACATTAAATCTATGTAGTACGAGGTCTCAACCAGGTACTCGTTGGAAGACCAGATATGGGGTACGGCAATCCTGGGTGTTGTGAGGGTCATTAAGTTGCTTAATC
Source organism: Agelas oroides (assembly GCA_949130485.1). NCBI lineage: Eukaryota > Metazoa > Porifera > Demospongiae > Agelasida > Agelasidae > Agelas > Agelas oroides. The sequence goes on along the minus strand of OX422184.1, from coordinate 8,195,024 downwards.
TCAACACGCACACACACACATGCATACACACATGGCATTTTGGTGCATAGTTTGATATTCGGTTACCTTTATTTGGCTCATATCGTCACCAATCCATGAACAAACTCAAATCTTGGTTTTAGCACTCCCTTCCACCCTCTACGTTCACTATCAACACTCAAATCAAGCAGGCCATACACAAACGTGGGTGGCCAACATGGTGCATTGTTTTAGTTTGTTCATGGATTGGATTGGTGATGATATGAGCCAAATAAAGCTAATCGAATATCAAACTATGCACCAAACTGGTAGTATCAGAGGTACATGCATGTTGTCCATTGTATGGCCATGTAGATTTCAGTGTTGATCGTGAACGTAGAGGTTGAAGGGAATGCTAAAATCAAAATTTTTAGTTTGTTCATGGATTGGTAACGGTATAAGCCAAATAAAGCTAACCGAATATCAAACTATGCCGAGTTGGGAAGCTGTAAAGCTGGGAAACAAAGACCGAGTTTATTTATAAAGGACAAAGCCACAGAAGCAAGAGCCTAACGATTTTGTGTATTCCTTTTTTTTTTTGCTATTTCCTGGCACTGAAACATACTGCCATGTTCTGAGGCTCTTTACAAGCCTAACTCATAATGCTAAACGCACTCAACTAGTAATTTACAAATCTTGGTTTTAGAATTCCCTGCATTTCTGAGTTTGCATTCTCTTTGTCAAGTTGCTCTCTAGCTGGACAGGTACGCCTATTGTGAAGGAACAGAGAAGCTGAAGCACTAGTGCAGCTAATGGAAAGAGAAATCAGCTTGAGGAATTGAGGTACATGCATGTTAGCCACCCAAGTATGTGTATGGCCTGCTTGATTTGAGTGTTAATCGTGAACGTAGAGGTAAGTGTTTCATGGTATCTCATGGTGTCTCATGACGTCTCCTTGTGTCTCATGATCCTTCATGGTGTCTCATGGCGTCTCATAATGTGTCATGGTGTCTCAAAGTGTGGCATTCCATGTCTCATGGTGTCAAACTCTTGGTTTTAGCATTCCCTTCCACCCTCTACGTTCACGATCAACCGATACTGCCATTTTGGTGCATAGTTTGATATTCGATTAGCTTTATTTGCTCATACCGTCACCAATCCAATCCACGAACAAACTGAAAATCTTGGTTTTAGCATTCCCTTCAACCTCTACGTTCACGATCAACACTCAAATCAAGCAGACCATACACATACTTGGGTGGCCAACATGGATGTACCTCCGATATTGGCATTTTGGTGCATAGTTTGATATTCGGTTAGCTTTATTTGGTTCATATCATATGAACAAACTAAAAATCTTGGTTTTAGCATTCCCTTCCACCTCTATGTTCACGATCAACACTCAAATCTAGTCTCCTCTATCCTCAATCCAACCTTGTTGGTCATTCCACCAGTGTATGCAAGCCTGTATAGTGACAGTTTACCAACGCTGGTTGGTTTGGTACCCTACGGTTGGTACCCACAGACTCGGAGTACCGGATGGCCGCCGATACACTCCCGTACCTATCCACGAACGACTCTACTGGTCTTTTACTATTGGCCTGTGGTGACATTGAGAAAAACCCTGGTCCTATGAGCCCTTGCTTGGTCTGTGACAGGCGTGTGCGGGACAACCAGGATCCCAGTTGTCAGTAAAGTTCGTGCCTCACCAGGCACTTCTTAACAAGCTACATCAACTGAACATTCCGCCAGTTCTGTTTTGGTGGTTATCCAATTATCTGTCAGACCGTTACCAGCGAGTGGTACTAAATGGAACCTGTTCATCCTGGTTACCTGTTACAGCTGGGGTGCCCCAGGAATCCATCCTGGGGGCACTCTTGTTCTTGCTGTATGTAAATGATATTCCCAATCTTCCATTCTCTAAGGATTCACATCTAATGAGTCCGGGGAGCAGTGTATGAGCAGCAAGACTGTTAACTTCACTGGAGAGCATCGCTAAAGTACCAGACCAGCAAGTCGCTAAAATGGGCAAATCGTCTATCTTCTGAGTTCTTTCTTTCTTTTCTCCACCACAATAGCACGACAACGGCTGAAGGTATTATGATTCAAACACGAAAAAACAGCATAAATCACTTGGTATTGTACTCACTACTTATCGTTATCGTAGAACTTGAACTATTCTGCAGTGATTCTCAATCACTCCGATGTTAATGCTTAGTGCTATACCGCCATTTTGTTAGAATAACATTATTCATAGAAACTACACCCCCGGAAGCTCAAATGAGCACGTGTTCAGAGTGCAGCAGTTTCTACTTCCGTTTGGACTATAGCTGAAGTCATTCTGTAATCTGGTTAGTTACTAATCCTATAACTCACCTAGATACGAGGTACTTGATGGTTAAAATAATAGCTGGCAACTTAACACTAGCTAGCAACTTAGAACACTAGCCACTGATATTTTCAGCTTTCCAATTCCAAATTTGGTAAAGGGGGTGTGTGAAGAAATGTGCAGAGAAACTCTTCTCTTAGTGCCTTTATGCTTTAGGAGTGCAACCATAGCAAAAGTTCTTGCTGTCAGAAGGCTGACAAATGCATCTCTCGCAGAAGTGAAGCCTCGCAAGACGTCAAGCGAATGCTGTAGAACTTGCCACTAAAGTGGCTGTGAACACCTGCATTCTGGAATCAAGTAGCAGAGATGGGTTTGTGATTAAAATGTCTAACAGTTCCTTGTAATGAGTGCTCATATCAAGAGCTGATTTGTTGAGATCTGTGGATTTGACCAATGTCATCAAATCAGCATATACTTTCTCAAACATTAGTCCTTCTAACCTTAAGTTAGCCAAGAGGAGGGGGTCTTGTAGCTTTTGTAGACAAGTAGACTCAAGACGATTCAGTGCTTTAATTAACCTTTGCTCTTTTAAAAAAGCGACTATTGCCTCATGAAGGAAATAAAGCCGCCCAGCATTGCAAGATGTCACAAAGTAACGACTTCCAACATGACGTTCTAAAACTATTTTCTGAGCAGATTCATAGTACTCCTTTTCATCTCCTGTGGAGACATGAGCTTTATGTATGAGAAAACTCCAAAATGTTGATCCCCCATGACAGTATTCGGGGCTTCCTAAGTGTCCGAAAAGTTTTGCAAGCTCATGCACAAACAAGTCAATATCACAGTTCAAACTTTTTCCTGGTTCAACCATGAAATCATTCTCTGAGTCACCATCATTGTCTGAGTCACCATCATTGTCTGAGTCACCATCCTTGTCTGATTCACCATCATCATAGTTTTCAGTGTCAACAACAGAGTCATCACAGTCATCATTTGAGCATTCTGCAATATCAACAATACTTTCTAGCTCAGCATTTGAAGCATCATGGACACCTATTCTTGCAGCTGCCTTCACTTGAGCTACACGCAAGTTCACACCCAAGTTCATGCTGCATTTATTTTCAACTATTGGTTTGCCTGTTTCATCTTCCAGAAGGTGTGTAAATTTCACTTGAGTGGAAGCTGAATCAGAAGTAGATGATACACAATATGATCATGCTAAAATCCTTTTCACTACATGAAAGTTCAGCAGCAATTTTACCGGTCTTAGCTAGTTCAGCTTTGAGGGCATTTAATCAAACTTGGGAAGAGCCATCTGGAATGTCATGAATTCCCAACACTATTCCATTAATCAAGAAAGCTGCTTTCTTTTCCTGCATCAAAGTTGTACCATCACTGTTCAGATGCCACTCTTGTTCTTGCATTAACTCACTGGCTTTCTGCAGCTGACTGATTGTTGGCATTTCCTGGCTACACATGTAAGAAGCACATGCTTTACCAGGTAAACGAAGTGCATCAGCTTTTAAAGAGGGAGATTTTCAATCATTTCATGCTGCCGTTTGTTTATCCTTTTTAAGTATCTGACGTCCTAGGCTGTTGTTATTCCCAAGCCTAATCTCTGCCATTGAAAATTAATTTGTATATGTGATACCATGGCTAGCAGTGCAATTTGGGATTAATTGTGCGAGTAAGGTTTGGAATTTCACAAGACAAAGCCAAGTGAAGTTACTAACAGTACTACTATTGACCAATCAGATGCAGATTTCACTTTCTGCACAGCTGAGTTGTGCAAAAAGTGAAATCCGCATTTGGTTGGTCGATACCCGCGCAATTGATAAATTGGTGCAATCTGACAGTGAAAATGAGATTTTAAATTGTGACGAAAGTGCTAAACCAGGCCAATATGCTGTTCGTAATTATTGAAAATATCCACCAGTATGCAACAGCAGTTAACTAGTCAAAACTGCAGAAGCAATTGAAGATGGAATGCAATCATCTAAGAAATAGCGAAAGCTGAAGGAATACGGTGTATGGGAAAAATTAAGAAGGCAATGCAGTAGTCTTTCAAAGCTTCTGTTAATCCCCTCTACACCAAAAACAGAAATGTAAAACGTCAAGAAAAACGTACTAAAGCTAGAATTGAGCGTTTACAAAGGTCAGCAGAGACTTCCATGTGAAGCTATTACAATTTATTTGAAGCTATTACAATTTATTTGAAGCTATTACTCCTACCTGAAGTAAAAATATGGAGAACTGTGGCCCCCACTGGTCAAGAAAAAGCTTCGTGTTTGGCAGCCCTCACCTTATCGACGATCACCTGCAAATGTCGGTCAAAGGTGTGGCCTAGCCTCATTAGTACTCATCATGGAGACCCTACCCTCAAATCTAGTTAAGCTTCTTAATCAGCTAATTTTGTCGGGACTGTCTGTATTAGGTGAGAAAATCAGCACCGTTTCCAACTGCTCGAAGGCTACGATGCATAGGCAGCACAAAATGGCTTCAAACAAGTAGAAATGGCATACTATGTACATATCATCCATTTAGACAAACTAGTGTTCAGCCATTTCTACGCAAATGTACTCTATCTAGATCAGTTTATTAATGCTGATAAAAGAACAACTTCCGCGTTAATAAACAAAACAACTTCCGTATTCAAAGGGTTAATTAAAATTTACCAACACGTCCATGTTTGCCCACTACATAGGTCCAGTATCATCAAGCCTCACAAGACGTCAAGCAAATGCTGCAGAGCTTGCCACTAAAGTTTGTTACTCACTTTTATGTTGACTTGACTCAGAGGTGTTAGTGCGACTAACGTTGTGTGTAAAGGGTAATTGTGAAACTTGTGGCACCTAAGAAACTTGTGGCTCACTTGTATATAGAAGCTAAGACTACTTACTACTAGTTGCTGTGCACTATGGCAGCTACCTGCATGCAGACAATCGGCCTTCGACTTGCACACGTTTTTCTTCTGATCACTTTGTGTACAAATCCTCTATCTATTTGTACACCCCGTTTCTTGGAATATTCGGTAAATTACGTACTCTAATCAGTTCGTACAGCTAAAACTATTTTGTACAGTAGGCCTTACTACTTAAGCCTGCGCTTAATTCAAGCGCAGCAAGCTTTTACAGATTCTGCATGGCATTTACAACTGTAAACCACACAAACAACTATATATCATACTGGAATTAGCTTAAGGTGGCAGAGAACCCTGTACTTTCAAGGTCGACAAACCTGGAATCCAAGCTGGTAGACTTCTTTGTCTTGTTAAAATTGTAGCGAATAGTCAGTTTTGGGAGTCTTCATCCGTTCACTGTCCGTAAGATTTTCCCCATTTCCTGTCGGCATTGACATCCAATAATCAGTTTATAATTAAGTTAGTTAAGATGTGGCCTGGCGGAGCCCCTCATGTGGTGGTCGGAGCTTTAAAGATAAAACTTAGATCGACTTAAAACAAAAAAAAAAAACAAAAAAAAAAAGTGTGTCAGTAGCTGTGAGTAGTGCATAGTGCCTGCTTGTGAAAGCAAGCTTGTGTCTAGAAGCAGCAGAAAGGCCACAGTGGCCAAGACTGTACTGATTGGGCAGGCCCAGGTCTTGCGATCGTATGCCAAGCCTAGTAGGTGATCGTGGCCCGGTGCTTCGAGTGCTGCTGGGCTGAGCATGTAGATGCATCCATTGAGTGGCAATTTTGGCTCATGAATATATTAATAAGCGACTAAAACCCAAATTAGGCAATGCAAGATTGCCCTAAACCAAACCCTAACCCTGAAACTAGGAGCAACACTGGTCCTGACTGTAACCCAGGTTTATGTTTTCGTAACCTCTGCTGAGTGACTTCCCCCGCCACCTTAACTCTCGTCGCCCATGAAAACCAACTCTAGACATCCTAGATCCTACCATGTAAGTATATATACCCTCATGGCAAAGAAGCATACCCCATTGCACTACCCCAAACTATGCGCTTAGTTAAACAACTTACCTTCACGGACGGAACAGCCTGCTTTTCACTACAGTGAATTTCGATTGCGTTCGAAAATTCCGTAATCCGTAGCGCACTCGCGTAATGCGTGTACGCAATGCTCTACATAGGCGTAGGAAGCAAATTTGAAGTGTAGAGGCCATGCTGTGCCGCGCGAAGCACTGCTAAAAAATGGAAAGTAATTTGGCCGCGCTATGCGCGGCGGTGATTTTTTTCAAAGTGTGCACCCTTAGACTGCAAAATAAAGCCTTTTTTCAATGGTGTAGAATATTCTAGCCTCGTTCTCAGACCTTACCAACCCTCCAGTACAATATTCAATTGATGTGGAAAACAGATTATACTGACTTCGTCGTCGTTCCCAGGAGACCGCCCGGCTAGCTTTCGTCGCTTGTAGTAGTCTCTTTGAAAATCTGCATTTATTTAGCTTCGTACCAAGCCATCTCACTGCCAAGATTTCGATCACCTTATAGGGTACTTTAATCGGAAATGTATGCATGTAACTGTATATGAGATTGTTGCAACGAAGTCGAAGAGGCTGCTTGACCTTAGCCTCACTCCCAGAGAACGAGGATAGCTTGAGCTAACTTATAGCATGCAGGTTATGAATAATATTCATAACCTGCTGCCTGAAAAGTGTAGCGGCCAAAGCCGCTACGGCCGCTACGGTTCCTACGCCACTGCTCTAAGTGCACTGCGCGTGCCCACATTACGCAGTTTCAAACCTGCGGCGGGAATGATACAAATGGGAAAGCATGTATCAACTGCACTGCCATACTTTGGCAAAGCTCCAGGTTCAAGTCATTTTGGGAGACATATCTACTTTGTAAACACTGGCATTCCACCCAGCCAGCCCTCATTCCAGGATCTTCATTTGGACTTTTCTGTTATTTTGCAAATGACTTATGCTATGTATTCACACGATACATACACTCAGCTATTTCAAGCATGCATGCACTGCATATTTTGTGGCTCCGCTACAGATGTATACAATTAGAAAAAAAAACACAGTGGATATTGTGCATGCGATATCCAAGAGTTACAATGCTTAGCTGTTATGCTTTGAAAGGCTCGCCTAATGACATCTGTAGGATCCCGAATAGCTTGCAATTCTTTCTGCACGGCTCTGCTGACAGTGCCATTTCAAATTCCCGCCGCAGGTTTGAAACTGCGTATAATGTGAGCATGCGCAGTGCAGCTCAGATGCCAAGCATTGCGTACAAACAGGTGACATGCCAGATCTACAGGTGTTGTACAATGTCTGAAGGAAAATATATCCGAAACCAAAATTCCTGGACAGCATTACCCTACTACATGCTTTGACACACTATTTGATATTGCTATCCACCCTCCTTTTTGATTTTTCGAGGGCCTGGTTCCGAGACTACCATGTTCCTATGCCATTCCCAGTGTCCACTGGTTTAACCTTACTCACACGTGAAGTGCATACACTTTTTTTCCTCCATAGGAATTGACCTCCAGAGGTCTAGCGGATGTTGTTAGTATCCATGAGTTGCATGTCAAAAATGGAAGAAAAGAATAAGTGTGTATGACACTACTTCACCCTTGCTTACCACTGTCCCCTCTCTACACTCGCAACACAGACAAGGATTTTCGGTACCAAGACCAGAAACCACTTTGGGTGAAGTACTACGCATTATACATCGATTCACACTCGCGAGCTACAGGGCAGAAAACACTCGGACATACAAACTTACCAATAGAACTTTGGTTTGGCTCCATTTTGTCGGCCATTTCACGATGGCAGGGACTTCACTGCACCACTGACACTCGGAGCGACAATAGTCGAACAAATCCACCCCTCCACAGTCACTGTTCACCAAGGTAAATCAGCCAACAGCCCTTAGAAAGTTTGAGCACCTGTACGAAAGCGGAACTGCTGATCAGGCGTCGTGTGATACGGAATTATAATAATCGCGTTCAGAGGGTTAATATTGGGCTTGGAACCACTAATAAACTGTCAAATCCTGTTTCACGTTATAGGGTTATATAGTTACACTTAAAGGATACTTAGGCTTAGGTCTTACTGTAACTGAGAGTACAGAAACAAGAAAATAAAAAATGTAGGTATGGCACGAACACCCAGCGTGTTAAAAAGTGAAGGTAAATATACAGTTAAAAGATGCATGGACAAATCGCTATGTCTATAACTGATTCTCCTCTCTCCCTTCGCCCCTTTCATCCATTTCTATTCCCCCTTCCATTATCTTGCATATATATTGCATTTGATCGGAGAGTTTTGCTTAGTCTGTTATCATGATGTAAAATTTCTCTTTACTTATCTGTGCTCTCTGACACTCACATCACCTATTACCACATGCTATAAGCTACCTGTGTTGCTCAAAACATTTGTATGCTAGTTACCATGCCAGCTACGCACATTTTCACATATTTTCTGTATGCATAATTAATTCTTTCATTTCACATCCTGAAAAATAGCAAACAAGTTTCAAAAACTTTTCGGAGTAGCATAATGATAGTAGTAATCAACTATGTCAGTGTCTTGGCTGTCTCTTCAGGAAGCTGCCCAAGCCATGTGCAGACCGTTGAGCAGGTAGCGCAAACAGCTGTAACTTCCCCGTAGAATTATGCACGCACATGGAACTTGCGCTAATGTGTACTTCTACTTCCCGCACAGCCCGCTTATTAGTTGCATGGGAATAGCCCGTGCATTTCCCAAGATATACTGATTTTTAGGTCTGCGTGGACTTGGGGTCAAAGGTCATATTCAACGTGCGCGTTTGACCGTGTGCCGAAAATAATTTTGTATGGCTACTTATGAACTTCCGGTACGGTGGCGATTCGACTTTGATAATTTATAAAGGTTCCAAGGCTGCTATGAGCCTAAGACCAGACTGCAAATGACTCAGCCCCACCCAGCCAATATATTCTAACATTATATTCATAGGGAAATGAACACCTTGTTCTTTGGGAGGGCTTCCCCAAGGAAGATGCTAGTTGGGTGGAGGGTCAGAGTAGCATCATTACATTGATATTCCACTTTTTCACCTTGTATAGGAGCTGTGAAGATCTAAGTCCTGCATTTTGTGTGGTGTCTGATGTTAGCTCATTAATTGGTATTCAACGAAGTCTTAGACGAGGAAATGAGTGGCTTCCTCTCTTCAATAGCAATGACTGACAGTGAGGAGTCCATTCGTGAGATCACACAGTTGAATCAGTTAAAAGGTGGTAGGTTTACAGACTTTGAGTTTATCCTTGTGAGCAGACAGACTGCTGTACCCCTTGTACTATGTGCATCACCACTACTGGTATCTGTGGAGTCCCTTGCAAATTTTCTGCCTGCACCAAGCCCAGCTAATCCCTTGACTGCACTTCCAGTCCGCTGAAAGCCACTGACTTTGAAGAATCTCCCGATTTGCAGGTAGACAGAGCAGACATCACCAGCAGTTGGAAGGTCTCACCTCGCAAACCACTTCATCTTCAACTCTGGTCTGACATTCTTGACCCTCATCAGAGCTCTGCGTAGGGTTCAGTGTGATTTGAATAAAATCTATTCCATTAAACTAACGTCCATGAGGCACGCTCACTTCTCCCATATAAAGATGCCTGCCAGTGACCACGCTGTGTGGATGATGACAAGGGAGCGATACTGGTGGTTTTGATATTCATTGTAATGTCATTGCTTAGAAGATTACACCCCAAGATGTGAATTAAAGGACCCGCGTAACTAATGTAATTAAACCAATATAATACACAGGCCGGAGGAAGCGTTGGACATCCAATCTGAGTTGATATTCGTTAATGGCATGGTGCACTTACCCCAGGAATGAAACTTTGGTACACCAACAATTCTCCCTTTACCAGCTACACCACTGTCACCCCTCACAGCAACTCCTGAAGCGATTTTCCCGCATATGTGATGTCACACGTTCAATATACCTACGTAGAAAATCATTGCTATGTGTATTGAGCACGGTACCATGCTTCGGGCTAATATTACGCGAGTAATGCATGAGTATAAAGCAGGTTAAGGCGTGCCTTGCTAGCACGCTCAATTCTGGGCCCACCCGCATCTAGTTTTCTGCTTAGGGGGGATGAGAAACAATGAATTGATTTGGAAGAGGCTTCCTCCAAGTAAAGTCATCATTGTCTTGTACCTGCTCCCCATTCTTCAGTAAACACAATAGCAAATTTCCTTCCTACTTTTGACACTTATTCGGTCCTCAGCTTTCAGCCAACCTCTTATGAGCATCTTGGGGTGCGGTTAATATGCTCAAAAATAATAAACCATAATGGTGATTGTGTACACATAAAGTTGCATGTAACTACAGAATGGTTGATTCTGGACTATTAGTGTGGGCTCTGACAAACTGAGCTGTGTCTCACTGGCCTGTAGGCGGGGGGGGGGGGGGGGGGGGGGTTCACTCAAACCCCCCTTTTGGCCTCCAAAAGATTTTATGTGCACCACTTAACTCTACATTTTAAGTGCCCTACCATTTGAAATTGGTCCACTAGTCTCGTTGCTAAATTTAGAATCACCACCATCCAAACTAGTCCGGTTGCAGCTATGCGAGTTTGTTCATGGAGGACCAGCACATATAAGCTGTTTACGCCACTGCGATGAAAGGACGCGCATATATACGTGCGTAAATAAATCACTATTTCAGGTGTTTGAGAGGTCACCAGTTGTCTTCCTAGTGATGTCACCCCACCTGCAATTCTGCCAACCTTAGTACCTTCCCTTTTGGATGCAAGACCATCCTAAAGGAACTCCTGACTTCTTTGGAAAAAAATTTAATGTGCGTAACAGTGTTGGCGCTCTCCCACCCGACACCCCGTCTCTCCAGTACCATATAAACATTTCCTGGGGGAGCATGCCCCCAGACCTCCCTAGTCTTGATATACTCTGCGAGCTACATAACTACTACAGCTCTGCTTCCGTCCCAAAATGGCTACAGAAGCAATCTCTTCTTTTTTAGAAATTAAATGCTCTGCTCTTGAATGCTTCTGCATCCTTTTATGCAGCGTGGAACAGCACCATTTGAAGCACTAGATCAAACCAACAAACAACCACACATAGGTCTTTGCCAGGATGATGACGATGATCTTCTAGGGCCTATTTCACGCTAATGCTGGAAAGCCCCAACATTGTCCAACTTCTGAAGAAACCCAAGTGGGCATCATTAAAATCTTCCTGTACTGTAGTCAAACTAGAGTAAATTAGCAATTATCGGACGACAGCTATATTCGGACGCTCAAACGCAGAGGGAAAACTACGTAAACATTCGGCGATACCACAAGACTGTAGCTGAGGTACGTGGTACCTGGTGTACTAAATATTTCATGTTTCTTTCCATAAAGTACACTGGTTGATTTATGTGCAGTATAAATAGGTGAGTTCAAACGATATCGTGCAACATCTAGAACTACTCAACGCACAAACAACAGACAAGTACCAGCATGTAGCCAAGAGCTTGTAGATTCTACTGATGCTAATATGGTGGAGACTTCAACTTGTTTGTAGACAACACAGCAAGAAATGACAAATTTCACCGTCCGATTATTGATCGAATCGGACTGGTCCATGTTCAGCTGCGCCCCTGAGTGTTCAAAGCAGCTACCGCTACGAAAATACATTGCGAATTGGGGAGGTCTTGGGGCATTGTATCGATGCTAAAGTCTCTCCAAGAGCAGCTTCAGAGTAACTTAGCAATCATCGGACGACAGGTATATTTGGACACTCAAACGCTGAGGGAAAACTGTGTAAACATTCGGCGATACCGCAAGGCTGTAGCGAAGGTACGCGGTATCTGGTGTACCAAAAGTGACGCCCGCTCATTGTCTCCTGTTGGCGCTAGAGTGATAAAATGGCCGTACGAAAAACATCAATATTCAGAGAAGTGTATGTATTTCAGACACTATTGTTTATGCCTTCTCTACAAGCGTAGTACATTAATACGGAGTTAAAAGCACATGAGTGATGATTATGCTTCACGTACTACACAGCACATAATAGTGAAATAAGAAATTATGATTTTTTCAATTTCCTTTATTATATTTTTATGTGTGCGATATGGTGTCTAGGACCTCTCATACACCATGAAAACTGCTATGATGTAATGACTGAAGCCAAATTTTTGAAAAACTGAAAAAAAGCATGAACTGGGATGATTTTGCTGTCAACTTCTCTTTACAACTTTAAAACAGTGCATTCCTAGGTCTGGTCCCCCACCAAAATTGATATTTTTGGACCATCCATAGTACTTGCTCTTACCGGACAGAATGTTATCCTTTCAGACACTTGACTAAGCCCTACTTTGTATTTATTCTCAATTGGTTTTTACTGTGAAGTCCTTTAGTTGCGAAAACAAATTGACAGGGTTGTACCCAATCTTGAAATTCAGCAATCTACTACCCCTTGGGCCTTCCCTGCACATTCAGGATGCTTCTGGTGATTTTGTTCTGTTCTCACCATCAGGATGTAAACCTACATAGAACCAGTGTTAAGGTGGCAGGGAACCCTGTGTTTTCAAGGTCAACAAACCTGGAATCCACATAGTCTCGTTCCCAGAAAACATTTTTTGCTAGTCTTGTGCCCAGACCCCACCCCCGAAAAGTGGGAAGAGGGTCTGGTGTTCTGAACGACTTTCTTGTCACATGGGGCGGGGTCAAACGGCGTAAAGAATGTAATTATTGCATTCCCCGTGCACTGCATGCATACTAGATCTCGTGCTCGATTGCACGTCATCTCATATAATTACGCATTCTGCAATCTGATTCGAGCTCTCAGATCGGGGAGCTGTGACAAGAAAAGTCGCTCAGAACACCAGACCTTCTTTCTCGCACATGCGGGGAGGGTCTGGGCATGAGACTAATTTTTTGCACCCACAAGAAAGCCGGCACGAGACAACGCTGCATGCACAAATTCAATTTCGCGTTCCGGAGCGGAGGGCGAGAGTCATAGTCCACTAAGTTGGTTCACCATGGGACCAGGGGAAACTGTCTTATACCGGGGGTCTCACGATCAAACCGTGAGAGTTGGAAGGTCTGCTTTTTGCTTTTGCTCTTCCTTCTGCTGTTGTGTTATAATTCTTGTTTGTTTAGATACAATTCTCGTCAAAACAGGTTGGTAATTTCATACCAGAAATGCTCCGTGAACAAGCTTATTCAAACAGCAAGTCGTGAGGAAAATGCAGCTAACTCACCTGAGAAGATTGCAGCCACCAACTTTGACCTGGTAGGCAAACGGATTGATCAGCAGTTCAATGAAGGGGGTAAACTGATTACGTGGTCCGGAGTGGTCGTCTCTCAAGTCCCTGGGTTTATTGAGTGGTACAATGTGGTATATGATGATGACCACTGGGCCTACAAGGAAAGGAGTTGCCAACCAAGCAGCTGTTTTATTATTTGAGAAAAGAATGTGAGCCTCTAATGCCAGTGTTCTTGCATGGGGTTTTTCCCGTAAAAGGCGATCAAGCTTTGCAAAATCATGCTTGAAGATTGCCAGTAACATTTGTTCCACTTGTGGATCGTGACTGGAAGGTGTAACAAGTGCTGTCCAGATTGCATCCTTTTTGACAGGGGTATCTGCACCAGTCATGAACTCACTGGCATCTTTGCAAAAAGCTAAGGAGCTTGGCAAATACTACATTGAAGCGGTTGCCTCGAAAATGAATGAGTGGATTGGTCTCAATATCTTGTTTCTTGGTTCCTCCAGCAGAACCTCTAATTCAGGCTGTTTTGTCACCACCTTTTGAAGTTTCAGCTTCCTGGACTGAAGTGCCACTACTGATGTTCTCAAAGCCCATATTGATGGAGGATCCTGGGGTAGTTGGTTGACAGGTCCATCATGAAATCTGGTGTTTAAATTAAAGTCACATTATCATAGACTAGAAAATGTAGAACATTGTGGGGGTGAGCCTGAGCAAGCAGCTAACATGCACATGAATAGACTAAGCTTCACGCTGAAATGATGAACTGAATCGCTAGCGTTTATGAGTGTCGTTTATGCACGACCCTTACCTGAAGCGATCTCAACCCGGCGTCTATAATTTTGTACTATCAGCGAGCAGCCTGCCATTGATGGCCAGTCCGTAGCTGCTGTGACAAACAAGAAGTAAGGTGCCGTGCATGCTTAAACATGAGCCGTCTCTGCTATGGTTGCCAACGCTGCACTCTGGCAGTAGCCCAGCATTGCATTCTCACCTACCTACCAAGTGCACGAGAACGTTCAATTTTCAGGAAATATTTACACAGACATTTGGGCAATGCAGTCCTGCAATAGAAAAGAAATATAAGCAGTCTCATTCCTAGACCATCAAATTATACCAGTTAGAAATATTGCTTTTCAAGAGCACAAATATGTAGTCTTATCAAACAAGAGGCAGTTACAAAGTGACTAATTACTGCCTCACTAATTGGGACGAGCCTGAGCAAGCCCCACACTAGCAGGCCTGCACAATGGATTGGCAAATGATCTCTCTAGAAATCGGTTGCCATCATTTTAAAGAAGAAACCAGATGCAAATGTGGTGTCATCCGTTCATCTAATTTCCCAAAGAATAGACCTCGCCAACCTGGATGCAACAGTTCACTGCTTTTGTTCTCAGGGAGTAGCTCCATAGACCCCCAGTCTCGTGTGTATGCACCGTACCAATGAAATAACCTATTACCTAGGCAACATCTAAGAATGTATTCTTGTTCCCTTACTGTGTACCCTTCAAAGTTCAAAGAGAGCGCTGAATCAACAGTACATAGGAGACATACAGATATAACCTGTTGCCTAGGCAACACAACTGTTGCTGAGGGTCTGGTAGCATTCCATTGACTTCCATAAGTGGATCAGACGATTAGTTATAAACTGATTATTGGATGCCAATGCCGACAGCCCTAGAGGCGTCATGGCAATGGCTAAGCGTGATCACAGCCCAGGGCGAATAGCTACAAGCTTTGTATCTGGTCTGTGGTTAGGTTGGGGCTTCCCCTACTAATACAAGTGGGTTGGTCCAGATGCCCTCCAGTGGCGGAGCACAATGAACGTTAGAAGCCAAGGGTTGTCGTCGATCACTCGATCGTAAAAGCGACTTATTCACCACGTTTTCTTCTCAACGCCCATAAGCAGAAGCACAACACTAACTACGAAGATACATCAGCCCTTGAGCTTCATAAACGTCGAGACAATTTCGGAGCTACAACTTGGTATAAGCGAGAAAAGCCAAAGACACTACCCGCAAAACGCGGTAGGTAAGCGTTCTTTGTAAAAGGTTACACATCGCTTCTGAAAAGCTTACCTAGGTTTAACCCTATATAGGCGAAATTGAATGGAACGCAATACCGGAAATAAATTAACCTCGCGTGAAGGCTACTTTATAAAGCCTTTTTCCAAGCTTTAAGTCAATCGAAGCTCTACAAAATGAAATAACATACAAAGGCTCTAGAAAGTTATTTTAAGGATAGCCACAAGTCAGAGGTCACCACCGGCATCATTGGGCAAAGACAGAGTGGGTGTAATGGCAGAAGTTGTGCGAAAGGTTTGCTGATATTCGTAGTTTGTGATGTTTCGTTTACGGAGTATTTCCAGGGAGCGAGGCAGTAGGCAGTCATATGGTGTTTTTCTATTCTTAGTCGACTGCCAGAGTGGACCTCTTCATGTTGTGTTGTTTGAGGATCATCAGCACACCTTTCCTTCAAGTCCATCATCATCATTTGAGCCATGGAAAATAGAAAGGATCCTTAAGGTGACAAAGCAAAAAAATTAAGATTACTGCATGCTTTTGTGGAATAATGAATATAGAATAGGTGGCAAAATTTTGGCTTCAAGAATACCTTCATAGAGCATGCAACAACCACACTATTGAGAGAAATTCAGAATAAGTAGTTTTGAGAAAACAGCATTCAAAGTTTGGAACGAGTCCATGACTCTGAAACTACACAAAAACACAGAAACTGCCATAACAAAGTATCTTCAAGGCAAACACAAAACATATAGGTGCAAAAGGACCATGTAACTGATAAAAAGTAGAAAGTGTTGTTTTTTTAGATGACAAATCACAGAGGAGGGCAGGTTACGTCTTGGTACTGGGGGGAAACAAACGGCCGAATTTGTTCATAGAGATACTTTTTCCTTTCTTCTGTTAGGCCAGGTGGTGGAATTACTGGAGGCAGTCTAGCTCGCTTAACAGTAGCTGTAGTTACTTTCTTCTTAAAAATTTTAATTGGTTTTTCTTCTGCACTGCAGCTGGTGCGAACATAGACAATGCCAGGTGTACTGGAACTAAATCTGAAATGTTGGTGTTTTGTGATGAGTGGGACACGATTAAACATCTTCTGAAAAAAAGAATCCCATTTTCGCCATTCCCAGCTGTATAGTTGACTAACGTTGTTAGTAGAAGATCGCTCAACCACTTCGGCCATTTGACTGAGGGTGTCTGTATCAGATTGGCGGTAGATTTTCTTTATCAAGCCAAAATGGCCATCTACAAGGCAATGTGTATGTCCAACACGCATAAAAGATAGTGTGATCTCCTGATGTTTTCCAGTTATAGTTCGCCATGCTAAATATCCAATGACATAATTGTTTTTATTCTGACCCACACAATTATCACAGTGAAGGTGGCACTGGGTCTCATGTAGGTAGTGTGTATGGAAATAGTGGTCAAGCATCGAAATAACTGCATTGGGACCGTGAGTGTTGGCACCATTGGTGCTGATGCTATTGTCTTCATCTATCAGATAATTGTGTTGTTTCCTGTTGCTATCGCAGCAGATCCCAAATATTTGAATTTTACGAGGGGTTTTGAAGTAGAGTGGTCCCACTTGTCTTGCATGATGTGGAATATGGACACACTGCGCAAAATCAAAAGTATAGTGGGCATACTCTAGTGGTGTATCTCGATTATCTGCTAGAGTAGTTGCAGCCTGCTTCATTGATGTAAGATAGTAGTCCCGTTCTTCTTGAGCTGCTTCGAGATGGGTAGTGAAGGCAGCAGTAAGTTTCACCTTTTCCTCTTCATGAGTTGCATCCTTTAACTGGGTTCGAAAGCCCTCGCAAACGGCACATACATCTGTTCGCGGTGTCATAAAGACGATGTCTGCCAAGCACCTCTTCAACATATTGACAAATGATTTGTAAGCAAGGAACCTGACGTGCGTATCCTTCAACTGACACGCCTCAACATACTTTAAATGGACAATTTTGTAGTTGAGAGAAGCTGGTAGGTAAATGGGAGGGTTGCTTGCTCTTCCACTCCGTGCTGCTGGCTGTGGAATGCCATAACATTCGGCAAAATTCTGAATGAAATGCGCAGCATCACTGACGACTTCAAACGGGTAAGTAGTAGCTGGCATGTGACCTACCAGGCCATGTTCTCTTGGCACTGGACCATTAGCCCTCAAATGTTTCTGGAGATTTTTCAGTTGTTTGGTTCCAAGGTCATGCAAGAACAGAAAGCCATCCTTGCATACAGGCTTTGATTGTCGTGCATGCTGAATAGAATCACTAGATTTAGAGATAGCATGAAGCTTGCCAAGAATAAGCATTTCTTTTTCTGATTTTGTCATCTCATAGAGCGAAAGATGAAACCTATAAATTTCATCTGTATTAAATTGGGTGAGGCACGTGTCAGCACATGAGCACCCCTCAGTCACCCTTCTATTAATTGCAGAATAGACGGGGTCATTCTCCTGAGATACTAACCCTACACTTGTACTTGTACTTGCCAATGACTCTTCCTCAAGATTTTCACGTGCAACTATTGAAATACGTTGCTGTAGCTCACATTCGGGTAGAATACCGCGATCTCCGAGCTCCTCGCCTTCGCTCTCCAAATCTTCACCGCTTGCCGACGTTAACAGTGGTTGCTCGCTCAGTCCATAAAATTCTTCGTCATTGCTTTCGAGCTGCGCAGCTTCCTCCTCTGTTAAACCGAACAATATCTGATGGCTCATGATGGCAAGTTGCTGACAAAATTGCTAGCACATTGTTCATTTCCGCGATTCTGTAATGCGCGGAAGATTACGAAATTTCTCACTGTACCGTATATCTAATTGTTCGTGTTTTTCGAAAAATGCGAAAAGATTTTTGCGCAATACTTCGCAGCGAAGCAGAACATAAGTAGATCAGTCATTTGCAAGTGAAAGTTGAGTTTTGATAAAATTACACCTTTTGACCATTTTTACTCGTACTGCAAATATAGTAGTTTCACCCTAAGGAATCAGAATGGTTTCAAATGAAGAGACACTAAGAGCACACATCACGTGCTTTTCTTTCTAGACTAGCTGGCACACAATCACAATTCTGCATCGAACCCATATGTTTTCGGTCACAGAAAGCACAAATTCCCAACGAAACGGAGTAGTAACGTTTGATGTCTTCAGACATTGACTTGAACTACTGCTTGCTGGAGTACAAAGATGATCATGGCTGTCCTGGCTATGTACCCCCTTGGTTTCGATAGAATGCCCTGTATGGAGTCTGATGCTTTCAACGACAGGCAGCTGTTTCGCTGTTCACATATAGTCTGCGTCAGTAGTCGGCCTGTGGCTTTGAGTGCCACCGGATCGGTGGAAATAGCCACTTTGTGGTGGCTATTGCCTAGCCACTCCATAAAGCAAAACGCAGAATGTACATGATATTATAACGTCCTTAGATTTAATGGTTTGTCAATGTGTTTATGCAGACGAGCTAAGTGTTATCACTAACTTACTGTTTCTTCACCTACAGGCCAGGACACAATCACCAATTCCTCTGACAGCTGAAACGGCACATGCTGATGTTGCAGCTTGGCAGGATAACCATGCACGATGACCTCTTAGTACTATTAATTATGCAAAGTCAGTACAATTTAATTTTCTTGCATCAGTACACCACCACAGCTCTGCATTGACCACTTCAGTTTTGAAGAATTGCACAATGTCATGGGCAGAAACAATGGACAAGTTTTGATATACACCAAATGGAACTGTTTGATACTGAGGGCTGGCAGATGAGATGGAAGGGGTAGTTTAAGCTCACCAAAAAACACATCTCTCTGGGATGGGTGGTGTCTACTCTCCATTCTGACCATCATCGCATCTTGTGTTGGCATCAATGGTACCATCCGCATAAATGACACATGGAGTGAACCTGCAATAATGTGGTTCATTGTGGCTGCCAACAAGGGCCAGAAAAAGACAGCTGATCTGAGGCTTCTGAAGAAGCCACTGTTGGAAATTGAATCCCAATTGCAACAAGTGAGAAGATGAATTTGACAGGGCAGCCAATGGCATCGGCTAGAGCATTGATGAGTACCATGACTGTTGGAGTGAGAACATCAGCAAGGTCCAAAGAATTAGGAAAATGAATGAATTTTTAAGTGTTAAAGCAAGTTGCTTTAAAGGGTGTGGCTAAAAGCAGTACGCAGGTACGTAAAGGGTATTTGAAATTGAGTCCTTTGCGTTTGAACTGTTTACAACGCCGTTGCTATGTCTATCCGGCACCTGCGGTACTACTATTGACCAATCAGATGCGGAATTCACTTTTTAAAAATTGAAATCCGTATTTGATTGGTCGAAAGCCGTGCAATTTGGGATAAATTTGCACAGTTGGTATATAGCCTTACAATACATACTTTAAATACCTGTATTATGATTAGGTTCATGGTCTGCTTCAGGGGGGAACACATGACGGTGTGATGTGTGTTCTCCTGCATCAAGGCAGTATGTGCAACTGTAATAGCTGTTAAACTGAACGAAGTTTGTTGCAATTGCTCTTGCAGGTAGGTCAAACACGGCCATTAGCAAGCATGCTCGAACTGTCTTCAGACCACTTGGTGTAAGAACGGGCATACCAGAAATTCTCAGGTCCCAAATCTTGTCCAGGACAGGAGTAAGAATCACATTCATTGCAGTTCCTGAGATACGCAGGTTTAATTTTGTGTTCAGATGATGTTCAGGCTTTCACACTAGGTACCTTAATAATTGTAAATAAACAGAACAAGCTGGTTTGTCTACCTGCATACCATGTCATAAAAATTCTTTTTTTTTTTTTTGGACTCTGTACTGCTGTGTCTCCCTTACAACAATCATGAAGAACCTTAATGACCCCATGGTCACACTGAAAAACCTTGAGTGACACTGTCACCACAATGTAGCCCCAGTTGCGGCTATTAAATACAGTGCTAGTGGGAGTGGCCATCCCTTAATGTGATTCCATGGTGTCTGTTACATACTTTCACCATTGAACAGTTCATTTTTGTCAGTCATACATTTTAAGTATACATGCCTGCAAACAGATTTCCAAGGTGTTCTGGACTCAGACTCCAACTCAAACCCTGACCCAGACCAATCCAGAAACAATCCTATGATGGTGCACCCCTAAGCACGGAGGAGAGTTTGTATGCTACATATCTCTATGCTATCAATAATTAGCTCTCATATCAGGCGACAGCTCAGTTATTGGATTTGATGAGGGTACTGTTCTACCATTCAACGGGTCAAAACTGGGGTCTGAGTCAGAATTTGAGTCGGGGTCTGAATCGTGTTCATAGAAGTCAGAAAGGTCATGGTTTTTTTCAGCAGGGTCTGAGTCAGGATTGAAGGCAATTGGAGAGAGAGGATGGTCTATAAATTACTGATAATGACCTGACGCCTGGCAATAGGCTGATATGGCACTGCAGGAGAGCACGATGTGAAGTGGAAGTGGTTAAAGTGAAAGGTAGGAGAATGGTGCATTGTGAAAGGTTTCTTGTGGGTTCTTCTTCACTGCTATCAACTAAATCAATTTTCGGCACTTTTTGCTTTACATGTAAAATTTTAGCTAGTACATGTACACACTGCAATTAAAATAACATGTTTATCTACTAGATGAGAAGCCAGAGTCAAGTGCTGCTGCTGCTACAAAGTGACAATATGAAGAAGACTTCAGTAGTGAAGATGACGACTCACCCCTCGTCCCTTCTCAAAGCAAAGTACTTAGAACATCATAGTTAGTGGTTGAATCACTACTGTTTTGTGCATACATGTAGAGTATGACACCAATTTGTGGTAACAAGAGCGATGAATATTCTCCTACCACTCCATATCATCCAGAACAAACCAGTATGTCTATATATGTGCTAGAAACCATGTAAACACTTACTGAATACTGAGACAACAGTTTGCACAGAGCATAGCTGCACAAGTGGTTGCCTTGTTCCCCATAGATGTTACAGAAGACAAGAGCAAGAAAGAGGAGAATGAAAAGGAAGAATGAGAAGGGAGAAACTGTAGCTCTGGCAGTGACACATTTCATTGTTGTTTCACCATTTTGTTATTGATCTCTTATCTGACAAAAGCTACGATCTTGCAGTATCATGGTAGATCTTATAAGATGACAAACTGTCCTACCTTGCTGGGTAGATGCTGCGCATAGCAGATGGTCAGCCTACAGTGTGATACTAAAGAAAACTCAGTACCCTTTTCCTTGTACAGAGAGCAATGGATAAAGAATGCATTGGACACCAACCATGACTACTTTTATCCACTGGATTTATCACAATCTTTGCTAACAATACTGTGTAGTTGGTCTTGGCATGAATGCATACATTTGGGTCACAAGATCCTTGACTATTTCATTTCGTATTGTTGGGGTGAGTGAGTAGTTTTCGTTTCTCAGTTGGGGCACAAGTACAGGCCATATGAAGTCCTTCGGTGTCAGAACTTACAGAAGATGAAATTTTCATGTTAACTGATAAGCTGGGAATCAAAAAAATTTTTATGCGACTAGTGAAGGTCAGTACTAACAAATGCAATTCTGGAATTAGACAAATCTTACAATTTATAAAAAATCAGGCAGTGTGATGATACGATTTCTGTTGCTTCGTCTTCACCTTCACTGAAGAAAGCCCTGGCCATCTATTTCTTGTTCTGAGTGAACTAACCATGAACAGTGCTGTTGATAAGCTCACAGCACAAATTATAAAATAATTACATCCTTATAAGGCCAAACAGTTTCGTATCAGCCACTTCTCAAATTTCCATGTGGGTAGGGAGGCGATATATACATTGCTTACCAGTCTCGAGGTCAAACGTTGCAGCTACTTGTCACAATAATTATGAGTTTTGTGTGACAGGCAGCCACCAGGCTGAGACATACAATAGCAGACAAAGTTGGAATAGCTACTTGCGAGATAGATCACATGATTGTCACGCGTGCGCAATCACGTGGGTAGAGAGCAAGTTGTTTCTTGCACAGATTTGCCTTTGTGCTCGTCCACGGCATCCAGTATCCCTGAGCTTTACCGTTCAAATACCAGTTGTTATGATCACTTCACAATCGCTTACCTTGTGACCTCAAGTTGTGGTTGGTCAGGAGCCATGCCACAAAAGCTTCCAGTGAATTGGAGATATATCTGAAAGAGAAGGGAGTGCCAAATGTGGTGTTGCTCATTCCCAGGCCTAGGTGTTATAAGGTGCTATATGGTTACATTACACATTCCTGGACTGGATCATGGTGTAGCTATGTGAGGACGAAGTACATTACTTAAGAGGAAGCCTGGGCGCTTAAATAAGCTTTTAGCGCATTTGTGGTGAAGTTATACGGCTTTTGCTTATTGCATATATTGCGTGCCGGTGCCATCCCTACATAGAGAGTCTACCGACTCTCTGATTAAATAGCACTAATATGAGCTGGCGATAGCCTCGTTCCCAGGACTCCCTTTTTTTTTTAGTTTCGGTGTTCACAAAATTATGGTATCATACTGGATATCTCGGTCAATCCATGGATTGGGTCGATCAACAGGTACAATGCGTTTAGGAATGCATTTTTGCACCAGCGTTTTCCAGAATTCGATCAATATCATCAGACTCTTTGATTATAGGCAGGTTGGATAGAAGCTGTTTGCCGAGGCAGTGAACGGATGAAGACTCCCAAAACGGACTGTGCACTAAAAGTTTACAAAGACAAAGAATTCTATCAGCTTGGATTCCAGGTTTGTTGACCTTGAAAACACAGGGTTCCCTGCCACCTTAAGCTAATAGTGCTTCCGAACGTCCTACAAGACTATCTGGTTATATGGGAAGGCTAATATCTGTCCGTAAAATTGGGCATTTTCCCCATTTCCTGTCGGCATTGACATCCAATAATCAGTTTATAATTAAGTTAGTTAAGATGTGGCCTGGCGGAACCCCTCATGTGGTGGTCGGAACTTTGAAGATAAGCTTAGATTGACTTAAAAATAAAAAAATTAAAAAATTAAAAAAAGGAGTTTAGTAGAGTGCTGTAGTGTCAATAGCTGCAATATATCGGTACTATGTTGCCATTGACAAGAAAGCTGCAGAGGAGTTGTGTGGGGAACAGAACCGTGAGTTTAGCGACATAAGGGGGAGAGGTGGGGCTAGTAATGCTTGCTTCCACTCGTGAATGAGCCCCTCCCGTAGACAAGCTGTGAATTTTTTGAAATGTGCACTCATTTTGGTGCAGTCAAAGTTGTCCATTCCAAGAGTAGCGAAAAACATGAGTCTAGCCTGACTTTGAGTTGCTTTAGGGCAATCTTGCTTTGCCTAATTTTAAAAAGGGTTTTAGTAGCTCATTAATATATTCATGAACTCAAAATTGCAACTCGATGGACGCATCTACACACTCACTGTAGGTAGCGCGTCCTCACCACCAATGTATCTCAAATCAGTCTGTGCCAGCTTTTGTTCAGAGCTACTCCCCTAAACCCTGAAACTATGGTCCTGACTGTCCAACCTCTATAACCATGTTAACTCCATGCGCCACCAGAATCGCTCGAATTTAATACTGTGTGGTGATTTCAACATTGATGTTTCATCCGCATCTGCACCTACCTGTGCTTCAAGCAACCTTTTTAACCAACTCTGCACTGATTTTTGTCTCTCTCAGGTCATATCCTGGCGCTCGGTGGTCGGTAAAATACGGTGGCCCTGAAGGTCGCCCCTCGCGCGAATGTCCCCTCGCGAACGTTCTGTCCCCCGTCGCCCTTTGCGAACATTCCCTCGCGAACGCTCTGTCCCTCGTCGCCCTTCGCGAACGTTCCCTCGTGACTGCTCCATCGGACCATCCCCCGTCGCCCCTAGCGCGAACGTTCTCTCGCGCGATTGCGGAGAGTTTTAGCTCCGCCCCACTGTCGCGCATAAGCTTGGGATGGCGTGTGTATGATTGTCGGTGTTCTGGTTTGTGTTCAGTCTGCTCTGAGGGTCGCGAGTCATCGGTACTGCTTGATGGTCATACTTGGCTTGTCACTGAACTGAGTCATGGTGGGGTGGGTAGCCCCTTTGATGGCTATTGCCGACAGTACTATGGACTGTGACTTTGTGGTGGTCTGCGCTGGTCACACATGGCAAGTGGAGATGGCATGGTGTATGCAAGTGGACTTTATCATGGTGGCCTCCCTGTCATGGTGGGATGGGTAGCCTCTTTCGTGGTCCTCTTTCGTGGTCATTGCCGACAGTACAACTACAGAGCACCCTCACCAGTCTTTTCATACCAGAATGTATTGTTTTGTGTTCATTGTCTTTTTGTCTTTGTGTGCTAAACGTGCAGTGATGATTGATTGCATAAGTTCACACCGTTTGAAATAGTCACATAATGATTGCATCGTTTTGAGTGTGTGCCACACCCTCTGTATACTTGGATGAATGGCCATGATGACAGCAGAGTTTTGTAATTTACCTTTGTACTGTGAGTTCGTACTTTGTTTGAAGAATTCTCCACATCTGTTGGTATCCCAACATTGCTATTGAATTTGTCAACACTACAACACATACAAAGATTTCATTTACTGTTATATCCCACTTATAAGTACAGTGTAGTAAATGATATAAACAACCCCTAAACAACTTTTACAACTTGCTATAAACAATTTTCATGCATGCACTAGAGAGGTGAGTCTTCATAACCTACAAACAGTTAGGGATGTCAGGGTTACAGAATGCTCTGTATCTCTGGAACGCAATGCAGTATTGATAAGCGGTTTTCGCAGTGTTCACTGCAACTGCCCATAGATCCCGAACAAGCCGCGCGGTGTACTTTGCACCCAAATGGTGATCTAATTTTGCGAAAACGCAATATTAAAAAGTAAAATCAAACTGTTCAGCGTTTGAAAAGTGAGAAAGATTTTGCACGTCATAAAATGCCATAGCGGTCGATCTAGAGCTCACCTAGCAGTATCCACTGAGCGAGTTTTGTTTCAAACAAGCGAGGGTGTCCTAGTGTAAATCAATTTACTATGGGCCTCAATGGCAGCTCTATGATTACGTCATCACGTCGCACTAATTTCTACCTTCGCGTGTTCCCGCGCGTCGCTAATTACTAGCTTCCAACCTCCTCTGCTCGAGAACGAAGCAACCGATCGCTTCCATTTTTTTTTTCTGCCGCACAATTACACATTGGTATACCGATTTCCGGTCTTATCTCGATTTTCATAAAATACGCAATGTGCCGGGTTTTCGCTCAGCGGGTCACATATAGTTATTACGTGCCACAGGAAGTCGAATAAAGCATAATAAGCTGGGCTGTCCTATAGGGACTTTCCCCGGAAATCGCGTTGGAAGTTTACCGTTCGATCGTGTTGTATTAAGTACTGCCACAGAACACCTGGTTTCCCACGCGCTACTGGTTCTGCCGAATTTGTTCTAAATAACAGTGAAAACGTACCTTCGCTGGGAGTTTTGCCTTGGATTTCCCGTCATTTTCAATGGATGGCGAGTACCCGCTTTTCCACCGTTGTAGCTTATTCCGGTTTCACTGTCACTCTGAAATAAAAGAAAAAGTGTGAGTAAAGCTGTACAGCGCAAAACAATATTATCAAAGTTGATATAGCTTAAAAGTGTTCAGTGCCCTGGGGCTGCTCATTAAGTAGGAATACGGCCTTCATGGATGGCGTGGTCCAGCGGGGCCTCCTCTGTAGATCTAGCAGGATGGTGCAGGGAAGACCGTGCTCCATGCAGGCACATAACAGCCGATCTTATAAGGTACATCGTATCCAGGAAATCGTCCTGCTATAGATTCTGGCTGTCTTTTAGTCATTTGTACATGATGGATCCACCAGGTGCCATGCCCCCTGTGGCTGAGAATACAAGAGGAGTGAACGATCCTCGTCTAATCTCCTGAACCTGTTGTTCGTAGTATCTGATTTTCTGGGTCTCATGGTGGATATGAGGGAGGACCGACAGTTGCTTGGTACGAGAGGGGGTTGAAAACCCCGACATCAAAAAAAGGCACACTGATGCCTGTCACCCCAAAAACCTTGGCCACGATCTGACAGACTGACGGTATATTACAACGCGACGTCGTGATGCAGGACACAAGATAGCGAAAGGCAGAACATGGCAACGTCGAATGCGATTATAATAGTAACGTTACAGTATATACACAGCTCTGAAATAAAACAAAGTGAGAGTAAAGCTGTACAGCGCAGAACAATGTTATCAAAAAAAAAAAGACAAGAGAAGTGTGAAGTTGATATAGCTTAACCCTGACATCAAAAAATGCACACACATCTACACGAGCTCCGTCTTTGGAATTGGAAGTCCTGTGTGATAGTCTCCTGTAATCGGCTGTAGAGGCGGCTCTGTTACCACATTGTGGCACACCCCTGTCAATAACTTTGCAGTTAGATCTCTAATGTCGTTGTGTCTTATCAAGGGGAATCCACCACACGAGCAGCTGAGACCATGCTCTACACAGAAGTTCATTACACAGATGCAGTGAGATGGCAAGCGTGGTGGTTACCATCCGTTTCATAGACAAATTGCAGGGCAAGGGCAAAATTGTGCTCATGGATGGGCAGTGTCATCAGCCAGCTTGAGGCACCCTTCTCACTTCCCAGTTCCATGGCTGTCTGCAGACTTGGTGTTAGTTCCACACGAAGTCTTGCTGCTTCTGCTGTCTGCTTTTTCCGCCTTTCAGCCTTCAAGGTGTGCTTGATGGTGGCTTGCTCCTCCTTAGTATTGTGTGGGTAGGGTATTTCTTGCTGAAGGATGAGCGCATTGAGTGGGGCTGTTATTTTGAGAGAGTTGTCATGGTGTGTATCTGCAGTGTTGGATTCATGATGCCATGACCCCCCAGACGAACTGGCAGTTCAAGGAGGATTCTCTCTAGGTCAGAAAAAGGTGACCTATATGTGGTACAGTTCTCATCAGAAACGTCCATTTGCTATAGAGGCCATAAGTCAAAGCTGCATAGGCAGCTTGTGGTTGGCTGGATGCAGTTGAAGAGTCTGGCCACTTCTCCCACCCATTCTTAGACTTTGTTTCTCACATAACTGAATCGCATCAAATTGATAATCGAATTATTGCCCATGCAGTCCGTACTCAGCATTATAAGTGGTATTCTGGTGGATCAGTGGACATCGCTTCAGCACCATTTGAGCAAAACGAGGTGTAGGTAGAAGCTACACTGCTTACCAGCTAGCTAGATAACAGTGAAACAGCCTTCCAGTGCCCATCTGTAGTCTCAGACGGTCGCTTTAGCAACGTTCACAGTTGCTGGCTACTGCTCACTATGACAGCATGCTGGGAGTATACAGAACTCACAGCTGTTCACAGAGGCCTTCCAAAGACTCCTTGCTGACATAGTGAGTGATAGCCAACAAAACGTCATGGCAGCGTAGAACTTGGCGCAGCTAGATAATAGTGAAACAGCCTTTCAGTGCCGATCTGTAGTCTCAGTCACATCCAGAAGTACAACAAATTATGGCCGTGTCAGCGCTTATAACGCTGCATGGGCAATAATTCAATTATCAAAAACACGCATAGTACGTCACGGGTGCACATGATCAGATCTTCCACGCTTTCTCCCCGCTTTTTGGCATGGAGAGCCTGGGAACGAGGGTAGTTTGTGGTCTGTTTCAGAGACTTAGTGTTTGGTGGTTGGGAAACGTCAAGTAAATACCGGTAGTTGGGAAATGTCAAGTAAATACCAAGTGTTTGGTGGTCGGGAAATGTTAAGTAAATACCAAGTGTTGGGTAGTTGGGAAACGTCAAGTAAATAAGGAATGTTGGGTGGTTGGGAAATGTCAAGCAAATAAGGGATGTTGGGTGGTTGGGAAATGTCAAGTAAATACCAAGTGATAGGTGGTTGGGAAACGTCAAGTGAAGTCCACGAGAAAGGTACACAGAATGGGGTAAAGGAAAGGCTACAAGATATTTTGCTCTATCCTGCACCAGGAAATATGTAGACCATTTCCAAATGTCCTGCATGATGAAATGTGCCTAGACGTTTCCCAACCACCTGACACTTGGAATTTACTTGACATTTCCCAACTACCCAACACTTGGTATTTACTTGACATTTCCCAACCACCAAACACGTGGTATTTACCCTCCAAAAACATTTTTGTACACCGCCTAGCTTGAATGCCCTGCCGTTTATAAGTGGTCCACCAGCGTCGTTGCCATTGAGAATAACTGCTGTCCAAACAAATGTGGTAGCAGCTGAATGCGAAACGCGGGCATAAGCTAGCGGTTTACGCCGCTGTGACGAAGGACGCACATAAATGCGTGCGTAAATAAATCACTATTTCAGGAGCGCTTTTTCGTGGTAAAATGCAGCGATGTTACAAATATCCGCCCACCCCCTTGTCTGAGCACAAAGTAATGTGCACCGCCCATGGGCCCTTTTTCGGGAGACTACGGTACTTGACATTTCCCAACTATCCAGCACCCCTTATTGTGAATACCCTTCCTGGGCTTTTGCTGGACAGTATGACCAATAAGGTATTTAGAACTCTGTTGAATCAAACGTTCGTATATGGTGATTACATTTTGTTGAATCATGTTTGTGATGTTAATTATCCATTTCTTCATGTACCCTTGACTTCTATTTCAATAGTGTACTTACAGTGTGGTGGGCAGCAAATAAGAAAGAATCATACTTTGGATAAGACATAGCTGTATCTTACCTAATATAATGTGGTATACTGTTTTATGTATATGTGTGTATGGGGTGGGGGGCACCATGTAGATACGAAAGTCATAAACAAATGAGAGCATGTACTAGTATGTACCAAGGTAATTCGGGGGTGTGAGGAAAACCTTTTTATTTATTCTCCAGAATAACCTTCAAAGATCCACACAATCAAAGTGTTCTGAATGTTCTAATCCAAGAAGTAAAAGCTCTTAATCCTGCATTCCTCAAACAACAACTCAGTGGTATCATTACATACGTAATACTATCCGTACGTGAGCTATGATACATATGAGCAAGTTTCATTTCCATCACTGCCTTATTCTTTCTCACTTTCACAGACTCTGTGTTGCATAGGCTAGTTTTTGGGAAACTATCTAAGTCTCTCACAAAGCTTGCTAATGTTTGCAACTCCTCGACAACTCCAGTAGCAGTCCCTGGTTCATTTGATAACTGTTGCACATGCTGTGTCGGAAAAAAACAACCTTTTCCAGCCGTAGTCAAAGTGAAATACTTTACCCTGACTTCACATGGGACATCCTTCCTCGTTGAAGTGCGCTTCAGTGTTGAATTCAAACTAGAGCTCACACTGGTAGTCGCGACTCGTGCCTTTTCATTTTCTTAGTCAAACTTGCCATCAATTCATTAGTTTTCTTCAATTCAGAGAGGATAGACTCTTCACAAGGTGACTGCGATCTCTTCCTTTTGCTTTTCCAATACCTTTGTTGAACCTTTCCCCTCTGATTTTCTTTGTCATAACGTTTTTTCTTTCTCTTGAGTTTGCTTTCTTAATTAGCTTGTCATTGGCGCTATGTCTAGGTTTATTGATGATCAGGCTAATGAGGAGGATGTGCGTACAAGCAGACAAGAGTTGTTCTCGAGCTAGGCACACCTTTATGACCAAATCCCCTTCCATGTGCCCACTATAGACCCACCACCATACCTGGGGACTGCTACTGGATGGTCCATCTGAAGTCTGAGCTCATGCACATCCTAATACTGTCTGCATAATTATACAGTCTCAGTCATAGCCAAGTTTTATTTTTTGAAAAGATCTGTCATTGCAATGCCACGTAGCAAAGCAGTTATAATAATAATAAACAAAAAAATGGAGGGGTTCAGGAACATTCCACACATACGAAATCATCAGGTTCGGAGGTCAGCCCAACACAGCTGAAGTGATACCATCTGTCGCAAGTATCACAACAAATCCACTTCTCGATTACGTCTACAGTCTGAGCAAGTTGAGCCCCAAGGACGGGAAGTATCACGTATGGGGAGAGGCAGGTATGAGACAGTAGGTCCATGTTCATACCAGGGGCTTCCCTCTGAATGTTGCTACCTTTGAGGTACTGAATGAGATACAGTCTTATTCTCTGTCTCTCACTTGAGTCAGCCCCTTTGAAGAGACGAATAGTGGTCTCACCACATGGGTTACCATCTACTCGGCTCAAATACACATCCGTAGCCAAGTCCATATTGTGTTTAAGCTTCTTCTCATCAATCTTTCCTGTTGCACCTAGTGCAAGGCATCCGTTTTGTAACTCCACTAGATTTAAGTAGGATGCTCCACTATTCCGGCAAGTGACAAGTGTAGCATAGCAGCCACTCTCCAGGTGCTGCTCAGTCCACAAGAACTGCACTTCATGGTGGCTAGGGCCCTCGTCACTAGCTCCATCGACCCTAATGCAGTACACTTGTTTAGGTATTCCAGTACGGGGGTCGACAAAGGCGGGCAGAAGTGTAGGTTTGCTCTTAATTAACTCCAAGTCTGCTGCATGTTGTGACGGTTTTTTGGGAAAACACCTGATGCTTTCACAATGTGAAGACTCCCACACCAGTAATGAACTGGAAGGAAGTTGTGTATCAGATTCCATGCCAGGACTGTGATTCAGTCTACATTGGAGAGACTGGCAGGTCACTAGGGAAACGGATAACAGAGCACAAATATGCAGTAAAGACTGGAGACCGGAAGAATGGAGTGGCGGTGCACGCATGGGATGAAGGACACAGGGTGGACTAGGAAGGAGCGAAGATCCTTGAGTCGGAACCACAGTACCTGAAGAGAAGGGTCCTAGAAGCCATCTGGATGAAGAAGACCAGCAGGAACTCGAATCTGGACTGTGGCCTGGTCTTAAACCAGACTTGGCTCCCATACTTTGAATGAACACCTGACACTTAGCATAGCATAAAATTGGTAACAGTGCAGGACGTTTCGGTCCATGGACCTTCGTCAGCTGAATGAGAAGGTACACAATAACAAGTCTGATATAGGCTGATATAGACAGGGATTGATGATTGCTGAGTGATAGGAGGGAATGAGAAATTGAAAATGTGGGGAATGCTAAAGAGATCTCTGAATTCACAACATAGCAGTGAACCTCTACGACATATGCCACTTATACATATGCATATACTTGAAACAGAGAAGTTATCATCAAGATGAAATTGTCAAGGAACTACAAGAAAACCAAAAACACTTGGAGCATAGCATATCTGAACTGACTTCAGAACGTTGTGACTCCCACATTGAATTATCATTAAAAAACCCACTTCTTTATATATGCGAACTGATATTGAATGACCATGCAGCCGAAACCTGTGGTCATGCGAGGACCGGAAAGGGTACTCCCCTGAAGACCAGTATTTTTTTAATGTTTTAACTTCAACAATGTACCAGCGGTGTTGGTGCTCCCCCACTCGACACACAACTTCTGAACATGCAGGTACAGATAAAGTCAGTCGGCCTTGCTGGGGCTGGGGCAAGGAATTATTGTTGGAGAGATATTCCTTCATGCGCGTAGTGAGAAGTCTAGCCTGGTGCTTATTGTCATGCTGTTTAGGTCTAAGGCATGCCTGAGGTATTATGGTTGTTAGAACAGGTGCGTCTTCGGGTGGATCCATTGAAGGATGCTGTGGGTTCCCCATTTGATTCCCATTTCCAAAGTTAACCATAGGATACCCCCTTGGTGAAGAGATAATTGAGCTGGTGGATAGTGAGAGTATCCGCTCAGGCAAAGTGCTTGTACATTCAACCAACCCAGGCCCGCAACAGATACTAAAACCTCTCTGTGTGCATGCTGTAGGTTTCTCTACGGGCTGGATCAGGGGCTGTGTTACATGTAGGATAAGGGCTTTATACTTTATATACATAAAGACGGGGTCTTTTTGACTACAGCTGTCCTTCCTCTCGCAATTAGATACACTGTGGTAGCTAGGTGGAGATCCCCTGTGGACGGGGTGAGCTTACTGTTGTTGCTTGCAAACACTAGTACACAATTCTGTATACTTACCTTTACTTGTCATGTGACAGCACCAAATTTCCAGAGCAAGCTTAGAAGACCTACCAAAATTTATGCTAATTCAGTTTGCCGAGCCTGTGCATTTGTCAAAAGTCTGCATAGATCTGTCTGCATGCATGATAAAGCAAGAGACTTGCTAGCCACGGTAAGAAAGTGTGCAAATGTACATTGTAACACCATCCCACAAAGCTTGTCTAGCAGTCTTTGCTGTGGTGGAGCACGTCCCAAGTTACTCCATGGTCCTTACCTTACTTCAGTACAACTATGATGGTTATATCTCCATATCCAGAAAATCATTATTTCATTCACTGTCCTAGTTGAGAGTTTTCCTGGCATTGAGAGCTCGACAATTAGCTGCTTGCTAAATCGACTGGTGGAAGTCAGCAAGATGCATAACCCAAAGCACATCGAAAGGTCATGTGTCAAAATGCTACTAAGCCTTCTATGTATACTCCACAACAGTCAGATATTAGTGTTACCATCACATGCCTTCCCTACCCGAACACTTGCAAGAGGCATCCGCAGCAACTTTTTCATGTTCTGAATAAGTAACTCATGGCGACACATGGTGAAAAGCGTTACTAAGCCTATAGTATCCCGCTTCACGAACAGTTCCAGCAACCTCAAATTTCCTAGTACAGAGTGAACACGGCTGTGCATGTGAATCAGAGCGAAACCTCTGACATGCTTGAATATACTCAACTAGCGACATTTGGGAGAAAGTTGAAATGTAAGCACCATTGGATACTTGCTTTGGACAACGCTGATTAGCTAATCTATTAACTTCTGTGGTGTACATAGTAATCAAATCCGCAACAGGCCTCCCCAGTACCAGTGACACCTGGGGAGGCTTCAGCAAAAATGCTGAGTGACAGTGGTAGATGACTGGGCAGTTGAAGGTGGTGAGAAAGAACGTGAGTGGGTTCCATGCAGTTGTAGGGCTGACGAGTCCAATTCTTCCTGATCACTAGAAGAACCCACAGACTGTAGAATCAGAGTGGGAGGCAGGAGACAGGGGAAGAGGTGTACTCGAGCGTGACGACAGAGTGGAGTTTGAAGCTGACGATTTCCTCTCGTACCATGCAGATTGCATTTGCTTTCAATTAAGTAATTTCTTCTCAGCTTCATATTCTCGTTTCTTTTCTTTAAGCTCGCTCATTTCTCTTGTTAATTCCTCACACCTCCTATACTGCCTGACATTGGCGTTTCCTTGTCCTTATACATCAGACGCTCATCCAGTGATTTCAGTTTGTCGTTCATCGCAGCTATTCTGTTCAAATGAACTTGTGGAATCTAGATGCAAAAACCTGAGTGATGGATAGGTATTAACTAGATGTGACTTTCTACGTTCACACACACATACACACACACACGTGCACACACACACACGTGCACACACACACAACACACACGTGCACTGAAGGTCTGGAAAGGACAAAGCTGTCCTCACCCAAACAGTCTCAGCTATGACTGGCAAGATACCTATAGAGCTTATAATTGTTTTGCAGTTTTTGACAATGATACTAATTTTGATTCTGTTTGTACCAAAATCACTTAATCTTGGTTGACATGCATAGCATCACAGTGGTTCATCAGTGGCGAAGCAAGCAAACAAGCAAACATACACACACACGTGCACAATGCGGTCACACTCGGCCCACTGAGCTGAAAGCATGATGTAGTAGCTTTGTGACCAAACTTTGCACAAAATGTTGTCTGGGAACACAGGTATTTGAATTATTTGTCAAGTTTTGACACAGACAGAACTTTGCCATCAGTAGTAATAGGACAACAAATGAATGAAACTATTTGTTTTTCTCTGTGGTCTGGGTACATGTAATTTTACTATAGCGTAGGCTCTCAATTCTTGACCTCCACGTATTGTTAACCACTTACATACTAATTGTCGACCACGGCATTCCTCATACTACTCTGAAAGACAGAATCGCAGGTAGAGTTTTGCATGGCACCAAATCTGCCCCCAAACCATACCTGACCCACCTAGAAGAGAAAGAACTTGTAGAATGGTTAGGTGTTCTAAGATGGGGTATGGGAAGTAACTTTTAAACACTTCATGGGTAGCCATTTCAGAGCGTACCTGTGGAAACAGATCACCCTTATGAAGGGATAATTGAGGCCATCTTGCCCGGAAACAGCACCACCACCCATCTGAGATACAACCTTCTTTTTGGCAATAGCTTCAACGATTTTAAGTACCTCCCCCCTTGTCTTTGATCTCTTGCAGGAGACGCTAGAAAACGCTGATGTAATTGACAAGCCTGCACACATTTATAATTGTGATGAGTCTGGTATGCCACTTGAACACAAAATGCCAAAAACTATTACACAAAAGGGCACAAAGAAAGTTCGGCAACGTTCATCTGGAAACAAAACCCAGATAACCATCCTTGGATGTGCTAATGCAGTAGGACAGGCGCTACCACCAATGGTCGTGTTCTCTGGAATGAACTTCAATCATGCATTGAGCGAAGGAGAAGTCCCTGCAACACTCTATGGAATGTCTTATTCTGGTTGGATCAGGAACTCTTCGCCACATGGTTTTCAACTCACTTCCTCAGACATGCTGTATCAAGTAGACCAATTGTCTTACTACTGGATGGCCACTCCTCTCATTTTACGTTGGAGTTGGTGCAAACAGCAGCGCAGCATGATGTTGTCATTTTCTGCCTCCCCCCTCACACAACAGCCGACAGCCAACCTCTTGACACCAGTTGCTTTGGCCCACTGAAAACGTACTGGTCTAAAGTTTGCCGTGACTTTCTGTTTTCAAACCCTGGGCGCGTTATCACAAAGTTCCAGTTTTTGAAACTCTTTTTCCCAAGCATGGTCTAAAGGCATGTCAATTGATAATATTGTCTCTGGCTTCCGCTGTACCGGGATCTATCCCTTCAATCCCAGTGCCATCTTGAGCAAATTGCCAAGCTCATCTAGCGTGGCAGACCCAAGTTCATCCAGCGGCAGAACCGAGCCAAGGGATGTGAACTCGATGCAGTCACTGCTTGATGTCCATTGCAAGAGAACATTGATCCAAATACCCAGCCAGATCGTGCTTCTTCAACACCAAGATTTTCACCTGAGATGGTCTCACAGTATGAAGAGAGGTTTGATGGAACAGAAGCTGGAGAGGACGGAGGAAGTAAACGACTTCCAGAGGAGCCTGGAGTGGATGGAACAGAAGCTGGGGTGGATGGAGTGGACCGAGGAGGTAAACGACTTCCGGAGGAGCTAGGAGTGGATGAAACCAAAGCTGCAGAAGCTCATCAGGACTAGGACGGTGTGGGAGGACCACGTGTCCCCCCGGACATCTGGTCCTAGGACTAGCTGTCCCCCCGGACGCATGGTCCTAGAACCAAATGTCCCCTGCCAGGACAGGATGTCCCCCCACCGCGAAGTACCAGCATAGATACCAGCCTCACTTTCCAGTGATGAGTGGACGGAGGAGGTAAATCACAGTTTGAAGTACTGAGAGTGGACGCAGGAGGAACGGAACTACAAGAGCTGCTAGGAGCTGATGAAGGAAGAGTGTCTAAGGCATCACAGACGCAAACATGTCAGAAAGGCTTGGAACACAATCTGGATGGAATTCCTGTAGCCAAGCAACATAGTTAGCGTCTGTATAAATGTCGTATCCATTATCAACTCCTGGCTCCTCCGGAAGTCGTTTACCTCCTCCGTCCACTCCATCCACCCCAGCTTCTGTTCCATCCACTCCTCGCTCAGTAATTACTGAGTTTCTTGTGTATCCAACCCCTACAAAAGGAAGGAAGAACAAAGAAGTCAAAAGTGCTTGTGTCTTAACTAGTGTAGAATCTCGAACTCTTCTGGAGGAAAAAGAGGGTCAGAAAAGAGAAGCTGAGGCCAAGGAGCAGAGAAAACGAGAGATTGTGCTTTTTTCTTTTTAAGGTTTCCTTGGTTGACAGAACGTTCACCAGCGCTTCATTTCCTTCCATTCTACCAGCTTTTTTTGCAGCCTTTTCCTCTGCTATCCTTTGCTGTTCAGCTGCTTTTGCTTCTCTTTCCTCCTGCTTTCATTTCTTCTCTTCTTTTTCTGCCTTTTTTGCCACTGATGATCAAGGGCTTCAGGGACGTGAGGTATCATCTAGTGAGTGTGCAGCATGTTTCGGACTGTATGAGGATGATGTAAATGACGATGGTGATGTGACCTGTGATTGGATCCAATGCACAAATGAGCAGTGTTCTCTGTGGATGCACTAAGAGAAGCATGCTCCATTTAAAGCCCACCGACCGCGTCTCACACAAACTAGTATACTGGAAGGCACATAATCATGAGTCTGGGGGGCTTGTTGTTCGGAGGTAGGCGTTTCTGTACCGTGTCTGTGCTGTGGCGACTTTTTCGCGGTGAGTACATGCATGCAGAAATTGTTAGAAAGCAGTGGGACACACCAGAGGCTTTTCTCCACACTTGGAGAGATCCAGTGGCGGACTGTAGCAACTCCCCCAGCTCAAAGGTACACTCAACTGCAGGGGGGTAGGACAAGGTTCGAGGATTACGCAATAGCCACGACTTAATTGCATTGCAAGCATGTTTCAGAAGTAGACATAGCTTGCATGGAGGGCTTCGCAGTACGATGGTGGGTAATATATCCGTGGATACTGCTTGTGTTTTCTCCATGATTGATTCGCGTGCGCTACGACCCTACCATCAATGCAGACAAACCAGACAACAAGGTGCTGGTGTTGTTCGTTGGACCACCGTTTTGGTATAACATCCCTACTTTTGACGTTCTAGCTGTTGAGTTGAGACAGATGTAAGTGCAGGGTTATTACACGTGTCTGAGTCATGGTTAGACAAGGAGATTTCCGACTCAAGAGTTGTCACTAGATGGCTACAATATAAGTAGAGTCGATAGGAATAGACATGGAGGAGGTATACTTATTTTTGTGAAATCCACTCTTGTACTCAAAGTTGTTTTTAATGGTAATTGTAATCTTGGGTTACTTATTGTATCAGTAAGCAACAGCTGTAATAGACAATGTTGTATTGGTGTTTTGTATCGCCCACCTGACTCTAATCATCTTCACAATGGATCACACCTTGTTTTCTAATTTTGTACTCTTAGGAGATTTGAACATGGATTACAACAACACCAGCCATCCTTTTCACCATCATTAAGCAAATGAACAACACTAAGACTACAATACCTACTCTTACCTCCTCAACACAGCTCTACCACAACTATCACAAAGTGAGTTTTTATATCTTGATCCTGATAAGTGCCCAAGTCATCTCCTGTGCAATGAGTCTAAGGTGTATGATCTACTTGTTGGAGTTGATGTCACCAAATCTACTGGCCCTGACAACATCGCTGGTCGTATGATAAAGAGCACTGCTTGCAGTATCACATCTGCAGTAACTGCCTTATTCAATCAAACGATTAGACAAGGTAAAATTCGAAACGATTGGAAAACAGCACATATGACACCTGTTCCAAAAGCATCTGATCGCACACAAGTTGAAAAGTATCGTCCAATTTCCAGCACAAATATCAATTCTTGAGTCAAGTTGCTGGTGCCAGCTATCAACTGCAGTTAACAGTGCTCCAACAGTGGACTTCCCACGGGTGAAACCCCACTGATTATCAGACAGAGGGTGGTGGTCATTTAGGAGCTTCATCAAACAGTTGTAGATGTGTCGCTCAAGTAGTTTACTCAAGATGGGTAGAATCAGTATTTTTTGATCTGCACAAGGCCTTTGACAGTGTCCCACATAGGCTGCTGCTAAACAAACTATCTAGACTAGGTGTTGATCCCTACCTACTGCAGTGGATTGCCAGCTATCTCTGTGAAAGAACTCAGTGTCTGTATAGATGGAAGTTCCTCTGAACCGCTATCAGTTGTGTCCGGGGTTCCACAAGGATCCGTGTTGGGGCCATTACTGTTCCTTATCTACATTGATGATATCTCTCAAATTATCTTTTCCAATGGCAGTCTACTTCTTTATGCTGATGACATTGTCCTCTACTGTCCCATCTATTGTCAGGAGGACTACAACTCTCTTCGGAATGATGTCGACTCATTGTGTGACTGGACTTCAGCTTTTCTGAATCTCAATGCAGCAAAATGCAAATATATGGTAATTTCCAGGAAGAAGCAGCCCATAGTTCCATTGACTCCAATACTAATTTGTGGAAATGCTCTTGAAAGGGTGAACTCCTTCAAATATCTGGGGGTTTGGATCACTAAAGACCTCACTTGGTCGAGGCATGTGACTGAAACCTGCACTAAAGCCAGGAGAGTTGTCGGCCTGATCTACAGACAATATTACCAGTATTCCACTCCTGAAACTTTGAATCAGCTATATGTTTCTTTCGTGAGACCGCATCTCGAATATGCTGCCCCTGTATGGGATCCCCATCTTCAAAAGGACATAGACAAACTGGAGAAGGTACAAAAGTTTGCACTACGAATGTGCACAAAGAACTGGATGGCTGGCTATGACGATCTACTTACTTGTTGTAATATCACTCTCGGAAAACCAGGCGCTTATATCTCAAATTAGTTTTTTTGTACCAGTTGGTCAATGACCTCATTGTATATCCCAGTCATGGGGTCTCACATCGTAACTTATCTGTAAATATTAGACATGGTCACCCAGCACTCTTATGTAGGCCCTTTTCTAGAACACAAGCTTACAACATGTCCTTCCCCCACTCAATTTCTGTCTGGAATACTTTGCCTGTAGATATTGTCACTTCACCTACACTTTGTTCGTTTAAGTCTCGTCTGAAATATGTACTATGTACCCTTGCTCTTTAAGCAAAATTTTTATATACAAAAAAAACCCATTCAATACTCGGTTTGTTGAAGGTCCCTTGACTGATTTCAGTTGTTATTAAGTGATGAGTGATTATAGGTGATGATCAATGTTGCCATATAGGTGATTATCAATCTAGGTGATGAATGGTGAGTGACCTTGATTGCATGTTGTAATAAATATCACTTTTGAGGTAGACATTGACAAACCAGTGTTAGTGCTTGTCAACAGAGCAAAAAGTACGTGAGAATAATTTATAATTTAATTAACTGTAGCTGACAGCACACACACATCGTACCTCTTCACTTCAAGCAGACTGAAATCATGCTGCTGTGAGTGAGCCTCACAGTGATGTCAAGTCTGAGAGCCTCACACCCGTAATGTTAATTTGAGTGACCCTTAAGTTAACCCTTTAAACCCTGTAGTACACTTTTGATAACGTCATACTGCGCACTGCGTGCTGGTGCGCAGGTTCTGCGTGAGCAGAAAGGGTGGGACAGGGGAGGTGGGTGGGGTCACCCGCAGGGTGCTGTGCACATGGCAGCTGCTAGGCTTGGCTGTAAAAGGACCATGGTTGGCACCCGGTGGGCCAATTCTCAGCCTGGCTGCATGAGCAGGCTTAGAAAACGCTACTCTCACCTTTCAGGGGGTTCATTTCTGGCAGGGAAAGCTTGAAAAAATTCAGGGTTTAAAGGGTGCAACCGTGAGAGAGCCTCACAGTGGTTAGTCAAGTGTGAGAGAGCCTCACACTCGTAATGTCAATATGACTGAGCCTCAAAAATAACACCGAACAGCCCCAGCCCAACCCTAGCCATAGCTCAGGCTCTCTCACAGTTGCTGTATGGGTCTGAGGCTCACTCAAATTAACACTACGGGTGTGACAGCCTTATGGAACCGACTATACCCCTAGGCGTACCGTTACTATAGCAAAACACACGCCATAACTAGCATAAAGATGCCGTTGCCAGGATGAGTATGCCGTTACTATACAGTGAAGTACTCATTTACAACTAGTTGTGGTGGCAAATTGCAAACGCTAAAGTTCACATATCAACAGACTGAGTACCACACTAGTCTCGCATAGCCAAGAGAGGGATCACCATGTTGTCTAAAGAAACCTCAGTAGATTGATTCTAGAGTGCAAATTGATCAGAATATGAATGGCAGGCACATGTCATACTTGTCTTTGTAGCGTGGCCATGTTCTGCCCAGCTTGTGAATGAAGCTAACTTGGCTTGCTATTGCATGTACACTGATGTCACTCCACTATCTATGGCCTAAGTATTCCCATACGTGCTAATTGGTGATAGTTGAAGCCATGTAGAGGCGAGATGATAAAACCAAGCCAGCCAACTTTATATGGCTACAGCCCAGGCCCCAGTTAGTGTTGCCACCCTACATGCAACAACTATGCTTATTAGGACCTGGATTATGCACCTAACTCTGACTCTCTGTTCCACTTTTGTCCTAATGTAGCTCGGCATCCATTATAAATAATTTATGCTCCAGAGCAATGGATACAACAGTAGCTAACAAAAGCTAAAATAAGTGTATCCAGTTTACAGACTATGAAAACAAATTAAGTGCATGTATATAGGTTTGTATACAATTTTGAACATGGTACTGAGCTTATGTTCCAGTCAGCGAGATTGAAGCGTAGGGACTGCAAAGTTAGACAGAAGTTCGTTGTAGCCTAGATCCCACTGTTTGGAAAACTAGAAAAGCATGATGGTTCCAAACTACCAAGGCAGTTATACAAATCTACTAAGCATTGTACACTACTGGAGGGAGGGCGATAGAAAAGACCTAGAAGGATGTCAAACTTCAAACGGGATGGAAACTTGAGAAATGCTTTATAGATGAAAATTTTCTGAGGAATGGAGACTCCCCTCCAACTTAGAAAACTGTACATGTGCTATGGAGGGTGCAAGCTCTCACTCTCGTGACTGTATCCGTGGAAGCTGCAGCACCATGTCTATTTCTATCCAAACGTAAGACTTGGAAATTTCCCATTCCCCTTCCAACTTGTCAAGGTCACCCTCATCACCAGAAACTATATGCCACCAACGAGTTTTGTTGTCGTGCAGTCTCTTGAATTTTCTCCTTAGAAGACGCTGACCTCGTTGCTTCACGAAATACAATCGCACTGCTCATGCGTACCATAATTAAGCATGCGTACCATAATTAAGCATGAGTACATGTATAGCCTCATTCCTGCCTCCAGGTTTTGATCGCTTGCACACACCTTTTCTCCACTGTAAATAAGTAAGCCTGTACCGAAGTCTCCCTTGGGCGCCCGGATTGGGTGGAAGTTGTGTGTCGAGTGGGGGAGCACCAACACCACTGGCACATCGATGTTCAAAATTTCACACATAAAGTGTGAAGTTAAAACATAAAGGGAGATGGGTATGGGGCATTTATGGCTTAAATGGATGGGGCATTTTATGGCTTAAATGGGTGGGGCATTTATGGCTTAAATGGGTGGGGCAATTATGACTTAAGTGGGTGGGGCATTTATGGCTCAAATGGATGGGGCGGTTAGTTACTGTTTTTGGGAGATATGTTCAAAATGAATACTGGTCTTCAGGGGAGTACCCTTTCCGGTCCTCGCATGACCACGGGTTTCGGTCCCTTTGAACTCCCGACCCGTGGCCTACTACAGAAAGGGCGGGACCACTCCCCGCCTAAGGTTTGTTTGAGGAGCCCAGCTTTTGGTTGGCACATAGTGCTATGGGCATTCACAGTGCTATAAATATTCAAATTACTAAACAAATTGGGGGTGGGGCTCAATGGGTGAGTTATCATGATAACTTATAATAACTAGGGGGATGGGCGAACGGTTAACGTACGGGATTCTGGCTTGCTATCGTGTCGTCTTGGTGGAACGTCTGGGAGGCTTGTTCTTCGCTGGTAGGCGCTCCTGTACCGAAGATTATTCGGGTCTGTACTGCGGCGACTATCTCACGGTGAGTATTATTAGTTGTTTGTGTGTGATACTCGGTCGACGGGCTTTAAATGGGAGCGTGCTTCTCTTAGTAACGGCGTACCTATCCTAGTAACGGCATTGTTACGCTAGTTATGGCGTGTGCTTTACTATAGTAACGGTACGCCTAGGGGTGTAGTCGGTTCCATTAGGCTGAGCTAGGGCTGGGTTGGGGCTGCTCTGTGTTATCTGCGAGGCTCACTCACAGTGTGAAGCTCATGCATTCACATTAAAAATTACGAGTGTGAGGCTCACTCACACTTGAGTTACTACTGTGAGGCTCACTCACAGTTACGCTACGGGTATGAAGCTCATTCACACTTGAGTTACTACTGTGAGGCTCACTCACAGTTACGCTATGGGTGTGAAGCTCATTCACCTTACTGTGAGGCTCACTCACCGTTATGTTACGAGTGTGAAGCTCACTCACACTTGAGTTACTACTGTGAGGCTCACTCACAGTTACGCTACGGGTGTGAAGCTCATTCACACTTGAGTTACTACTGTGAGGCTCACTCACAGTTACGCTATGGGTGTGAAGCTCATTCACCTTGAGTTACTGCTGTTACGTTATGGGTGTGAAGCTCATTCACATTTTAAATTACGAGTGTGAGTGTGTTAGGATAAGGGCTTTATACTTTTTACATGTATTGCCTCATTCCTGCCTCCAGGTTTTGATCGCTTGCACACACCTTTTCTCCACTGTAAATAAGTAAGCCTGTACCGAAGTCTCCCTTGGGCGCCCAGATTGGGTGGATTCAGCTATCTCCATACTATCACACATCGACTCACCACTAGCTATGCCATTCGATGGAGAACGAATCTTAAGG
Organism: Agelas oroides; assembly: GCA_949130485.1. Classification (NCBI taxonomy): domain Eukaryota; kingdom Metazoa; phylum Porifera; class Demospongiae; order Agelasida; family Agelasidae; genus Agelas; species Agelas oroides. The sequence goes on along the minus strand of OX422184.1, from coordinate 8,151,981 downwards.
CACACTTGAAGGCTAAGCACCCACGCGAGCTAGCTGAATTAGCCCAAAACAATGCAGAAAAAGAGAAGACCAAAGAATTGAAGAGAAAGGTTGCAGGATGGGGCGTCTTTCAGCACAAGTGCCCAGTTGACTACAGTCAATGCAGGTACCCACACAAAGAAGTACAGTCGTTTTGCACAACTTTGCAGCTAGTAGTTCGTAAAATCGAAGAAACCAAAACGTGTATTGGCTCGTGCGCACTGATAGGTTTTCAAGTCGACAAAAGCCACAGAATGGCTTATTTCACCACTGGTAAGCGAAGTATACTCAGCAAATTGTTTGAGAAAGCACATCATACTTTCCAAAACCTTCCAATGACGGTTTGGAAGATTATCCCAGTTCAGTTCATCCAAGACTTGAGACAGTTCATTACTAAAATCGGAATAAGCACCCACACAAAATAAGCATCCATGAATATAGGCTCCCATTTCGATTTCAGCAACCACATCGCATTTATAAGCACCCATACAAAAATAGGCACCCCACATGAAAAGGCACCCGTTCCTTGCAAACGGAAGTGAATTTGCTGATTCGGCTTTTTCGAACATAGCGGCTGATGTTCGCCACAGTGTCTTATCTGCGATTGTAAGCAAGCTATCGACACAGGATACAAAACAAAATCTAGGCAAGGCCTCTCATTAAAACATATCCAGGAATTACCAAACACCTCTCACGGATTTGTTGGTTCCAAGCGCTTTATGTTGGTGGGCAATGATCGATCGATTGCTGGTTCTAAAACAGCTAACATTGGACAGAAATTAGCAGGAAAAGAACCTCTAGGCCTAAAAATATCACAGTTAACACAAGTGCACACTATCAGAAAATTATGAGTTTATATTAGCACCCAATGAAAATAAGCACCCCTCAAAAATAAGCTCCCATTCTGGCTGCTAATTGCACTGGTATTCTGATTTTACGGTAGTTCCTACCAGTTTTAACTTTGACCCAATATTTGTTCCAGCTACAGCACTAGACCAGCAAAGATAACGAAATTGTTTAACTCTTTAACAACCATAGGCTATTTACTGGAGGTATTTATTAGGCTATGGATACCTTCCATGCTCCCTGTTTTCACTTCTGCTTGGAGCTAGCACTGGTCAACGCCGGGTAGGCCATTTGTCTGCTTTCTTGCACAAACGGGTGTAGAAAATGCTCCTTTCACCTTGTAGGGACTCCATTTCTGGCATTTTAGGCAGCCTTTAGTCCGGAGCAGCGTTCTCTGGTCGGAAGGTCCTGACTATTGAATGCTCGCTAATGAGTGGGTGTGTCCAAGGTCAAGAACCCACAGTGGCCGCCATGCACTGTCAGCCAGAGCAGTTCACCCACCCACCTCCCCCTGTCCCAACCTTTCTGCTAGTGCAGAAGCTATCTTCAAAACGGATTGCGCCAACCGATAACATGCGGCCAAAACTGACGATGCCAAAAGTCGTCATCGGTTGTTGAAGGGTTAAACAGAGGCTCACACTCTGGATTTTGCTCCTCACCTTCAACATCAGAAGTGCCAGGAAGTATACTACCTGGGACATTCTCACTCGATGCTGATCAACTTTCGCATAATGTGGACTTTTGCATGCCTCAGCTGCTCATTGTTGAGTCTTGTTCCAGTTACGATTACTGTTTTAGTTGTAGTTGCAGTTATAAAGACTTCTCTGTTCAGGCTTTTGTCAGAGAGCCTGTTTCTCTTTCCAGATGGTACTACTGCTGTAGAGAATGTACGCTCAGCTGGTGCACTTGAAGCTGGTATGGTGGGATATTGGGATACTGGGTTCTCAACCAAATTAATTGTGAAGTCATGCACTAGAACTTAAGGATGAAGTTTGTGTGGTCACTGAAGTGTCAACATTTGTGATCAAGTTAGCAGTGGTTCTCATCTTTAGCAAATGTAAGTACTTTCATATTAAGATAGCTGGTTTTCTTTCCCAGCCTAAGAGGACTTACTGAAGTTTGACACCACAGCTCGGAACAGTTATCGTTGAAGTATCTACTGTGCAAGCACCAAGTCCGATGACCACAGCTAACTAAGCGATTTTCTACTTGTTTGAAGCCATTTTCAGCTGCCAGCATTGCTAGCTAGCCTTGGGCAGTAACAGTGGCGTGATTTGTGTAAATAGTGTGTAACTAGGCTGTAATGGCTGTGGCCTTTTGGGTACAGGTCCTTTGTCACCGTCCCACTCTCCTCTGATAAACCATGCGCCATCGCAGCTCCTCATCGTACGGTTGCGTCCTGTCCGTTTGGAAAGCCATTGAGCTGTTTATACAGTCATGCAAATTGCCCAGAAATTGGATTAATCCCTTTCCACCTTAGGAGCGTGCATTGCAAAGATCACTAAAACCACTGTAAGAGTTCCCAGTCACTGTTCAAAGCAGCACAAGGAAGGGCTAAAAGACTGGGCATGCGCAGTACGGAAAAGCGTAGCCTCGAACCCAGGCTTGAGCAAGAACTCCTCTTAGCTTTCCACAACAAAGCCACACCCACCACGTTATGACATTTCGGGCGTTTGCAAGGCCTTCTGTGACGACGGTGCCATCGTATCACATGAGAAATCCTTCCAGGCTTTTCGTCCGAATTTCTCCAAAGCTGTGAGACAACATCTGGAACGGAAAGAATCCAACCGCATATGACCTTGTTAGCTAAACAGTGAGACAAGCAGTGTGGCTGCTAGACACAACAACCCTTGGGTCCAAAGATTGTTCCAGAAAAGCTGTAATTATTGCCCATCAAAGATTCTTCATTCTCAACTCTGAACATATTTGATCGTCCGCAGTTTTTTGGTAGTTATATTGTTCATGTTTACTTGCTGCCAGAGCAATAACCATTTTATGAACTGTAATCTATTTGCCCTTCCTGACATACCCTTCAGGAGGAAGCATAGACCCTCTCTCTCTGAAGCTTAAAGAAGTCTGGCATATGTCAGTGTCTTCAGTATTTTTCGGCAAAGCTGTGACTACTAAAATATCCAGTCGGCTGTTGTAGTTACTCTCTCAGTGAACAAAGAGCCCACACGCCAGGTAACTGTCGCCTTGGACTTGGTCTTGAGTCTAAGCAGAAAGAAAGTAATGGAAACCTACTTTTGTTTTCCACCCGTGCCTTAATACACCTGAGTAGGTTTTCAACTGTATCCATGCTTGAGTGTGGAAGAATGAGAAGTATGTGCATTGGACTTTATTTAGTAGGTGTTCACAATTTCAAAATGGAGGAGATTGAGAAAGCAACAGAGCTAATGTCACTGAGAACTATACCATTTAGGTGTCCCTGGCAGCCCTATTCTTGAAGCTTCTAAGAAGGTGTCCATGCATTTTGGAATCCATCAGACAGGCCACCACACAGCACGAGATCCAACTTCTGATGTGCACAAGCATATATACCATAAAGTGCATCTTGGGGATAGTGCTGTGATCTGGATAGAGCTCACAAATGTCATGGTGTTGGTAGCTGATCTGAATGGCAACATAGGCTGCTTGATCGTCTGTGACCTGGGGATAGAACAAGTGGTACACTATCTCAATCATACTATTTGTAGCATTCTCTTGAAGAAGATACATCCTCAGCTTATGATCCAGTAAGTGTAGAGTTTATCAGCTAGCTAGCTCATGGGCATCTAACAGTTCCATTTGATGTGTACATTCGTAATCTGTGGTGGTTTTGTTTTCATTTTGGAGTAAGTGTTCTGAAAATAGTCTTGGTAGATATGTAAGACAAAGAATATGGTTTCTATTCATATATGTGCAATATTAGATATTACGTTAATGTTGCTGAACTGAATGAACAAGTACAAATGAGTAGAGTGGAGACCATGTACCGACAGGTATGTTACACATTCTGATGTAGTTTATAATCAATATGTAATGAAAAAACTCAAAATCTTGGTTTAGTATTCCCTTCCACCTCCACGTTCATGATCAACACTCAAATCAAGCAGGCCATACACATACTTGGGTGGACAACATGCATGTACCTCCGATATTAGCATTTTGGTGCATACTTTGATACTCAGTTAGCTTTATTTGACTCACATCGTCACCACCGAAGGTTACTACGAGGTATCTTTGTGTAGACATAGCTAATCCATGTGTAACACATGGGGAACATTTACGTTACCAGTCCCACGTGTAACGCTTGGAAGACATTTAAATCAGACTTAAAACAGTTGGTAATCAACTTTCTCTGTACTTCTATTAGTGGGGAACGTTTAAAGTAACCTGTAGCACTTTCTCTCCAAAGTTTTTCTCCATCCTTCAACTGCGATGGCATAGCCTGGGGACGTGGTTCATTTACCAACAGCCATAAATCCCTGGCCACCTGTGCTATATATTCCATCTGATTGGTCCATTGTCGTTATTATTGTAAACACGTGTACATGTGCAATGCTTTTCCGACTAACCCTTCATTTTGAACAGATTAACCTCAACTTGTGCCACAGGAGATCTCTATATTGTCAAGATGTTACCACAGTTGTGAGATAGTGAAACAAAGTGACTTCAACTGGTTCAAAGTAATCACATGCATTGAGGGTTTGGTAGTACTCCATGATTCTAACACAATAACAACTCAACTTTCATCAATTGATAAATTGCATTTTTTACTCTCTTGTTTCTGTGTTAATCTCAGTTACAAAAATGAACAAACAGACCAGTCATCCCTACATTTGCATACTCTTTGGGATGCCATCCCAACATTTCTAATGAGATGGTGTTAACAGTGTATTGTTAGTTGGCCCCATCCTCTGTCGAATTTTGCGCCTCCAAAACGAGCCTTATAAGGTAGCTGTCTGTTCGCACCTACTTTAAGAAACCAACCAGGTTGCTATTGTCACAGCAGGCAGGCTGTTGAGAATCCATAGTACTCACGGTAGTAACCTCAAAGCTCATTAACACGAGTCAGCACAGTTCTCCTTAGATCCTAGCCTCGTTCCCAGGCCGTTCCCGCCTCCAGTTTTTGATCGCTTGCAGTATAAAAACGGAGGGGAAGGCCTGGGAGAAAGAGTCATGTGCGTGACGTCAGGTAGACGTGAGGGGGGGCCGTGCCCGATTGTTGTAACTCACAAACTTTGCGTTGATCAGACTCGAGTCTACCAAACAACGAGCTGTATTGCTGCTGTCTTTCAAACGTTACAGTCTCAAGTTCTTGGACAAGATATTACAAGAAGGACCTCGAGATTCTTCGTCGGGCACCGCGCCCCTCACGTCTACCCTCACGTCTACCTGACGTCACGCACGTGACTCTTTCTCCCAGGCCTTCCCCTCCGTTTTTATACTGCAAGCGATCAAAAACTGGAGGCGGGAACGGCCTGGGAACAAGGCTACTTAGATCCCTCTTGCAAGAAGTAGAGCTGTCAGGTTATGAAAGAATCAAAAAGCACCTGGAGTCACTCTATGCCAGGCATTTTTCGTAGAGGCATTAAATGTGCAGTGCGATATAAGGGTGTTGCTCAAGTGACCACACAAGGAAGAAGAGGCTTTGGCTTTGAAGAGGCTTACAATTTCACAAAGACTACCTCATCAGCACCACCAACATGAACACAGACTTAGCTACCAAGGTCATGTCTTATTAAGTATTTCATTAACTAACACAAAAAAGAACGGAACAAACCTCTTCATGTCTCTTGCTGGTTGGCACAGAAACCAGGGGGCCCCTGGAACTAGCGATGTGTTGCTGTACATAGTCTGCTAGATTGTTTGATCCCGCGCTGACTGTCAGGAGAACGACAACCAGGAGGAGTGTTTTTTTTTTAGATACCAATGGACCCCTACAGGCCCTGGTACTACCACTACGGCGTTCCACCTTCGAGTAGCGGAGGGCACGAGCTTCCTGATGGAGATTCTCGTTTTGGTGTCAAGCGAACAAATGATAACTGTCCTCTGTTTGAATGATACTCTTTGCTTTTCTGAGATGCCAATCTTTGCAGTTAATGCAAAAACTGGAACCATGTCTAGCTGAAGCTCTATCCAATGTCGCAGAAGGGTACATGAAATCACCAGGGCCTGCTCCATCATGTAGTAATTCACCCACCCGAATCCCATCTCATGCACTCCACAGTGAAAACCAATCACGAGGACCGGACACGATGACACGTGGTCTGTACGTGCTTATGCTCTCACAGACGTACGTATAGCATACAGTGAGGCAGTTTAAGTGCCAGAAAAGATCTAGAAACCAGTTTTCACCGCTGTGGAGGTCCTGTAAAGCTCATGCAGGCCAGATTGAGTGCCAGGAAAGATCTACACTTCATCTGGGGAAACTATTGCGGAATCAAGATACGATTTGAGTCTTCATGGCAGCATGTTCGCCCAGAGTCGAAGCTGTGCCACATTGTACGTAGAACCATGCTTCTCTTTAACCTTTGAGCGTGGCAGCAATTTTACGTCAACATTAATTACCCACAACAGCTGTTGCACAATCAGAATTGCCACTCTGAGCTCAAAGTGTCAAAGCAAGCCCTAGGCGTAGCCAGTGGCCTGATTTGCGTAAATAGCATGTAACTAGGCTGGACTAGTTGATCTAAGTACCTGATCATTGCTAGGTAAGCTATTTCTACTTGTTTGAAGCCATTTTACGCGTGGCTATACTCGTAACTTACCAGCACTTCGAAACGGTGCTGATTTTCCCAACTTGTTACCGACAACTCCGACAAATTCAGTCGATTTCTAGTTAGCAATTACAATGTGATTATAACAAATGTATGCTGTTTCTACATAGGTGTTAGTGCATTACACTGACAATGGTGCCAACATAACACACACTAGTTATATGTACTTACAGTTGTTGACAAAATGTAAATATAGCAATGTGATTATAACAATTGTATGCTGTTTCCACACAGGTGTTAGTGTATTACACAGACAATGCTGCCAACATAACACAGACTAGTTATATGTACTCACATTTGTTGAAATGACAAAACCAAATCTTTAGATGACAAATGGCCTTGTTAAATTAGCAATTTGTTCCTCTAACAAAAATTGTTACCGTAACAAAATGTAAATATAGCAATGTGTTTATAACAATTGTATGCTGTTTCCACACAGGTGTTAGTGTATTACACAGACAATGCTGCCAACATAACACAGACTAGTTATATGTACTCACATTTGTTGAAATGACAAAACCAAATCTTTAGATGACAAATGGCCTTGTTAAATTAGCAATTTGTTCCTCTAACAAAATTTGTTACTGTAACAAAATGTAAATATAGCAATGACAATGTGATTATAACAATTGAATGCTGTTTCCACACAGGTGTTAGTGTATTACACAGACAATGCTGCCAACACAACACAGACCAGTTGTATGTACTCACATTTGTTAAAACGGCAAAGCAAAATGTTAGATAAGCCAATAGCAGTGTTGAAATAACAGTTTGTTTTTCAAGCAAACTTTGTGTTGTTTTCACACTGATATCGGTGGTATTTACAAATTATTGTTGTTAAGTATAAATAAATTGAGGTTGTATTTGCTAGGGTTTGTTAGTATACACCATCGGCAAGGTTTATTTTGCATTATAAATTCATTGTTGTTGTTTTTGCATAACCTTATAATGTGAACATTACAGAGGTTGATTGGTGTCAGTTAATTTAAGTTACCAGTGTAGATATCAGAGAGTCGGTAGACTCTCTATGTAGGGATGGCGCCGACGCGCAATATATGCAATACTTAAGCAAAAGCATTATCACTTCACTACAAATGCGCTAAAAGCTTATTGAAGAGCCCAGACATCCTCTTTGAGTGCCTTTGTGATCAGCAAGACTCATAAGTGGCCAAAAGCCACGCGGAAGACAGCTAAACGCAAAAGTGTGCGGTAGCGAAAGTACCATTTTTCGTCTTCTTCTTTCTTTGTTCAGACCACTTGTCAAACGATAACTCAAAAACAGCTCGAGTACTCACCTTGATTTTAGCATGAAACGGATGCTCATCACAGTGCTCAGCTTCCCAACCACTCAGCGTCTTCATAGCTTCAAATTCACCCTGGTCAACAAAGCCATTCACAACACTCTGAGGCTGCTGTCCGTTGCTGCATTCAGCTGCCTACTTGTAGCTACACTAAAACTAGCCTACTCACAACTTCAGTGAACTGTAAAGCTAGGATGGTCTGTTGTCAGTAGCTATGATAATATTCTGTGCTGCAGCTGGTCAGTCGTCATGTGATTGACAACTGAATCATGAAATTGGTTTCACAAAGTTTGGTACGGAGAGTGGTTGGCCCTTCATCAGGTTCTAGTTGGCTATATTGCACATAATTATTACACTTTTCTCCAGGGAGGGCAAATATCACACTGGAATCACTACTAAACTGTCAACGCTGCTTCAAGTTCTGGTGTTGTGGTTACACTTGAAATATTATTCTTAGGCTTAGGTCTAACTGTAACTAACCTTGGTAGCCACCTACAAGGCACACATATCTATATGCTCATATTAGCCTCGTTCCCAGGCCATGTGGTGCTACAGCCATGAACTGCTAGTAAAGACTACCCATGCACTGTCTAACTGCAGTGTCAAAAGGATGTAGGGATGGGGCTTTGCCAATATGTAGACCTTTGCTTTCATGCATCATCTCTACCTTGTTTGCATACTTTTTGGCATGCCATCCCTACATCTTTTTACATTTTTTAAAGTTTTATTATTATTATGCTATGATTAATGTTGCCCGAATAAAAAGTCCATCTCAATAAAAGGCTCATAATGATGTATTGCACAAAACTATGCTTAATGTTGTGACACACTTCATGATGTACGCCAATGTTTATTCTTGTAATCCCTCACATATATACAGTCCCCAAGCAAAGCCACAGGAAACAACATATTGCATCAGAGGTTAAGCACAATTCAAGCCGTCCCATAGTTCACCAAGCACGTGCTGTGGCAATTAGTAGAATAGACACAAAACTCATACACCAAGTACATTTTCAATATCCCAATTTGCAGCACTGCCATCATCAGGTAGGGGTATTAATCTATTACCTACATGTAAATTATTATCTCACTATCACAATTAATGCATTGGAGTGGCAACAGTGGGGAAAATTGAAGCTCATAAGATAGCCCCATGATTCCACCAGCATGCAGATCAGCCACTGTTTTCAACTCATATATGAGAGCGGAATGTGATGTATTGATGACCATTCAAGTTGTGAGCCCGAAAGGGGTGATAGTTGACTAGCTCTGAGAGTGAACAGAGTTCTACTCCATTGCTCCTGCTGATCACATAGCTGTGGAAGTGTCGGTCAATGCCAAGTGTGTGGTACTTTGTGACTTGGAATAATACTATGCTATCCATGACAACAATGCACTGAATCTGTCCAAATGCCGGTAGATCGTCATCTTGCCATCCAATAAGGACATACTCCGTAAATGTGTACTTAACACCCATGTGGACGATCCATCTAAATCTGATGTATATAAACAAGGAAAACAAGGAGATAGGTTGTAAGTACATTAGACACATAGGCCTACTATAGAGTATTCAAGGATCTCACCTGTGTACCAAAGCAGTTGAATGTGAACTGTTCCCTGTGATCTCATTCAGCTTGGTAATAATGTCTGGATCCTCAACACACAGTTGCTTGGCAGCTTTAGCTACTTCGTAAAAAAATATGTATGTTACTATCAGTATACTGAGTGATTTAGTGCATGCAGACAATGTATGTACATGTACCTGGACCACATTCAACTTCGGTATCAAAGAACGCACCACCATGTAGATACACACACAGGAGGCGTTGATGTCTTTTCGCAACTGTGTATGGCACATTCTTGAAATCGCTGATTTGGGCGATTCGCTTGAAGTAGGATTTTTTGCCTTCCACATGCATGCACCACGTAGTGATCAGGGGCCCGGTCCTGTGCATTTCATTGGAATAATACATGTACAGTCAATTACAAGCAGATGATAGGCTGTAATGCAGGACATCTTACCGAATAATCTGGCGAGGAAAATGCACCATATAATGCATTTTTCTAAGTATCCTGCTTAGCCAGCTGATGCAAATCTCGTTGTGCACAACTGCAGTATGTCAAGAAGAAGCAAAAGCACTCCCAGTGCTCGTCATCCACTGGTACCTTGCTACCAATGATCAAAGGAAGGTTAATTGCTAAATTCCACATCTGTGCAGCTATACGTAAAGGAAGAAAGAAACATGAGTGTTGCATGTGGCGTTGAAGATTGCATGCATTCAAGAGCACATTTGCATTCAAGAACTTACATGTTTCACTCAAACGTGCACCTCTCGACGAAATGACTTGAGGTCGTACTGGAGAAGGCTTGTCATTTGCTTCTTGAACAGTGGTACTTTTGTTTGTGCTTGTGTTGTTTTCATTAGATTTTGCATGTGTAATTTTTCAAGTGTTTCTTCTTTTTTGTTAGCCTTACTTTGGTCTTGCTGTACATTATGCATAATACTTCATTATTATAACCATGTCATTGTCATACCTCCTGATACACTTCTGTATTTTGTACCGTTCCTAGAAGGTTAGAATGAACGATGCAGCAGCTTTCTTGGTTGAGGAACTCGTTGGCGTTTCAGTGTTAGTGAGAACGTAGAGCCATACTTGAACATGTGTGGGCATCCTTTGATTCCACAAACATACAGAAATCTGGGTTCCACTGAGTGCGAACCAAATAGATGTTTTATCAGATCTAGTCGAAGATTGCAGCGGACGGTACAGAACGTACAGGAGAACAACATCGTTTAATCCGGATCCTTCTCTGACTCTCACATGTAAACGCATCTCCTCTCATTCTCAGACAGAGACTATAGAGGCAAGCGCATATCTTCCTATTAGAGCACACTTCATTATCTCTTTCCTTCTCAGACTCACAGGGTGAAAGTTCAACTTTGACATTTTGGCACCACGTGCAGCTGGCTGGCTAAAAGCTCCGTGCAGAACTTGGCGCCAGGAGTTAGAACGTGGTTAAACTTCTATCCTCGATTCCTCTGTGCACTTCAGCGTTTCTTGAATGTGTGGCGACTCAGGACCAGGATTCTGGGCATCCCATCTACAAGCACAAGACGTTTGTTCAAGTCGGAATGACGAGCCGTCTCGAGGCAAGTCGTTGGACGAAGTCTGTGAATGGCTGGAGGATGAAGGGTTTCCTGACTCGGTTGTAAGGAAACATGCAAAAAACATGTATTTTGCTGTAGTTAACTTAAGTTGTGTCTGGACAAGGATTATAAAACCATATGTGACCTTTGTGCATGACCTTTGTTCAGAACAAGATCTGGACGGCAGTGCTATTGCCTTTGGACTTGGCACAACCCCTAGTCCAGATTGGCTGAAGGATGTGGTACCTGCACTAGGTCTAAGGTTGAAGGTGCACAATGCTTTGCGATCCTGGAATGCTGCTGGTGAGGTTAGCTCAGTTTGCTCCCTTTAGTGTCCCTAGTTTAGCAGCAGGCTTTACATGGTCATTTTTTTGTTGCTTTTTTCCAGCTGTCTTCCCCGGAGCCCAACTTTGGTTTGTCACAGGCCGCTCGTGAGCTTAGTCCACTGTCCTCTGGTGAAGGCAGTAGCCTTCGAAGCCCAACAGCTTCAACAGTGAGTCAACTCTCAGCTTTTGTAGGTACATGGGAGTGGAAGAATATTAGTGTAATTGCTTTTTCTGGTTTTGCGGTGCCTTCAGGTGTCTGTTGGTGGTAGTTCGAAGAGTGGGTCAGTTTGCTCAAAGGGATCGACTTCAACACCTAACAGAAAGGTACGTAGCTATATTATAATGTTTAAGGTATAGCTTGGAAATTACTATCTCACAGTCCCTTTGTTTGAACACAGCTGGTGAGTTCACTCACCCATCCTTTCCAAATACCGAAGTTTCGGCAAGAGACTGAGGACAACTTGAAGGAGAAGTGTTTGACTGACACTGATAGACGTTACATGGTGCAAACTTTGGCCATGGTCCTCATGACGCATATCCAGCGCCCATCCCTTGCTGACTGTGAAGTTGTGGCACTAAGTTTGGTGGAGAAGTTCAATTTCTTGAACGATGACGAGGGAGATGCGAAGTACATAGGTTGTTTGTACTTGTGTGTGTGCATGTGCCTCCTCTGTGTGTGTGTGTGTGTGTGTGTGTGTGTGTGTGTGTGCATGCGTGCGCATGTGTGTGTGTGTGTCTTGAGTATACAAACAAGGTTATTGCTAAGTGATTACTACTACTTGAGGGAGCTTGCTGTACCAGCACATGTAACTTGATAGTTTAATTGTTCTTGCTTGTATAGAACTCCTGGAAGTGGTTTATCTACTATCGGACCCAGAACGTGAATCGCAAAACTCAGAAAACCGATGGGCCTCCTCGAAAGCGACAAAAGCTAGATGGCTGAGGGGCGCATTTCTACCCTCCTGTGCATGCTGATGATGACGTGTCATATCAGCGTAACTTAGACTTGCTAAAAGCAAAACCCTCTTCAGATGTCTTGAAGGAGCTGATGCGCCACACCTTTCCAAACCGGTGGGATGGATATGTCACCAAGTCCGAGCCGTCAACCCTATCAGAATATATTGTGGACTTTCCGTTGCTCAAGAAAGCTACTTACGTGAGTAAAATCGTAGTCACTCTTTTATTTTTTGTATCGATCCACATACTTTCTTGCACATCTACACTCTCTCCTGGCTGTTGAGTCCGTGTGTGAAATTTGTATTGCTGTATGGTTACGGATGGCTGCGGCGTGTGGTGCACTTTCACCAACGCTATGATCCCACTGTATGCGACTTCAGCAGGTTTTTTTTGGGCTGTCAAGTTCACAGATCAACTTGTACGTTGAGGGCCCACTCACATTCAGCAGTGACTTCTTATACAATAGACAGTGTATATGCACAAAACAAATAATGTAACCACAGAAATGCAATCACATACATCTCAAGACACTACAATTCAAACCACTGAAGAGCTTTTCTATTGTCTGTGTGGTTCCTTTTTTGCTGCGTATTATGCTATACTATACTGCTGAAACTACATTAGTTTTTACAACAATTGTAATTGCCATTATATACTATGAGAGTGGAGTCATTGAATTAGTAATTTTGGTTTGGTCAGGCAACAATCTGTTTACACTAGGTGTGTCTGAGGTAGGGGTGAGCCTATTGTGCTTAAAATTTTAATGATTATGCTATGCTACACTGCTCATGAGATGTGCCCATTTATGCTCATGAAATTGTCAAATTATGCTCAAAAATGTGCTTAACTGCCTAAATGACAATGCATATCAGTTCTTGAAAACAACACTGTACAAGTTCACATTGAACAAGAGAGTTATGCAGTAGTGCTACTGCTAGTAGTAGCCATCTTGCCCCATCGAGCAGTCATTGACATGTGCAAAGTCGATAACCACGCCGCCTCGGCACTCATATTATGCCCACATTGTGCCCTATGCCCGGTATAGCTTATTGGGGCGAGCCTGAGCGAGCCCCACACTAGCGTGACTTCATTGCACACATGCGTGTGTATGTTTGCTTGCTTGTTTGCTTGGACCGACCACTTTTAAAGTCGGGGACCCGAAGCGAAGACGACTAAAATTGAAGCACATGCGACACTGGTTTGTGCTTCTACCGAAGACAGCAGGCCACTCATAGGCAATATAAATTTAATATGGACGGTGGCCGGTTGACTGGGTCATCTCATTTCAGGTAGCGGGCCCTGATGTATAAACAGCACGCATAAACACCAGAAATTTAGCTCATGATTTCGATATAAAGCTTAGTCCATGCATGTGTAGCCACGTTAGCTGCCCTGGCTGGAGAAATGGTTGGCATATGTGATACATATATTGAGGACTTATGCATTGTCAAATTTGGCTTAAACAGTCGACAGTGACAAATCCTGCTGTGTGCCATGACAAAGTAGTAAATCAGTAGTGTGCTGCTTGCTCAGGCTCGCCCCATGATGATGAATCATCTCACTAGTTATGCCCCGCCCAATCGGCGCAGCCCTAGTCTGCTGCTAAACATATGAATATGCTTGTAGCCTTAACATTTGCACTTGCTACGGGCCTGTAGTATGATATCTCATAGCAAATGCGAGGGCACACAGTTTGCTCTGCCCAGTGAATTAGCTAAACCACCACTTCCACAGGCGTCGTTATCGGTAAGGACTATCAACTGAAGCTTCACCTCAAACTTGCCAGCAACAAATCGGGCATAAAGTCATGTCAACCTCCAAAATCATCCCTTGGTTACTGTAGCTAGTGCTTACCAGAACAGTGAGCAGGTATTGACCTGGATGATCAACTACAACACTACTACCACATCAAGACAAAGTGTGTGAAGAGCTATAAATACATATTTTGGTTTTCAGTGCACGCCTCCAGCCGATTGCTGGGAGTGTCTTTCTCTCTCAATGCCAAGGAATGAGTGAAACGTGAAACCTCCATCAGCCTGAGTAGCGATGTCGGACCCCACCCCCATGCAGTACACTCTAGGTAAGGTTTTATGCGTTTTAACCCTCTGAACGCAGATTCTGAAGCACTCCGATGTTAATGCTTAGTGCTATACGCCACTTTGTTAGAATAACATTATTCATAGCAAGTGCAGCACGGAAGCTAAACTGAACACGTGCTTAGACCTAGCTTACCATGAAAGATGAAGACTGACCTTGTTCCACCTCAACTATGTTAAGTACCTTTTTGTTTACATAGGTCAAATCACTAATCCAAGCAGTGGAACCCCAGCAGGAATCCCTCTTTTTTCATGACCGATTATTCAGACCCATTTGTTGGTCATCCAGTTGATTACTCCTTCCAGCAAAGAGTAAATGAACTGAAGGCCTCACCTCTGTGGAAAAATGATGGTGTCAGGCAGTGGTTGAGCACAAAGTGGCTTACATACTACACCAAGGGCTTCTGCAAACTTTTCAGCTGATTCCTCCTGCACAATGAATTCAGCAACTACCGAATACCCCACATTGGTTCGTACACAGGCCCCATCTTGTAAAACAAAAGCCAAAAAATGTACCGATACCTCAGAATTTGTCGGTCACCCCACCGGCAGTTCAGGAGGATATGCACAAAGAATCCACCCCCTTCTTTCAGACCAAATCTCTCAACTGGTTGCTGTAGCTGCTCCTGAACTACAACTTGCTATTGCTAGATCTTGGACGAAGAAAGTTTTTTGCCTTCTACTGCCTTCGTCCAAGATCTAGCAATAGCAAGTTATAGACATGAATGAGGTCAGAAGATCACTGAGGTTTTATGTAACTAACACTCTCAAGTCATCTTTTGCAATGGCTTTTTGTAGTAGCTCCAGCTGATTTTCTTTGCAACAACTTAATCTGGCGTACACCTTTCACTGCGACATCACCAATTCCATACTCAGGATAGAGGATGAAGATTTTAATTCTGATGGCAGCATGACACCCAATTTTTCTGGTACCTTGGAGACAGAGTCTTTTACCCTTTGAGTTGCCTTTATGAAAGTAGTGGTGTCCATACTGGCAATACAAAACTTTCTCTGTAGCAGAAGTCACTGCTCTATCCAGTACACCTTGTGTAACTCACTTCATCATCCTGGATCTTTACTGAGATGTTCTCTTAGATTTTTTGTTGCTTCTGTGTCTCTCATATCTCCAACTGCAGGCTGTGTCAACACATTGTTGACCAGCCAATTGAAACGTACCACCACCGTCTCGTGTGTGACTTGTCTTAGGGTTGCATATGTACTGATGTAATGCCCACTTTCCATCTTCTTTTGGCCTACCATGTGGATGTTTTCGCTTTCTTGACCTCCCTCCTCTCTCAGATGATGCAAAGTGTTTGAATACAGAACAAGAAGGGCTATGCACAGTGTGAAGTATACTGAAATGCATATCAGAAGTAACAAACTTGTCTAACATTTATGGGATAGCTGGAAATTGTTCTTGACTACCCTTTGGTATCACAACATAAACTGACTGGGACAACTGAGAGGCTTCCTTCCTGGTATTGCGCTAAATTCGATCAACCCAAACTTAATTAGTGACTGCTTGCACCAGAAACAGACATTATCACCCCCCCCCCCCCCCCCCCCACCCTACTGCCAACACTACCACCACCACCACCAAGCCTAGAAATCAGAGTTTGCAATTATAGTATCACTGGCTCGAGATGGAACATTCTAGAATCGTTCAATACAATTTCAGTGGAGAAGCCATATGACGAAGTTTGTGCTCGTTTATCACTTTTCACACTTATTCGCACAATTAGTTTGCATGTGTTGGGAAGACGGCTAGGAATTTTGATTTATTCACATTTCAACAAGTTTATTAAAGTTTCATCTGAACAGACATGGCCTCGGTTGTGTCACACAGCAGAATCCTCAGAGGGTTGAGTGGAAATTTAATACAACTTGCACAGCCTGGCAAATTATCTTCCATACACGTTTTTGTGTGCATAGACAGGTTGGCGAGTAATGGGCTTCGTATGTTAGGGTGTGTAGTAAGGACGTGCCTTAGACACTGTAGAAATGCACCCCATTGGGTGGGTGTGTTTGCGTTGCTTGTTACGAGCCTCAGTTAGACTTAGGATGACCAAGCTTGGTAATGGTTAGCCAGTGAGTCGCTTGACGTTCGTATCAGGTTGGGTGGAGAGTGGGTGTGGCTTATTAGTTATCGGGGTTGGAGCATTTCATCTTAATTTAAGCCTGTGTTTACATTCCAAGAAGTGATATTTGTGTACTTCGGCATGCGCAGACAAGGGTCTCTTCCCAACCAGATTTCCAAGTTTGGAGTGTGTGCATCAAAAATTGGCGAGTAACGGGCTTCACATGTTAGGGTGTGTAGTAAGGACCTGCTCTTAGACACTGTAGAAATGTGCCCTGTTAGGTGGGTATGTTTGCAATGCTTGTTACTAGCCTGAGACTTAGGATGACCAAACGTGGTAAATGGTTAGCCAGCTTGTCACTCGGCGTTCGTACCAAATCCCCACACTCCAGCTAGGAGTGTGGGGTTTTGAAAAGTATTCTTGGGTCGTGTGCGATACACAAATGTTGCATTAAAACCGTTTAGGGCCTAAAATATCTATGTTCTGAATGTGCAATGTCTGCTGAGAAACTTGCTGAAAATGTGTGTAGCAATCTTTACTATGCCCTGCAGTGCCATTCAACAAAAGAACAAGAAGTTTTGCAAAGATCAAACCGATAGGCTTACCGCACGGCTACCTTGGCGAATGCTCTGCCCCTTGAATCCCACCCCTTCCTGCCTTGAATAACAATCATTGCAAATAACTGTCTGGGTATACCACCGAGGCTCGTGAAAGCAGTAACTATTGCTACTTTCCTCACTGCTGGAGAGAAGTCAATAGTACCTCACAACGGAAGCATTATTCCAGGTAAGCATAAAACGAAGGCACGATAAATTTTTATACTTGTACCCTTCGAGCGCTATTTACGCTAGAAGACCTGTCGTTGCCAAAACAGCCGCTTGCAACGACACTCAGCACCCTAGCCCGCCTTTATTAGTACAATTTAAGGGAGGATGAGAACTAACAAACTGCCAGCAATAGTGTCACTTCTCGTGGGAACGGCATTGCAAAGTGAGAAGCCACAAAACAGTACAATGTCACTCACGCACCTTTTGGTGCTATCGGCCCTAAAGGGTTAAAGTTTTCCTGGCCATATATATTTCATGAGTGAAGTATTGATGCAATACTCTCACGTAATTACTCCTCTTAGAGTAGTGATGAGCTAAGTCAGAATATGGATATGCTACAATGAGAAATAGGGAGCCTTTCCAGGTTAAAACTCAATCACGTACACTTGTATACTTATACTTCATTTATACTGTGTGTCTCTGTGTTATAGTTATTAACCACTCACGAGGGCTTTAGTACATATATAAAGCACGCAGCCCGAGGGTGGTGTTGCTTATATTTCAACTAAAGCCCGAAGGTGCGGTTAATAACTGACTTCTAGCCCATTTGCGCATGTGCTTCAATGTGTAAGCCTTATGAGAATTGATGGCTATGCCGTGATGCTTTCTGCTGTTTTCCAATAGCGCTGATGAAAAAATGTGTTTCTCAAGGCATCCTAAGTCCACAAAACAAGCCTCAAAGCTAGCTTCGTAGCCACTGTGAGCACAGAGCATTACCAGTTTGATTTTCATTGAGCCTCTTCTGTGTGGCTTGTTCTCGGACTGGCTATCGCTGTCATCGACCCATTCTGTTATCGCAATGCTGAGCGGTTGAGAATGCACATAAAAATATATTTCTGCATAACTCCAGGGAAATAAAGTTAACCGTACATGATGCGCATGGGATACAAATTACCAGGCTTTATCGTGCATCTAGGGCAGGAACCTTGTGAGTTGAAACTTTACTGTACAAAACATTATTTCATTGTCTTGTTTAAGTGGCCATATCAAGGGATCCAAGGTTTCAGACTCTAAAATTGTCAGCTTTTCGACGTTTCTTGCCAATTCACACAATCACAATTGTATATTCCAAGGTGTCTAGTCCAAATCGTAGATAAACTGCTTTTCAGAACGAAGTTTACTTAGACAACTCATATATTTATGTATTAAAGTACTGACTGGGTGTGCTTTGTTCAATTTAGTGAAAATGGCAGGTGGGTTGATTAATGAAGTGTGTTGTTTTGGTCATGTACCCTGCTCTGTACTAGTATACTTGATGTTGATTAATTAGCTAAATATTTCAGGTGAACTCAGACTGTTCTTACTGGAATTATTAACCAACTTGACCACTGCTCTCCTGACTTTCACTATCCTGCATAATGCAAGTCAATAGCAACATTTTGTACTGCTTCTACATACAATCAAGTCTATACCTTTCCCATGCGCGTGCACTTCCTCTTAAACATGTATCCATCCATTACAGTCTCATTCCATTTCTGCTTAATGGTGAACATGATTGATACCGATTGATGGACTGCACTCCACTATCACAAGCAGTCTGCAAGAGGAATTGGTAGGTGCATACATGTTATTGCTGCTTTCAGTGTTTGTACTAAAAGCATGACTGGTCATGGCAACATTCTGC
The DNA here is from genome assembly GCA_949130485.1 of Agelas oroides. NCBI lineage: Eukaryota > Metazoa > Porifera > Demospongiae > Agelasida > Agelasidae > Agelas > Agelas oroides. The sequence continues at coordinate 8,132,997 of OX422184.1, read as the reverse complement.
TGTGACAGTGGCAGTTTGACCAGATTCTTCCCCATTTTGTGCCGGGACGAGGCTAATCCACTATGACAAATCAATGGCATCCTTGTCTGACTTTGAAAATCAGAAAATGTCCTTGGTTGCAGTTTTTGCATAAAACGGCTCTGCAGTTGATTCACCACTCAGTCTCTCTTTCCAGATGAAATTGTGTCCACAAAGATGTCTTATGTTTGCTGATATGAACCTGCGCAAGTTCCTATTGTCACACCAAATTGCTGTCCTTTTCTATTGGACTCTTGGAGACACACATGAACAATTAGACAAGAAAATTGTCCCTTACTCCCAAAGTCATTGCTTGATGTGAACACAGGTGACTGAAGTACGGTATGCTATTCTTACCAGGAGAGGCTAAGTTCACCATGATGATGTAACAATAGCTATTGAAATTAGGTAATGAATTGTACTTTTAGAGGTGGAAGGGAATGCTAAAACCAAGATTTTGAGTTTGTTCATGGATTGGTGACAATATGACCCAAATAAAGCTAACCGAATATCAAACTATGCACCAAAATGCTAATATCGGAGGTACATGCATGTTGGCTACCCAAGTATGGATTGGTGACAGTATAAGCCAAATAAAGCTAACCGAATATCAAACTATGCACCAAAATGCCAATATCGGAGGTACATGCATGTTGACCACCCAAGTATGTGTATGGTCTTCTTGATTTGAGTGTTGATCGTGAACTACCTGTGAACCACCCATGAAACGGCAGGCTAGAAACATGCGCATAATTAGCTAGAGGGACAGGGGCAGGGACAGAGGGACAGGGACACGGACAGGGACACAGACAGGGACAGATGGACAGGGACAGGGATATATAATCTTGCCTATAGGCCTCATAATTTCTTGAGGGTGCCCAAATCAACAATGCATTCATGTTAATTAAGTTATTGCACCACATACCACTGATGAAGCTGTCTTCAATGTCGGTTATAAGTGGATGTAAGAAAGGATCAAATTTGGGAGAAGATGGCAGGGAACAAAGCCCACAACATACACTTCATCAGTGTGCGAACGTTCTGCTTTGCTCATTGTGGCAATAGTGACTTCAATAGAACCTGATAGGACAAACAATTTCATTTGTAATCCATGCAATGCATGTACATTGTACATGTGACGTGTTGACTCACCACAACTATGCTGTCCAGTAGATCCAAAGGGCTGCCACCCATCCCAGTGACCAATGAGGGCAATGTTGCGGGGGTCTCCTCTGGCATATTTTGGGATGTGCTGAAACACATGGTGGCATTCAGGACATGGGATGTGGCATCTGTGGCAGTTACTGCTCTGCAACATATCCTTCTGAACATGCAGGGGGTCACAGGTCAGTGGGAGTTGCATGCATCACTAATCTGAGCTTGAGGAAGTGTTGCAGTTGCAGTGTACCTGGAACCATCCCAGATTTCCTTGCATGGCATCCATCCTCCTGTATGGTTGAGCCAGTGCTCTTTCTCTTCCCAGTGAGCAGTGATCTATAAGTGCCAGCAAAGATCGAGAAAGCATTTTTCACCACAGTGGAGCTTCTGTGAAACTCGTGCAAGCCTGGATAAGTACCAGGAATCATCGAGAAAGCAGTTTTCACCACTGTGGGGGTTCTTGGCACAGAACTCAGCATCTGCGCACCACGTCTGCACTTTATCCTTAATGCTCAGGTAGTAGTATGGGATGGTGCCCTTTGCTCCACAAATCTTGCACACGTCAGATTCTGTCTTCATCACATCCCAGCTACAGTAGTGACTCCCACTTAGGCAAATGTAGTAAGTCATAGGATCTTTGTACCCTGCTTCACGCAGCACCTTCATGGCATCTTGCCAGGTATTAGGCCAGTGAGTGTCAAGAAGGTTACTGCAGCTACCACGGTTGTACATCCTCTGACCGAACCTGTATCAAGGGGGGATCAATGTAACATTTTTAGACTGCTTTACTTTTCAGTAGTTGTCAAATAAAATTTTATCTATCTAACCTCATAATGTTGAGGAGGTCTTCTTGTGAACCATCCACATCTTCCATTAGCTGGATTGCCTCAACTACACAGGAGAGAACATTTCCATTGCCCGTTTCAGGTTGCGCGCCAGTGTTGAGTGATGCGTGATTGTTTGCCGAAATGCTGGTACTTGTAGGCCCAAGATCTGCAGTCGTAGGATCTAGGCTTGTTTCTTCGCTGGGATCGGAAGTTGTATCGTCCGCAACCGCACCGTTGATGCTTGCGTCTTGCGAGTTGGTTGTGGGGGTGGGGCTCTCACTTGCCGTAGAGTTGGATTCGCTGCCTTGACCGCCGTAAAGCATTGAGGGAGAAACCTCGATCTCTCTCTTCACTGCGCACCAGTGCCTAAACTCCGTAGCGCGAGACACAGCTTTACCATGGCACTGTTCGCAGGGCAGTGTGCAGTGGCTGAAAATTTTCGGGGTAAGCAAGGTTATTTTACCCTGCTAGTTGTTGCTGTACCTCAGCAAATAACCAATCATGAATACCTACACGCTCAAAGGCTCAGGGTTGTAACATCAATTATAGTTATCAGCTTGTACCCACTTCACCCAAGCACATATTTTAGGTAGTTTCATCCGTGTTACCACTTTACTCAAGTGGCAATTACAATACTGTTAAACTTGACTGAAGTGTCTTCTTAGATCGCCGTGAATATGGTCACAGTTAACACAGTATTAATTAACAATGTACATTTGATGTAAAAACTTTTAATACGTTTTATCTTTTAATAAATGTTCAGAGCAAGGAGTGAATGGAGAAACCCTTGTAATGCTTGCTGACCAGGGCAGTGTTGAGCAGCTAAGAGAGTGTGGGCTACCAACAATCAAACACCAAATGAAGCTCAAGAAGTTTCTGCAGTCTATTAATCCCCCAGCATTTCTCCCCACCCCTGTCACCACCCCGACGACTCCTTGCACTCAGGATCGAAAGCTCACTAAGGCAGAACTTTCCAAGCTTCCTCCTGAAGAAAAGCAGACATATCTGATAAAGTAAGGAAACAAACATTGATGCCAACTATCACATACATAATTATGTATCTGATACAAACACATACACATCTTTTCCGAATTAGGAGAAACCGAGTACAGGTAGCTGTGACACGGGAGTGGCCTGGCAATGGTGCTCCAATCCTGAGGGGTAGTAAAGAGCACAGGACCAGGCTTGACCGCCTAGTGCAAACATTGACTGTGGATTGCACCTACAACATTCCATCCATTCCCAATGTCTTCTTCGGCCCAAGTGCAATCAGAGTCCACGCTTTGGCTGTCCTTAACGAGCGCAGGAGGCAAATTCATTCGGGACATGATTATGAAAGGGTGAGTACACATCATGCACTTAGCATTCTTATGTCAATAATTTTGCGTGCATCACTATTAATATAGCCCCTCCCAAAAAGACTTAAACAAGATGAGGATGCAAAGGAGCAGGAGGAGGAAGAGCAGGAGGAGGAACAGCAGGAGAAGCGGGAGGAGGAACAGCAGAAGAAGCGGGAGGAGGAACAGCAGAAGAAGCGGGAGGAGGAACAGCAGAAGAAGCGGGAGGAGGAACAGCAGAAGAAGCAGGAGCAGAAAAAGCAGGAGCAGAAAAAGCAGGAGCAGAAAAAACAAAACCCAGATCACATTGGTACGTTGCAAGCACCATTAGTGATTGCAAAATTCCTGACAAGTTTCATAGATTACGAACAAGATAAGATTTGTCTTGTATCCTCTTCCCATAGATTTGAGTGTGAAGAGCGCAGAGGTGGTGGTGATGACTGCATTTCAACAACATCGCATTAAAGATGTTAGCAGAAGCCAACTTTTTGGTGCAATGAAAGTCCTGTGCTCTCCAGAGGTGAAGAGGAAGTGTAGGGCAGCAGACAAAACCTCCCTCCTTCTGCCAGTGGCCAAAGCATTTATATCACATGGGATTGTTGCTGTCTCCACGAATGCAGACATGGGTAAACTTGTCCCCAGTGATGCCCAAAAAGTTGGAACCTTTTAGTCATGTACCAGCTCCATCATAAGTACAAGCGAGTTTTGTAGTGAAATAAACACATCAAACTCATATTAGTGGGTCCTATGCATGGTTACATGTACTTGTACATGTGAGAAACTGATACTGCATAAGAATGTATTGCATTGTGTTGTGAATTTAGGTGCACCCCCATTCAAGCTAATACGGGTTGAGAGACATACCCACTAATGGTACAGTGGGTACGCAACCATTCCCACTTTCAAACTAATACGGGTTGAGAGACATACCCACTAATGGCACAGTGGGTATGCAACCATTTCCACTTTCAAGGTAGTACGGGTTGAGAGACATACCCACTAATGGCACAGTGGGTAGGTATGTCTCTCAACCCATACTACCTTGAAAGTGGGAATGGTTGCGTACCCACTGTGCCATTAGTGGGTATGTCTCTCAACCCGTATTAGCTTGAAAGTGGGAATGGTTGCATACCCACTGTGCCATTAGTGGGTATGTCTCTCAACCCGTATTAGTTTGAAAGTGGGAATGGTTGCGTCCACTAATGGCACAGTGGGTATGCAACCATTCCCACTTTCAAGCTAATACGGGTTGAGAGACATACCCACTAATGGAACAGTGGGAAAAATATTTTTTCCACTGTGGAACAGTGGGAATACGAACTTGGGTATGATGGTAAACCCATAAATGGAGATTGCTCCACATTCCCATAGTTGGGAATCAACATTGGGAATGGCTTTGGACCCAATGTAATTCACATCCTTGGGAACTGAACATTTTTCCCTGTGACTATCATCGGACTTGCTTCCCTTTCAGACAAAGACTCTCCTCCCTGTAGCTTGAGGGTACTCTGGGATGGTACAGGACTTGGTGACTTACTGAAAGATAACTGCTGTTTCACCAGGTCTCTCTGCTGTGTACGTTTCGCCTGTGGAGTCCACCATTTCTTAGGAGATGTGAACATCTTTCCTAGTGCAAGGTTTGGAGTGCTGGTTGCATCACCTCCGCGAAAGTGCTGACTGCACATGCGCATGTGGGGCCTGATTGCGTCTTCCTGTAAGTGGAAAGTGGAAAGTATGTAGCCATAGTTGTCTTCTCTCGGCACGCATGGCAACTTAGTCTTGGTGCTACAGATAATCAACTGCAGGCTGCCCACAGGCAGTACAAATTTTGATCACAACGATGGTTGAGGTCACTCCAGGTAAGGGTCATGCATAAACAGTTCTCGAATGGAGATGAACAAATTTTACTGTTGTAAGGGAAGTGCTACGTAATAATTACCGACCTCGCAATCTCATTACACCTTTTGGGTAATAAGCCCAAGAAATTCAACTTCGTTCACCAGACCGTTTCTCGCCAGGAGGCACACATGTGCGGGGCATGAGACTACTTGTCTGCAACACCTTAATTCTCATTTTGTTTGCTGAATGACTCAAGTATCAAGTTACTTTGCCAACTAGGCGGGTTACAAAGGCTACGTCTTCCATGTGTTTACTTAGTGACACATGTGCTTCCTTGACATGTGGCAGGTCTAGCACACTCATAAATACTAGTGTGATGATTCCTCTCTTGGGGTGGGCCTAAGCAAGTATCCGTACCTGTTATGAGCAGGTTGGCCGCAAAATGTTTTAATTGTTGCTAGGTTACATTGTTGCAAAACTGTCCGCTAGCCCAAGAAATTCGACTTGGTTCACCAGACCGTATATCTCTCTTCTACAGCAATGTTGGCTATGTAATATAATAGTCTCTCCCTGGGGTGTGGTCTTGCACACTGGTGTCAGGCTACAACACCAATATGTAAAACACCAATGTATAAAACGTAGCCTGACACCAATGTGCAAAATGACTGGAGTACATCTCCAGCAGCAATTGACTCCATTTTGCGTACATGCACACACACACACACATACACACACAGACACATGCACACAACACACACAGGTTCTCCCAAATGGAGACATTCCACATTATGTATCAAACCCTTCTTCTTTCGTGTTGTTAAACAATGTCACTTCCCCAAATCACCTTGTGTTGAGTTGTAACACCTAGTATTGCATGGAAACTGCATATGAACGCTTGGCTGCCACAAGCCAGTTATCCCTGTGGTAACTTTTCTGACACCTCTAGCCTAAAACTCTTAGAGACTAAAGGATCGATAGGCCATGCTTTCACAGTTTGTATTCATACTGAAAATCAAAATCAAGCGAGCTTTTACCCTTTTGTTCCACGTGAGATTTCTGTTCTCACTGCGCTTTGATTCCTACGATATCAGTCATTCAGCCAATGTAAAACTCATTTGTCCAGCCTATCCCAAACTTGTGCACTACAGTGAGTTTCCTACACTTTCATTTGGTAAGTTGGATTTGGATGACTCGAGCTCAGATATGTCAGAACAACCTATTTCTTAAGTTAAAACCCATTACACACTGGCAGTTTTTAGTCTGTGCGTCAAGTGATGTCATGAGGCTGAAATCTCACAATGAGTACACTCATCATTAGTGTTTTAAAGTGTTAATATGCTATCCTTCGGATGTATGTCAACTATCAAAAGGTTTGTCTCTCGGTTGAGCTCAAGCATTGATGTGTGAACTCAACCAAGTGTATACATGCACTAACCTCTCAGTCTTAAAGCTAATTGCTCCCAAGCATTTACGATTGTCATAATCAGACAGTCAGTAGAATCTCCATGTAGGGATGGCGTGGACATGCAATATAAAAATATATGCAATACTTCAGCAAACGCCGCATGACTTCACCACAAATACGCTAAAAAGCTTATTTAAGCACCCAGCCTTCCTCTCTGAGTGCCTTTATGATCAGCAAGACTCACAATTATAGTTGCCCAAAACCCTCGCAGAAAACAGCTAAACTCAAAAGTGTGCGGTAGCGGAAGTGCCATCTTTCATTTCTTGCTAAGACCACTATGTTAAACAATCATCTCGAAATGATTTGAGTACTCACTGTCATTTTAGCACAAAACTGATGCTTATCTTTATGCATGAGGTGAGTGAAAGTATGCTGCATCATTTTAAATTGAAATATTGCATGGAAGGGGAAAGAAAATTATCAACTTGCTGACATCGCAAAACCACCACATGCTTGTTCTTCATGACCAAAGGCTGCAGGCTCTTCAAGAGATTGGGCATGTATATGTCGCAGGGACAGTGAAATGTAGGCAGAACTGCTTTGCTGACTCTGATGTGTAGCATGCCAAACTGGTGTTCTTGAGAACACTTAAACAGTGTACAAGCTATGATGCAGTTTAGCAACTTCACTGGAACTCATCAATTTTGTGAATTACAGTCAATGATGAAGATGTAGTATGAGGTATTTCCCTATGCGAACTTGAAGGCCAGGAACTCTTGCATGACTTTTAAGGTATATATATTAGTGGATATCGTATATATACAGAAAATGCTACTCTCACTTTTCTGGGGGTTCATTTCAGGCAGGGAAGGTTTCTTGGGCTCTAAGCGGGTGTTTGCCAATCGACAGTGCTGACCATTGCATGCTCGTTAGAGTGGGCGTGGTTAAGGTCACGAGTCTGCTTGCTAAGGCTGGAAGTGGACTTGGGTTCAGTTTTGGAGTCAGAGCATGCATTCTAAATCTGCAGAAGAATGCCCAACAAGCCCAGCTGTTCATGGAAAACATGCGTAGCTTGGATGTCGCAGCCTTTTCTACTGACAGACACCTTCTACAGGACCTTGTGGAGTTCCAGGTATTAACACATGGTACTCTATGCGCTGTCAAGCTAGGTGCACTCTGAATTTCAACATTACATGACAGCCTATCTTCTCCACCAGTAATAGAAGGAATGAGAGGCCACAACCCACATGATAAAGCATATGTGGATGGTAATCAAACAACATTGTCTTCATCTTCCAAAATGGAATGCAACACTTGAAAGAATACACAGTCCCCAGAAATGCTATCCTGGAGAAGATAAGGATAGAAAAGTGTCACCAATGTCTGCAGAGGAAGATAAGTTGTCATCTATTGTGCATTCTAAGTCTGAAGATAAATAACCTTCTGGAGAATATAAGGATGTTACCATGGATGGTAGAAATCATGGTGACAGCTCGCTTGTCCATCCATTTGAGAGAAAGCAGCCCCTTTTTTGTCACACTCCGCACCTCCCCTTTTCACATTGGTGATGGGCACTTGATCCTTTTTGGAACGCCTTGACGGTTGAGACGTACTGCCCCACATGCACCAAAGCCAAGTCGTCGAAGGTCAACAAAGAGGTCTGGGCTGCTGTAAAAGTTATCACAATAGAGGAGGCTAAGCCTGACTTTGAGAGTAGCTAACCCTAACCCTGGAACTAGGAGTAACCATGGTCCTGACCATAACCCAGGTTTATGTTTTTGTTAACCTCTGCCGAGTGACGGGCATGCCACCTTAACAGTTTGTGGGAGTTTTGCGCCAGCCATGTGGAAACAAACTATGAGTGTCTCAAAGTGATGTCCCTTGTGCTCTGGCCCTTCTACCAATTTCATGACAACAGCATAGGTATGACCTTTTGTTGTGTCAAGTGTCATCTTTCCCTGTAATAGTAAACAGGAAATGGCAAAATCGAAAGGGATAAAGCCTAGTATATTATCATATTCACATAATAAAATTTACCACATCTTTCCCTACTAGTGAGGAGCCCAGCTCTCGGTTGGCATTCACACAGAAATATTCTAATTACTAAGCAAATTGGGGTTGGGCTAAATGGGTGGAGTTATCATAACACTAACTAGGGCGATGGGCGAACTGACGTACCATCTATCGCAGACTCGCTGTCATCCCGTCCATCTGGGAGGCTTGTTGTTCGGCGGTAGGCGTTTCTGTACCGAAGACTCTTGCTGGACACTCGGATCTGTGCTGTGCAACTTTCTTGCAGTGAGTATACTAGTTAGTGTGTGGGACGCGGTTGGCGGGCTTTAAATGGGAGTGTGCTTCTCTTAGTAATGGCATACTTATCCTAGTAACGGCATCTTTACGCTAGTTATGGTGTGTGCTTTGCTTAGTAACGGGTATAGTCGGTTCCGTAAGGCTGAGCTATGGCTAGGGGTGGGCTGAGACTGTTTGGTGTTATCTGTGAGGCTTAACATTTAAGAGTGTGAGGCTCTCTCACACTTGACTAACCACCACTGTGAGGCTCTCTCACAGTTGTGCTAAGAGTCTGAGGCTCTCACACTTGACTTATGGGTTGTAAAGATGTTTTTGACTAAGTTTTGGAAGGCTCACTTGGGAGTAAGTTTCAAGAACTCACCGCTGGCACATTGATGTTCAAATTTCACACATACATAAAGTGTGAAGTTAAAGCATAAAGGGAGATGGGGATGGGGCATTTATGGCTTAAATGGATGGGGCATTTTATGGCTTAAATGGGTGGGGCATTTATGGCTTAAATGGGTGTGGCATTTATGACTTAAATGGGTGGGGCATTTATGGCTCAATTCAAATGGATGGGGTGGTTAGTTACTGTTTTGGGGAGATATGCTCAAAAAATACTGGTCTTCAGGGGAGTACCCTTTCCGGTCCTCGCATGACCACGGGTTTCGGTCCCTTTGAACTCCCGACCCGTGGCCTACTACAGAAAGGGTGGGACCACTCCCTGCCTAAGGTTTGCTTTGAGGAGCCCAGCTTTTGGTTGGCACATAGTGCTATGGGCATTCACAGTGCTATAAATATTCAAATTACTAAACAAATTGGGGGTGGGGCTCAATGGGTGGAGTTATCATATTAACTAGGGGGATGGGCGAACGGTTAACGTACGGGATTCCGGTTCGCTATTGTGTCGTCTTGGTGGAATGTCTGGGAGGCTTGTTCTTCGCTAGTAGGCGCTCCTTTACCGAAGATTCTTTTGCTGGTCATTCGGGTCTGTGCTCATAGGGGTTCAGGTTACTATATACATCCAAGAAAGTGGCTCCCAAGTAGTATACATGGCCGTAGCAAGTGGACGGTCTGGTCGGGTTTTGACCCGACCACTTTTCACAAGCACTTTTTTATCCCGCTGAAACGATGCCGCAACAATTAACATCCGTACGGGTAGACGGTTACTTAATGAGTAGTAGTTTTGCACGAACAAAATGGCTACTTCACTAACAGTTGCGTCTGTCCCAAAAAACCACAACAACCAACAAACCTGACGTTTCCCAAATGCTCTTGGGGTGCTTCGTTGTTTCCAGTATTGAACACAATAGTATTTGTAAGAAAATGAGTGAAAACTTTGCTGTATAGGTGACACGAGGGTTCTCAAACTGGAAGAATGCAACATTAAGCTTCGGGAATCATGAGAAGAGTGCTTGCCATCGTGAAGCAGTCGAAGTCATGATAACTCTCCCGGTCACCACGAGATTTCTTCTGTGTGCAAGTACGAAAGCCATTGCTAGTCCGTACAATAACTGCCTTTCAGCAAACGCGTCTAGCGACCCAAATCCAAAGACAATAGATCACGTGATCCCAAAAGTGGGTGGGACCATATTAGAACCGGGAGATTTAAATAATATGGAGATCAAATAACCCATCTGGGGTATTGAAGTGGAGTTATTCACAAAACAATATCTTCGCACATCTTAATGAGGGCCACTTATAACTCAGGTGTGTTAGATATGGCAACACGAACTCTGATTCCAACTCCGATTCTGTCAGTCCCTCCCTGAGTCACTGTCTTTTTTTCCCCTCTTTATTTTCTCTTCTTTATTTCTCACCTTTCTCTCTGACTTTGACTTAGGTTTAAGGTCTGACTCGAAGTTAGACTGAAGGCGGGCTGCCCTAGTCCTAAGTCAGACTGAAGTTAGGCTGTCTGTCTATGACCAGTGATGCACACTTAAACTAGATGGTGACCCTTTTAAAGTGCCTGCAGTATCAATACCCAACTGTGTTCATGTTGAAAATATTAGAACAGTGGTCAAGTCTGCAGCATGTTAAAAATCTGCGCTTCGCGCTCGCCGCACCTCTCCATCGAACATGCCAGCTTGGTATCTGCTTCGGCTGGATGCCTGGCAGCTCAGCCTTAAGTACTCGAATTCAGCTACTGAGAGTTGCCGAGTGACTTAGGTAGCTCAGTTGGTTAGAGCATGGCAGGCCAATTGCCAGAATGTCCTTATATCCATCTCCTAAGTCAAAGTCAGAGAGGAAGGTGAGAAATAAAGAAGAGAAAACAAAGAGGGGAAAAAAAAGACAGTGACTCAGGGAGGGACTCGAACCCACGACCTGGCATAATTGGGTTAGTGCAGCTGCGTGTTTGAAGGTCTGGCTTCAATGTCACTCCTTGACAATGGCACACTTGTTCGCACCTACTTAATTACCTACTGACTTGCTGACAGTGTGAGAGTCTGGCTCCGCGAGACTAAGGAGTCCACTGATTCAGTGGAACGACCAACAACCCACTCAGTCCCTTCGTCAAGCAGACGTTCAGGTTCTACTCTGAGTGGTACTTTTCCCAACGATCTTCCAATCCCAGTAAGTGTTGTTCACAAACACGATATTGTGGTCAAAGTGTCATTCACTAGTCATTCACACACCCACACAATCAGGACTTCCTGGGGCACAAGGCACAACCTGTCTGTCTTGACACAAAGGCTAAACTCGCTTGCCATCTTTATTTCAGCTTCCTAGCCACAGCAAATTTGAACGGGTGGACAACCGGCTTGAATGCGTCCCTTTTTGGGTGTGCAAACAGAGGCTCTGTAACCATGTGAGTAGTGTGAAGTGCCTGCTTGTGAAAGCAAGCTTGTGTCTAGAAGCAGCAGAAAGGCCACAGTGGCCAAGACTGTACTCATTGGGCAGGCCCAGGTCTTGCGATCGTATGCCAAGCCTAGTAGGTGATCGTGGCCCGGTGCTTCGAGTGCTGGGCTGGGCTTTAACTAGAATGCGCAATATATCGTTGGTACTACTTTGCCATTGACATGCCATCTAGATCAGTGGTAGTTGAAGTTTCAAAGAAGGTAGTGCTGCCTGCCAATAGAAAAAGGTGAACAATTGTATGTGAATTCTAAAGAGGGATCAACTGGGCACCATCATCCGTATGTCTTATACATAATTTGTCATGTACATGTACTATGATGCATCCCTTACAGGTTCATATATTCTCAGTTATCACATCTAGTCTTTGGGAGGCAGCTGGAAATAACAGCAGCAGATATCCAGTATAGCATAATAGGGGCATACTTGGGGCAGAGGTTACAATTGGGCTGGTGAACATACATTTTAGACACAATTTTTACCATATAATAAACAGTAAATTCAGTCCAACAATAGTCACATCTCTTACAGCCATCCACACCGGGTAGACACACATAAAGGAGTGGAGATTACGAATGAATATATCGTAGTGCTTCTCTTTGCCCTCCGATGTATAACCCTTCACTTTCATCTGTCTCAACTCAACAGCTACATCATAACTAGGGATGTTGTACCAAGAAACGGTGAGGTCATATTTGTTTAAGTATTGCAACGAGTCGCAAGACAACTTCACAAACGAGGTGGAGAAAGCTAACTTGCCTGTTGAAGAGGATCTCCCGATGATAGTGACTGTACAATGATGAGTGTACAATGAAATGTAATATGGCAGGCCAATAGGCAGGCAAAAAGGGTGTATCCCTTCTAAGAAGACCACATGACTTGTATATAATACACAGCTTCATCATTGAATAATCGGCTCTTCTGCACATCTACATTTGTCTTTTGGAGAGAAATTATCAATGATCGTTGTGGGTGTCTTGATAATTTCTCTCCAAAAGGCAAATGTAGATGTGCAGAAGAGCCGATTATTCAATGATGAAGCTGTGTATTATATACATGTGGACAATAATTTATCTGTTGTTGTCTTCTTAGAAGGGATACCGTTTGATGACGTTCATGATCATTGTGGGTGTCTGAATGTCATCAAACGGTATCCCTCAAGCTTGAAGGCCATCAAAATCTTTGGAATCATTTTGTCCCACATTCTTTTCCCATTACTTGTTTAAGCTCAGCCAAGATATGCAGAAGAGCCGAGTATTCAATGGTGAAGCTGTGTATTATATACACGACATTCAAACTGGCCTACACAAGCAGGCCTTCCGCAGTGGTGAAAACTTCTTTCTCGATGTTTCCTGGCACTTAAACAGGCCTGAACGAGGTTCACAGTTCCTCCACGATGGGTGAAACTACTATCACTTGCCTACCTTTGCCGGATACCCAAATGTGGTGGAACTCTGCATTTCTAAGAAGACAACAACAGATAAATTATTGTCCACATGGAGGAGTCAAGTTTGTTGATGTGAGTTCCCCTTCAGTATGTTAAACTCAAAACAAACCGAATACCCTATGGTTGGTAATTTTTGCAAGGGATTTACACTCACTTTTTTCTTGAGTCACTTTGATTTCCTGAATGGCTTGAGGAATAGCTGTCAAAGGCACACTCGCTGACAGGCTTCTATTAGAGTTAGGATGGCTAGATAGTTTGAAGTAGTGACAGATTGAAACGTGATTAGCTCACCCATGCACATGGGCACCAAAATGTTTGCAGTTTTAATTTTTGCGAATGGCTCTTGTGCTACGTAAGCAAAGACGAACGAACCACAGATAGTATAGTAGGACCGAGAGCAGAAGCAATCGCCTCTATGAATGCCCTTGGTATGAGGCTAGACAATTGTTGATTTGCGCTCAACTTTTATCCGTAAAGCTAGCTAAAGCGAGGGTTCCACCTGTTTCGCGAAAATTTGTGCCCGTGAAAATTACCTACCATACGGTATGCTCATCCTGCAGTGGGCACCACTGCAGAAGCCACTGCAGAAGGTACTCTGTAGCTCGATCAAAAAGATTTTGACTGCCCTAAAAAAGTACCGTGCTGGTAAACAGAGATGTCTCCTGCCCTTAGCAGCTTTTTAATGGCCTGCTTTGTCGTAAACCCAATTACCAGTTTCTCATTATAAACATGGTTTTGTGAGTCTTTGAAATCAACCTATGAAAATCCACCTTCAGGCATTTTGCAAGTACTGCTGGTAACAAATTTTGCAAGAGCATTCTTGAGCAGTTTCCCTAACTGTGGTTGAAGAACATGAATCAGAGGTTCTTCCCTCTGCAAGAATTGGTTGCAATGAGTGAAGCCTGGTAGTGCACATGCATAGGCCTAATATATAAGTATTTATATGGACGTGTATTGTGCAAATATTTCATATGCCAATACCACCAGTTCATAAGCCCAAATGAAATTGTCTCAGCCCACATACAGTAGTCACTGATTGAGACTTTCATGTATACCACGGAAAGGGTACTCTCCTGAAGACCAGTGATTTTTTTTTGAGCATGCATGTTGTACACGTGAGGTGAATACGTCACTACTTAAGTATGCTGAGCTGTTTCGAGAGGAGTTAGGAACTCTAAAAGGAGTCAAGGATCTACTAATGCACACTGAAAAGCAGGGATTTTCAAGGCTACCATCGCAAGGGCAAGCCAACATTGTGCATGGAAGCAGGAACAGAGTGATGATGTCCCTCCTCTATCTCCTGAGTTTGTTCAACCTTAGCCAATTGAAATTTTGCCAGTGGACACTGAAAGATTGAGACGTGCCACGCAGGGTGATCCACTGTTGTCGAAAGTTCACATATCTGCTCAGAGAGGCTGGCCAAATGATGATGTGGATCCAGAGTTGAAACCATATGCAACTCGATGTTACAAGCTCACAGTGGAAGCTGGATGTTTGATCTGGGGGATGAGAGTAGTAATTCCAGATTTGCTCTGAAAAGATGTACTTCGTGAATTGCACACAAGCCATCCTGGCATTGTGAAGATGAAGAGCTTAGCACCTGTTCATGTTTGGTGGCCAGGAATTGACAAGTGTATTGAACAGTTGGTCAGTGTGAGGACGTTGTGTGTCAAGTGGGGGAGCACCAAAACCAGCTGGCACATGGGATATGGGGATGGGGCATTTATGGCTTAAATGGGTGGGGCGTTAATGACAAATTGGTGGGGCATTTATGGCTCAAATGGGTGGGGCAGTTATGGGAGATATGCTCGCAATGACAAAATTACATAACGCAAAACTACACATAGCACAGAATGGAGAATCTGAAGAACTTCCATACCTGTGTACATGTACCAAAGTAGGCTGTAGTTTTTGCAACCCGCATGGACTCCTGCTGAGTTTTATGTCAACTTATGAGTTCTGATGCATTAGTACTGAATATCTTAGGAAGAGCTGTACTCATTTCATCACTCAGCTTGAGGTAGGGCCCTCTTTTCGATTTTGAACTTGTCGCCGAATGCTGGCAACAACTACATGTACTTCTTCGATCGCTGACGAAGGTAGCAACAATGACAGCGGTCTGGCTGGGTCAGGAAAGTTGCCATGTGGCGTTACTTGGAAATATCGTAGTAATCCCATGACACACACTTCAACAGTCTGTTCTGGTAACTGCCTTCACACGTGCTGAAAATTTTTCACCTGGCAAATAATTAACCAGGAAAAAAAATTTCAGGAGTTCAATTTTCGCCATTCCAAGCTAATGGCAAAATTGACGAAAATTTAACCCTGGCAAATATTTCCCGCTATACGGTAGTAGATATTCTTGCAGCCACTCCCTTCACAAAGAGAGGAAGAAGAGTCTTGCCATGCTACAACTGATGAGTTGTCACCGAGGAACACAATTATTGTACTGCACGGCTAAATCTGTCTTGCTGTTGTGTCCGTATGAATGGGTACCATCTACAAAAACCATGCATCTGATTGGTAATGGCAACATTCTGCTTTGGCAGGGACTTGATGGTTGTAGTTTGACCAGAACTTCCCCATTTTGTGAAGGGTGTGGTATGCAAAACTAAGTGGGTTCGTAAGGGGGGAAATACTGCACTGCACCCTTGTTGTCTATGCCTGTTCATGCAGCCAGGGTGGGAATTGGCCCACTCGGTGGTAACCATGGCTCTTTTACAGCCGAGCCTAGTAGCTGCCATGTGCACAGCACCCTGCGGATGACCCCACCCACCTCCCCCTGTCCCACCCTTTCTACAGCCACAGAACCTGCGCACCAGCGCCCAGAGACTGGTGCGATGTAACGAAAAGTGCACTATAGGGTTTTAAAGGGTGAAAAGAAGGTAGACTACAAGAGTATAAAGAACTTGCCAGCACTTTCTATAACAATCTTTCAGAGGAGAGAGGAGGGCTCTAGATACGGCAGTTAAATACCTCAATAAGCAGCAGTCTACAATCCCTACACTCCAACATGGTGAACAAACTGCTAATACTGACCTACAAAAAGCTGAGCTTCTGAACACTTTCTTCTCAACCACTGTCAACAAATCCCACCCTCCACTTACTGTATTCTGTCTTCATACACTTATCTAGAATTGTATACAGACCTCAATGAACTCTGTAACCAATGAAGGCAGTACCAGGTGTCCTGCACTACCTAGGCAAGTATACAGCTGGCTTTTCCTAGCAGGTGCTCAACTTCAGAGATGGTACAGTACATTTGGTCAAGGGTGGAATCGTGTTGGGGTATATCCATCCGTCTGGGCAGAATTCCTGACTGCTGGAAGGAAGGCATGATAGCACCAATACCTAAGTCAACTTCGAAGTCATCTCATCCTGGAAATTACAGACCAATCTCCCTCACCTGTATTCTCTGTAAACTGTTGGAAAAACACATCTATGGCCTCATGTACGAACACTTATCCAACCATCATTTGCTATCAGATTCACAATGGGGGTTTCGTTCTGGTCGCTCAACAGTTACTGCATTGTTGTCGGTTACCGAGGAATGGCTCTCTGCCCTTGAATATGGCCAAGAAGTATGTGCTGTGTTCTTTGACTATCGGAAAGCCTTTGACAGTGTCCCTCACTTGCCTCTGCTAAAGAAACTGGAGAATCTTGGCTTCAATGACCACATACTGCACTGGGTCAGTGGATATCTAGCTAGTTGTTCCCAATCTGTTGATGACTCGAAACAACAGGACATCATCTGCATACAGGGTTATTTTGGCGCCATCTGTGAGGTTGATCTCAGTAAGATCGTTAATATAGATCAGAAAAAGAAGGGGACCAAAAACAGAGCCCTGTGGTACTCCAGAAATAACAGGAGCAGGCAAAGAAGATTACAGGTGGAAATGTTCAAGTATCTGGGTGTTCTCTTGTCACATGATCTCTCTTGGGGTGAACATGTTCAATCAATCTGCAGTAAGGCTAGGAAGATCCTTGGCCTTCTCTACAGAAGATTCTACAATAATGCTCCGGGTAGACTGTTAATGACATAATAACCCAGCTGGTGGTCACTCGTCTGTTAACTCTGTTTAACTGGGGTTAAACTCCATTTAACATAATTCGTACCAACTAAGGAAACCCTTTGCAGCAAACTCAGTTTGATCCAGGAGGTTAGCAGTTAATTGATGTGAGTGGCGGTAGCTGGGCAGCAAGTTCCAGGAGATCTTGGTAACTGCTGTCCCATAGTCCGGTAGCCATGCGGCATGCAAATTTTTGAACATTCTCAAGTTCAGTTTTGTCCTTGCTTAGGTAAGGGGACCAGATGGCTGAGGCATAATCGAGATGGGGCCTAACGAGGGAGATGTAGAGTTGAAGTAGAGCAGTAGACCTTCCATCACTTGAATGCCAAAGGCTGGAAACTCGACTCAGTCTACTGTACAAGATTATCAACAAACTGTGTTACTTTGATGAAACAACTTTCACCATAAGCACTTCCCTTAGTCACCATGCACCACACAATCTTGTTTTAAATCGTCCTTTCGCCAGAACTAATTCATATTTCTATTCTTTTGTCCCTCAAACCATCTTTCACTGGAATAAATTAGATTCATCTATCGTTTGTGCTTCTTCTGTTCATGCCTTTAATAGATACATGTACATTCTACTTCACTAGTTTAGTTTATGGATCATGTCTAGTATTAGCCAATGTTGCTATATACATGTATCCTTGTCTTTAATGACAAAACTATTATAGAAAAAAAAAAAGAAAAAAAAAGTGAGAAGAGCTAAAGGAAGAAAGATTCTCCAGAAGATTCACAAGCTCGTAAACCTACTAGTTTTGAGTACATGCACAACATCCCTCTACACCTTGTATGCTTGTTTTTTTTTGTTTTTTTTTATACAGTTTTAAGAGCTTGAAGAGTTGGGGTATACCAAGGATTTGTAGTTGCCTTCTACAAAGGATGCACTGAACTTGTTGGTACCAGTGACAGTCAATAGTTTCAACCCTGCTCTTATTGACTATTTGCATGCTATCATTGTGTCAGGTACAGAATAGCTGAAGCTATCTACTTCCTTCTCATTGCACGAGTTGACAGCTACATTGTTTACATTTTAGCAAACCCACCTCATCCTACTACCTCCTGTGTGAACCTCCCATTTTCTGAAACCAAGAACTCTCCACCTTCCACGTCCGAAAAGAACCCCCTGCCTTCCACGTCTAAAAAGAACCCCCACCTTCCATGTCTCAGAAATACCCTCCACCTTCCACGTCTGAGAACAGCTTTTTGGAAGGAGGTTGGGCTTGAATTGTGTCTGGAGAGACAACGGCGTCCTTGGCACACTACTGGGGACCTATAGCAAGCATCAGTGTCTTGCAGTTTTCACTGACTAGACTGCAGAGGTCTACCAGGTAGAAGCTTCTGTCTGACATAACGACAGATGGAAGTTGAACAGGACGCCATTTCGGGATTGATCTCGAGTAAATAAAAAATACCCTACGCTCTAGCACCAAGTGCATGTTGACGTTACTATTCACACTCACAACCCTTTGCAATGTCATTCAACGTAAAGCCACACAAAACCACGTGGGTTTTCAATTCAAATTAAGCACATTCACAAACAGTGGATACCAGGCCCTTTTCTCTGGTTTTTTGAATGGGTCTGGAAACAAGGCTAAAACCCACCCAACTCCCTGTCTTGTGGTGGGAAGCCTGTTCCCATGTTCTCTCTCGAGAACATGCAGGTTTGAAGATCAAGAGAACCTGGGAATGAGGCTACGTACTGGGTGGGAGGCATGGAATGTGGCTACTCAGGTATGCGTTGTGCACCAATATAGAAAATGTTTTAAAATTGTACATGAAAATTAGCAACTGCAGAGTTGCATAATTAATAGCATGATTTCGAGTGCTATTAATCCCAATTTGTACGAGAAAACATGCTATTGAGTGCTAATCATACCCCTTGCCAAGTTGACAGTACACGCACTGTTGACAGTCTGTCAACCAATCAGAGAGCTATTACACTTTTGCACTGTTGACAGTCTGTTTTTCACCAATCAGAGAACTATTACAATTTTTTGCACTGTTGGTCAGCCAATCAGTGAGCTATTACACTTTTTGCACTGACATGTTGCAACACTATTTGGCATTTATTTAACTGTTAATGGAGCTTAACTATGGAGTGTGATATAGTCATATGATTAATATCTAGGTCACAACATTCACTGTTAGTTATGTCAATACTTTCATTTTCACTTTCCTATTGATCACTGCATGGGTCACTATCTTGAGGAGGTAGTTCAATGTCAACAGGGTCAGGTGTTGGGACAAGAGCAGGACTGCAGATCCACCAGGTGTGACAACTGGAGTAGATATTGGTGTGGATGAACGTGGAGTACTAGAATAACTTGACGTCTGTGGGCATTTCACAACATTTCTGACAGCTTCCCAAGAAAGACGTCGTTTACTTTGTTATAGTGGAAGGACGAGCAGCAAATGTTTCTCCAACATGAACAGACGGTACATTCTTTAATCCATCAGTGGGTTGAACTTATGTACAGTTGCTAGCTGGCTGCCAGGCAATTCATGGTATTCTTGTCTTTTATAGATGCCAAGTGTTTGCTGTATATGTAGCCAATCCAAGGAGGCAAACCCAGACATTTCCCTCCATCACTTTCCAAAGGACCCTGGAGTGGGAAAAAAGGATATTCCCCCTGCATACAGCCTTAAATCTGTGCTCTTGCTCACTTGCACACAGGTTCATCCCGTAGTCATGTAAACAAAAGGACTAACAAGAAGGAAACTAAGCAAAATCAAGTTCAGATATGACCAGGTCCATTGGTGGAGTCTGAAGTTTGGCCGCGTGTCCACAGCTGGAGTGAGCACCCCTGATACACTGAATAGCTGATTGAAGAAGGGAAAAAGTAAGTTGGCATTGAAGGCAGGACATTGTTGTGCCCATCCCATTTGGTGGCCAGGAGGCAAACCCAGACATTTCCCTCCATCAATGGGTAGAAGTTCAGGCTCGATGCAAGCCTCTTGTAGAACACTGTTGCTTCATTGGCCATACCACCAGTTGCTATCACATCAAGAGGAGTAAAGGAAGCGTGCTCAACCTCTCTCACTCGCTGTTCATAGTGACGCTTCTTCTCCAGCTCGTGCTTTCTGTAACAAGGGGGGGTCTGTTAGAGGGAGCATGAGGATTAAAAACTCGCACATCAAAGAAGCTGTGGTATGTTCAAATTGACCACCCCAAAAACCAATAGCAGCAATATCCAGTCTTGCACCATCTGAGTGTATGAGGAAGCGCCTGTGAACACCTCACCATCAATGGGTAGAAGTTCTGGATCGATGCAGACGTCATTGCAGACTTCTGTGAGTAGATTAGCTGTCAAGTCCCTGATTTCATTATGTCGAATGGAAGGAAAACCACCCTTAGGGCATGACAGAGCGTGTTCAATGGAGAGCTTCGTACCACAAGCACAAGCAGATGGAGGTGAGCCAAATAGATGAGCTTTTCTCTTGAGCCAAGTCCATGGAGCGCTGTAGTGAGACTGAGAGAGGTTGTTTCAAGGAATCTGCAGCTTGCATGGATCATTCACGCTTCATTCTGCAGACTTCACCCTTGGGTTCCACTTGCTCAAGAATAACATCACCTGGGTACTCAAAACATCAGGCAGATTTGAAGGATGTGCATAGTCTTCTCAAGCTAGCAGCATCAAGCCCAGAAGGTCCAGCTGCACCAGTGGTCCTTAGAGCTGCCAACCTTATCACGGAAGCATAGATCAATTTGAACAATACAGGGTGAACCTCAAGTGGGTCATCTTCAATCAGAGATTCAGGATGAGCAGGCTGACCGGAGGATGTTTGTCGATCAGGACATCCATCACTGTTCTGTTATTGTCAACATGGTCACTCAGACGAAATATCCCACCCCTAGCTTCTTCCGTAAACAGACGAATAGCAGCTTTAGTGTAAGGAACACAGCACTTGCCTGGACAGACGGTTCAGCACATGGCTCAATGGGTATTTCAATGACTTGCTATTGGAGGGAAGAACAATACAGCAGTATATCCCTAAATCACAATCAGAAGATAGTCAGAAGTGCCTTGCACACTCCTTTGCCAACTTAATGTTTGAAGGGAATGGCTTTTGACTTGGAGGAAGGCTTCTGTAACAACAGAGTAGGTAGAACAACGGCTGCCTTCATAGCGATGGATTGCATGGCAGAACTTGAGGCAAAGGCTTTATACAATCTTGCAAGTTCAGAAACAAAGGACTTTCCTGCTTTGCCAAAGGGAACTTTGAAAAGATCTGGCCTCCAATGTACAACCTCGCTATAACAGCACTGAGGGAGTTAATGAAGGTAACAGAGACATAGGGAAGCCCATGTGAACGTAAGTTCCATAGGTGGTGAAAACGCAGGGAGCTCAAAAGGAAAATCAGGGGTGGTACAACATGGCGGAGTCTTGGGCACACAGCTGAGCAACAAGCGGGTACAAAGGGTAGCGGGTAGATACTCAGTAGACAACAAAGGGACCAGAGATGAGGGAGGCGGGATGTCCGGTGGAGGGGGCGAGGAAGATGAAGACCTTGGCATACTGTTTTGTGGTGAGAGAGGAGCCATGTTAGCGACTTGAGACGGTGGAGTCCGAAATGTATTCACACAGTTCCATGTAGTCGATCTAGCCCCAGCTAGGGATTCACTTTGTTCACCAACTCTGAGGACAGAAGGCACATGATTACCACGTGACAGAATATGCTGATGCGCGCATTCGCGTGCCGAACCGAACTTATGCTGGCACGGGCAGTGTACAGGCTACGCATGCCAATATGTAGGGTTTGGCTCTGCAGAATGAAGTCTTCATGCAAGCTATAACAAATGGAAATCACAGCCAATGTAGAAGAAAAGTACTGAACTCTCTGATAAAGTAAAATATGAAATCATGCAAAATGTTTATTATCTATATAGCTGAAGATGAGAACAGTGACACAAGCAAAGTGCTACTGTGTCTGCAAATTTGGTAGGGATCTGTGACAGTCTCGGAAATTTGGATCTTTGTGTTTTGCATCTAAAGAGAACAATGGGAATAGTATGGATTAGTGAGAATGAAATTCCTAGCATTCAGCAATGACATAATACGCACTGCCACACTGGCCCATGCTGATCATGTGAAGAGCAACAACCATGAATACAAGCTACAACTAGTGCTCTATGGACGAAGTCAATGTGGGAACATGGATTTTTCAACAAAACTGAAGCCGCCTGGCTAGACAAAATTGCTTCTCATGAACAACTGACCATTAAACCAGCAATGTACAGGTCTAGCCTGGAATGTCGTCACAGCACATTAATTGCCACTATATATGATGTGACGTCATGTCTCCCTCTTGTTCACAGATAAGGGTCTGGTGACTTGATGAGCTTTTGTGTGTTGAGTGTGACCAATCAGACAGATGGCTGTAAATCACTCAGCTATACTTAATTTTGTTGTCTACCAGTCTCGTGCCCAAACCCAACCAACAGAGAAAGGGCCTTGTGACAAAAGCCAGAATCCTTGTGCTGAAGCTCTGTAGTTTTAGATGAAGGATAAATAAATGCTTTGTGTTGAAGAATCGCAAGTTTTTAGCAGCACAATTGAAGTACTTTTAGTTGGTCCTGCATTATATTTAGTCTCACAAGCCAGACCCACTTCCGCAAAAAGGGAAGGGTCTGGTGAAATGCGTATACAAGCTGTGTCCCGCCGCACTGTACAGTGCGGTACAATCACATTGCAATATTTTGTCACATGACGCATTACATGACTGTTTGAGTAGCAATAGCAGTCTTGAAAATGGTGAAAGAGAGCTAGGGCATCTTTTCCACTACTGTAGGAACTGTAAAAGCACTTTGACTATACTTCTCAGGGAGCATGCTTACTCCGCAACAGGTAATTCAAGAGTACATTATTTGATATCTGGTTACGTCATCCAGCTAATTGCATTCCAGTGGGACATAGCTTGTATACGCAGTTCACCAGACCCTTCCCTTCTTTTGCGGAAGTGGGTCGGGCCTGCGAGACTACATTATATTACTGATTAAAAATCTGGAGTAAGCCCAATTAGGTATTTGGCTTGTGTCAGCAGACACTTTTTGGTGAAAGGGTGGGGTTTAACTAAAGAGTAAGCAGGTACCAATTTTAAACTTGGAGTTCTCTTTCAAAAGCTAGCCATCAGCTTTTCCTCTGAGTGCATTCCACAAACATACAAACCCTCTGAGAACCCACCTGACCCTTCCCTGTGCATGACACTGAACGCAGTCTGTGCTGTTGTTGATTTGGTCTGGCTTACGTGATCATCAGCCAAGGCATACACCCACCACGGAGATATTCCAGCTCCTTGGGGAGAAAATGGCAATCCCAACAAACTGTGCATTGTTGATAAACAATTTGGTGGCTTCCATGTAGCTTCTTCTGATCGAAAACGGCTCAAGTACTCACCTTGATTTTAGCACGAAACGGATGCTCATCACAGCGCTCAGCTTCCCAACCACTCAGTGTCTTCATAGCTTCAAATTCACCCTGGTCAACAAAAGCCATTCACAACACTCTCAGGCTGCTGTCCGTTGCGAAGGACGCCATTTTCTAATTTTGTACGCATGCGCATCATGAAGTCTCGTTCCCAGACCGAAGACCACGGTCATTGGTCTGGAAGCGGGAGTACACAAGCGAGCGGGCGGGCATGGTTGGCACGGTTTTTTCCCCCGCGGCATTGGGCAAGGCTTATGAACACCACGTAGGTAAGGCGCTGCATTCAGCTGCCTACCTGTAGCTACACTAAAACTAGCCTACTCACAGCTTCAGTGAACTGATGGTCTGTTGTCAGTATGATAGTTTTCTGTGCTGCAGCTGGTCAGTCGTCATGTGATTGACAACTGAATCATGAAATTGTTTTCACAAAGTTTGGTACGGAGAGTGGTTGGCCCTTCATCAGGTTCTAGCTGGGTATATTGCACATAATTATTACACTTTTCTCCAGGGAGGGCAGATGCCACACTGGAATCACTACTAAACTGTCAACGCCGCTTCAAGTTCTGGTGTTGTGGTTACACTTGAAATATTCTTCTTAGGCTTAGGTCTAACTGTAACTGAGATTAACATCAAAAAAAGTACAGAAACAAGACTTAAAAAACATTAAAAATGTAAAAAGATGTAGGGATGGCATGCCAAAAAGTATGCAAACAAGGTAGAGATGATACATGAAAGCAAAGGTCTACATATTGGCAAAGCCCCATCCCTACATCTTTTTCACACTGCAGTTAGACAGCGTGCTCGAGAGCTGAATCTGCACCCATCCATGCAGTTATTAACGCTATGCATGAGTGCTTGAGTTTTACACACTGATTACTATGACCAGTCTGCTAGTCTCGTGCCCAGACTATTTTTCGCACGCGGAGGGGAAAAATAGTCTGGTCAACTGCCTATTCAATTTTTGTTCCAAGCGCCACGAACGTGGCGCTCCAATCAGATTGCTTCATGCGAATGACGTCACGTACAGCACTAGATGGCTATCAAAGCTGGCTAGGCAGTTGAAGCGCTATGCAGGAGATTAAGCCTTGTAGAACCAGAGAATGACCGGCGAAGGAATGCCAGGACTTCTGTGAATGGGTGGTGTGTGTTTCTGAGCTTGAAAACTAGCAGTGTGAAGTTCCTGAGGCTTTCAAATGTCGATAAGATTGTCTCAGGGCTATCTGAGATTGGCAGAGGCTTCGTGTTTTGTGAATCTTCGTTTCTTGGCGTTCGGAAGCTCCGAGAA
This sequence comes from Agelas oroides, assembly GCA_949130485.1. Lineage (NCBI taxonomy): Eukaryota > Metazoa > Porifera > Demospongiae > Agelasida > Agelasidae > Agelas > Agelas oroides. The sequence goes on along the minus strand of OX422184.1, from coordinate 8,108,035 downwards.
GGATGATCCCTGCAACAAGCCGTCTCTTGAGAGCTCTTTCGTAGTTTCAAGCTTTGTGTGACGTCACATAATACATTTTTGAAGACGTTGCATCACCAATTTTTACACTGCACAGAACAAAAATTGAATAGGCAGTTGACCAGACTATTTTTCCCCTCCGCGTGCGAAAAACAGTCTGGGCACGAGACTACCAGTCTGCAGCCCACTCAAGCTCACTGTCTAGGTTATACCAGAGGCATATAACAAGGGTACCACTGTCACTACAAGTAGTATGTTGGCAATAAAACTACTAACCTTGGTAGCCACCTACAATATTAGCCTCGTTCCCAGGCCATGTGGGAGGAGCTAGAAAGTGCATGGCCTGAGAATGAGGCTACAGCCATGAACTGCTAGTAAAGACTACCCATGCACTGTCTAACTGTAGTGTGAAAAAGATGTAGGGATGGGGCTTTGCCAATATGTAGACCTTTGCTTTCATGCATCATCTCTACCTTGTTTGCATACTTTTTGGCATGCCATCCCTACATCTTTTTACATTTTTGTTTTTTAAGTCTTTATAATCATGGCGTACGGTAGTACGCCATATGTAGGGATGACCCCGAAAAAAAATGGCCGCCACATTAAAAGTGCACAAATAACACGCTCGAAATGTCTGCGTTAGATTATTCAATGGCCTCTATGAGCCACAGCGGTCATTATGGAGTGCTTTCATGAAGAACGGGACCGTTAACTTTGCTGGAAAGTATCGCTGAAGCACCAGACCGGAAAGTCGCTAAAACGGGGAAATCGTCTATCTTCTGACTTTCTGACTTTCTGACTACCTTCCAACAAGATAGCACAATAACGGCTGAAGCTATTACAACAATTGAAACGCGAAAGAACAGCATAAATCACTGAGTATTGCACTCACCGCTTATCGTTCTAAAAGAAACAACTCGAACTTGTCGGTGATTCTCAGGTAATCCCACGCTTCAGCTTGCCGCTATACGCCATTTTGTTCGTAGTTACGTCATCAGTGAGCTGAGCACGTGCAGTTGGCATGCGGCTGCGCGCTGCGGTTACACTTCGTTCCGTAGAGGAATTTACTTTGACAGTTGAGTCTCAATTTACGACTTTCTACTTCGTGCAGACTTGTGCTGGACTTTACAAGAAACGCAGTATGCGTAAATTATGTACGCAAGAGACGGGCGCAGGATAAGCAGAACTACCTGTGAAACAAAGAAAGTAAAAGGCAAGCGTCCCGTAATAATTACTGGAAGAACCCGGACAGAGGGCATCTTCCCGGGCGTACTCTCTTACTAGCTACTGGAAGAATGCTGACAAGAGTAGGGCCTCTTCCCGAGCGTCCTCCCATAACTGTTATTGGAAGGGTCCTGAGTCCAAAAGGGCATCTTCCCGGGCGTCCTCCCATACCCGTTATTGGGAAGACCCTAACAAGAGTAGGGCATCTTCACGAGCATCCTCCCATACCTGTTATTGGAAGGATCCTGAGTCCAAAAGGGCATCTTCCCGGGCGTCCTCCCATACCCGTTATTGGGAAGACCCTGACAAGGGAAGGGCATCTTCCCGAGCGTCCTCCCATACTACTTATTGGAGGGACCCTGATAAGAAAAGAGCAGCAGCTCGCATAACTAATTTGAAGGCTGCACAAGCCAAGCTCAAGTGGTATAGACGATAACATGGAAAAGGGATATGTGCTTCCAGGAGAAGCAGGTATGCATTGGCAGAGCCAAAGGGTTCTGTAATAGAAGTGCATGTGAAGAGAATACAGCACCAACTATTGGGCAATGCTGGGGCTAAGTTGGAGCTAGTAGAAGCTTTTAAGAAACAGTCCAAGACTGCAGCAAAACGGTTGCCAAAAAGCATGGTCAAAACTGTCTGTCTAATAGCAGCTAAAAGACTGTGCAACAAAGCCTTGCAACTGCGCAAAGAGCATGTTGGGACTTTGCTCAAGACCACAAGAGCAGTTCAAAACCTTAATATCAAAGGCCGAGATGATTTTGGGGAAGGGTGTCATACCACAGCATCTGAACCTTACTATTATGACTCACCCTACCACCCTGTAAAGAGGCCTTCTAGCATCCCCATTAAGGACAATGGTGTGTGTGTAGTTGCTAATGAAATTAGCAACTCAGAAAGTGACAGTACCAAGACTAAGGGTGAACAACCACCCCAGCAATGGAACTGTCACAGTGAGTGTAAGGTGATAACTGATACTGAAGTTGCTGCCATAGTAAACCTCAGGCAGGCATTTGACAACCCCATGCATGAACTACGAAGTGCTTTAGATACATGCAATGATGGGTGTCCAAACCACACCAGAGTAGTTTCTAGGGGTGACCTTGGCTGGGATGTCATGAAATTACAAGGGCACCCTTTGGTCTGTTCCAACGATGGGGGATGTCGTAGTCAACTTCGCATCCTCAGAGCGGCATCCACCCACTATGGTGTGTTGAGAACACTCCTGAATCATGTATACACAGCCAGAAGGAGCCACTTCGGTGTTGCCAGCATAGACAAGGCTCTGAGTGCTGGTGACTTCCATTCTTTAATGGAAGTCACCAATGTGCATGATTTTGCTGACTTACTGACAGCTGACCTGGACTCCAGTTATCAGCAATCTGCTGATGATGTAGGAACTGTCTCAGTCCCACAGAGTTTAGAAGCACAGTTGTTAATTAAACATGCACAGACAATTAGTTTTATTTTTTTAATTTTTTTTATTTATTTTTTTTTATACTGAAACACCATGGAATTTAGAAAATACCAGGTACAAGCATCCCAATAGCAAGTTGCTAATACAAAGGGATACGGAAATAAAAGAAAAAATAGAAGCATATTAATTAATGGACAAATACAACCTAATACCAGTTTTAAACGACAGAACTGATGGACTATTAACAATGCTATTTGGTAAGGAGTTCCATAGTCTTACAGAGTCAATAAAAAAGGAATGATAATAAGCTTCAGTCTTAGCAAAAGGTTGAACAATATATTTAGAATGAAACAATCTAGGGTTTGGGTTAGGGTGCTGTACAAAATAGCCTGTGGGACAATAAGTATAACCACTTAAAAACTTGTAAGTAAGTAATAGTTTAAAATATTTACGTCTGTTTTCTAATGTTGGAAGCTCAAATCTTTGATTTAATGACACACCGTTTTCTTTCCATTGTCTGCTGGCCATCCTGGTGGCCTGAAGCTGGACAGCTTCTAATAAAAGTTTGTCTTTCTTCAAGTGTGGCTCCCAGACGACTGAAGCGTAATCTAGGATGGGGAGGACTTGGGATTTGTATAATGAAATGATGGTATCTGGTTCGCAATACGGTGCAAACGTTCTGTACATATATCCCAGAACTCGTCTGGCTTTGGAGCAAGTGATTTCAATATGCTTAGTCCAGCTTAGGTCAGATGAAATCCAGACACCCAGGTACTTGAAAGTTATAACTTCTTCAATTTGATGTCCATTTACTTCCACTTGGAGGGGGATGGTCGATCTTAGTCTAGAGATGGTCATGTATTTGGTCTTCTCTACGTTAATGGTAAGATGGTTTTCAGAGATCCAGTTCACTATTTTGTTGATGTCCTGTTGAAAGGCTTTGCAGTCTGACTCTGTTTTTATAGGCCTGTACAAAAGTATATCATCGGCATAGAGAACAATACTAGAGTCCTCAGGGGATAGACAGGATGGCAAATCGTTTATATACAGCAGAAACAGTAAAGGGCCCAAAATCGAACCCTGCGGGACTCCAGATTTAACAGGGAGGGCTTGCGAAGTAACACCATCATACACAACCTGCTGGTGTCTGTTTGAGAGATAGTCCCGCAGCCAGTTAAAGATGGTTGTTGGTAAGTTCAAACCACAAAGCTTGTTTAACAGCGCCTGGTGCGGCACACTGTCAAACGCTTTACAGAGGTCAAGAAAAATGCAGCCAACTTGAACACGTCTTTCCAAGTGGTTGTGCCATGAATGAGTGGCAAGTAGAAGAGGTGTTACAGTGGAACGACCCGACTGAAAACCATACTGGTGGTTAGTGATGACTGAGTTTACAGATAGATGCTCCATTAGAATCCGGTGTACAAAACATTCAAGAGTCTTACTGATGATGGAGAGTAAGGAAATTGGACGGTAAGACCGTACATCCTGAATATGCGAGTTCTTTGGTATCGGAACAACATTTGCCATTTTCCATTCATCAGGGAGTTTTCCAGCCTTCAAGGATAAGTTGAAAAGGGAGGCAATAGATGGTGCAAGCTCATCAGCAAAAGTGTGAAGCATCCATGCAGATACTCCATCTGGTCCCGAAGCAGAATGGACTTTGGTTTTCTTCAGTAAGTTAACGACTTCATCAACTGTGCAATCAAGAGGAAGTGTGTGACAAGGGTGAGCCTTAGTGATAACCTTGGTTCCAAGGTTTGGCCAGCTTTGAAAGCCTTCATAGTTGAGCACAACTCAGATGCAAACCAGCAAGTGCTGTACATGTGTGGGAACTATGTTCTTCCTTCCTCTGCCATTCAATAAAACATTCGAGACTCTAGGTCAAGTAAAGCATCTTAGCAGTGCCTTACCTGAGCCCGAGTTGTACATCATATTGAATGGTAAACCAACAAAGCAACAAGTTGTGTGGCGCAGTTTGGTCAATGCTGACCTCGTCAAGATTGCGGCACAAAAACTAAAAGAAACCAACTGGCTCTACAAAAATGTGGATGACAAGTAAGTTGATGAGGCAGCTAAATGGGTCATAGAAACCTCAAATAACACTAGCAGCACAATGCTGGAAAGAGCTAGTTCAGACGACATTGCTGCCTTTCAAGCCTACACGATCAGAAGCTTAGGCAACAAACTCTCAAGTGAACCTGACATTGAGCAGTACAAGCTTTTAAGCATCAAAGAAGATGCTTTGGACAATCGTGAGAACTACCTCGATGTCATGTGCTTTTCGGTTCTCTTTCCTACCGGACAGTTTGGTGAGCATCATCCGCGTCAGGTGAAGCTCCGTCACAGTGAGTATGTCAAATCACGGTTACTCAACAAAGACCCACGTTTCAGAAAAGACCCCCAGTATGTCTTCTTCCTTCTCTGGAAAAAGGAAATGCGTCAGATCTCAGCAGGTCAGGTGTTTACAACCTGCTGAAATCTACAAGAAGACAACCTATGTCAGTCAGTGCACTGTTGCACAGTGTGGAAGCTTGTGATGAACACCTTGAAGCAAACCTCTCCACAATGCTTCAATCTGTTCGTGGCACGAAGCAGTTTTGGTACACAAAACAGAGTGAGCTAAGGTGCATGATCCGTACATGGGGGTCACCAACTCTGTTCCTTACATTCAGCTGTGCAGAATACGAGTCCCCTGAGATTGACAGGTATCTCAGAATGTTCCACCATCCTATGACATAGGAAAGCTTTGTACCGAGGATCCCATATCGGTATCCAGAAAATTTTCCTTAAAATTCCATGCATTCTTCCACACGGTTTTACTGAAAGGTGCAGTGCTTGGTCAAGACCATTTATACTGGAAGAAAGAGTACCAGGCTAGAGGGGCACCGCACTACCACGTGCTTTTGTGGATATGGGATGCTCCAGTCGTTGGTCAGGACGACCCCGATGAAATACTAGCTTGACTGCAGGCCAGGATCACTTGTCGCATACCCGATGAGAAAAGTGATCCTGACTTGCACAGGTTGGTCACTAGATACCAAATGCACAAATGTAGTGCATATTGCAAGCGAAGACGGAGGTGCGGTAGCACCTTCATTACAAGGTGCAGGTTTGGATTTCCTCGCCAAGCCTGCCAAAGTGCCACTTTGCACTGCGTAGAGGAGGCCCTAAAATCACACAAGAGAATCTATGAGTTGCCACGATCAGATGTGGAAGTTAGAGTCAATGACTACAACCCTCTCTTGCTAATGTTGTGGAAGGCCAACATCGACATACAGTATGTGGCCGAATCATCACTGGCTCTTGCCCACTATGTTAGCGGCTACTTTACAAAGCGGAATAAAGCCACGTGCAGGACATCTGGCAGGAAGTTAGCGATAGTAAGAGTGTATACAGTAGACTCTGGAGCTTTGGCATCCGCAGTTTACGCTCTCGAGAGTGTGGGCTGTATGAAGCTAGTGATCTCTTACTTGGTGACCACCTCACCGAAAAGTCCGAGACTGTCAAGTGGGTAGACGTCTCCATGCCTGACAAAAGGAGCCGTAGGCTGAAGGACCACAAGGTTTTGGAAGATGTTGCAAAGCACAACTCAGATAGTGAAGACATCTTTTAAGTAACCTCTTGGATACTTACTATCCTCAGAGACTAAATGACCTAGAAGACATTTGTCTCTACGACTTTGTAGCCAACTATGATTACTGTGATACAGACAGTAAGACAGGAAAGAGGCAGTACCACAAGCTTACAAAGCCTCGACTCCCCAACCACAGACTCTTTGATCCCGAAAGAGAAGACCAGAGAGAAGGCTATTACTATTCTCTGATACTCCTCTTTGTTCCATTCCGAGACGAAAGGAGCTTGCTTTTAGAGAACGAGACTGCTGAAGAAGCATTCCGGCGGCTGTTGCCTGCTGACAGTGACTGCTGTGCTTACCATTGCAGGTTGCAGCAGAAGATGTTGCAAGCCCAAGCCAACATCAAGAAAATCAATGATGCCAGGCAGGCTGATGGTGAAGAACACACAATCAACAAAGAAGATGATGAACCACAGCTGATGGGTGAACCAAGAGCAGCCATGAAAGAGCTGTTTGACATAAACACCAACCAACCAGACACTCCGTCCTTAGAGCAGAGAGTGGCAATGCTAAACACTGACCAGAGACATGTCTTCGACAAGGTGAAAGCACACTTCCTTCACCAGAAAGAGCACGAAGCTAACAAATGTGCCTGCAACTTAACACCACTCCGAATGTTTGTCAGCGGTGTTGGCAGTACAGGTAAATCATTCCTAATTGAAACCATCAAGTTGTTAGTTAGCCAGTTGTGGCCAACTGACAACTTGACGTGTGCCATTGCTGCACCAACTGGCTTAGCAGCTTTCAACGTAGGTGGCATCACAATCCACAGGCTCTTTCAGTTGCCTGTCGAGCACGAAGGGAAGACAGCTGGATACTGGGCACTGTCAAAAGCTTCCCAAAAGGTGATGAAAACCACACTCCGTAGTGTAAAGGTTTTCATCATAGACGAGGTTTCCATGGTGTCCAGTCTCAACTTAGCTTACATGCACTTGAGACTGGAAGAGCTATTTGGTTCCAACGACTGGTTTGGCTCCAAAAACATGCTCTTTGTGCACTGTTAAAAATGAGGTGTTACATTAACACTTAAAAGAGGTGTTACTTGAGTGTCCACTCAGTGACTCTACCTTTGGGTGCTCGGATAGCACCTCTAAAATGGTGCTAATGCTACACTCTAGTGGTGTAGAACTACACCAGCTTCCTGGGCATGTTTAGCACCAGAGGATTTAGAATAGCACCGTATTGTGGAGTTCTTCAAAGGCCAAATATTGGTGACACCAGCTGAGAGTGCTCAATTGGCACCTCTAAATGGTGTAATTGTGTAGGGGTACACCAGTTTTTGGGTAAATTTAGCACTGGAGGATTCAAAGTTCAAAGTTCAAACACATGTTGAATGTATACTTCAAAAACGAACAAGTACAATGAAATGGATGAATAACAGTCCATAAACAAGTCGCACAAATGCAATAACCTAACATGCGATAAAATAAGCAGCTTCAGTTTGTCCATGCACACAACAAACTTTAACATTATGGAATTCAAAGTTTGACTTGCTTTCTCTGAGAGCAGAATCCGGATCATCCTCGTCCTACATCGAGAGAAAGATTGTGTAGACGCAGTCATAGTGATTTCCTTTATGTATTTCAAGCAAGCTAGTGTAAGTGCATGCATTTATAATATTTACATGTATTTGTATTTGTCTTTTAAACATGCAGGTCCATGAAGGACCGAGTGGATGCATGTCATTTCACAATAAAAGTGAGAACGCAACTGCCTTCTCTGCATCACTGCTAACTATGTCCATGGATTTCCCTTAATTGACCATTCACTCATGTTTTCACTGGGCCTAGTAAGTAAATCAACCAAAATGCCCTCTCCCCTTTTTCTATACCGTAGTCTCGCGAAAAAGGGCCCACTTACAAAAGAGCGCCCACCCCCTACTTTTCGCCCAGTTTCCTGTACAGGGTCAAAGTTTACTCGAATGAGCGCCCACCCTGGAGCGAGCTTCACGTGGAGTTTGAGAAGCACAGTATGCGTATCTGAGGTAAGAAACTTCGTGTAATACTTCACCGAAGTTGCTACAAGGCATCTTTGCGTAGACGGACGTAGCTAATGCGGTGTGCAGTCCGAGCGACACCATGCTCACGGTGACGTGGTGCCGTTCAGAGTGTTGTGTGCCATTAGGACTCGACTTCGAAGCTGCTGGTGGTTCTGTTGTACGTTACTGTTTGTCCAATTATTTGCTTCGAGGGCATTGAGTCGCTGTAAACAAGACATGGGCGCTCTTTCGTGGTTAAATGCGGAAACACCCGAAAGAGCGCCCACCCCCCTCTTTGGCAGACTTGTAAGGTGCTCCGCCCATGGGCCGTTTTTCGCGAGACTACGGCACTACATTTTAGTCTAAAGTGAGGAGGAGGCATTTACTCAAATGTAAACCTCACCTCCAACAACTGAAGCTGACTCCAGTTTTATACCACATCAACAACAGGAGCAGAGCTACTGCACTCTCATTCTCTACATGGAGAAGATTGACACAACACGCTGTTAGAGACAATTTATATATCTTGTAAATTTTGGTGTTAACATATTTTGTAGACCTAGACAGCAACGAAAATTAAACTGCCGAAAAATTTTCAATAGCTAAGTATTAAAACAATGCTACATGAAAATATAGCTCAAGCTAGTGACATGCCTGTGGGGTAAGTGCTGCTAGCGACGAACTTGAGCGCTAGGCACAGAAGTCTTGGGTAAGATCAACTGACTCAGATTGAGGCTATAGTTCCAATGCAGTGCGTTGGTTTCACAATTTCACCTTCGAAGAGTCTGCCCAAGGAGTCGTGTTTTATTCATCTGCCTTCACAAGCGATTGTAGCCAAGGTACATAATGGTAGGCACATATACAGCTATGTCTTGGGCCAGTGGTAGCTCATCAGCAGCTGAATCCTTCAAGTCCACCCTTGCCTTGCCAAAAAATTTTTTAACGTTTTCCTGTTGAATGTTGTCTTACCATGTTATCCGCCACCTGTAGTAGAGAAGTCGTCATTGGCTTAGTCCACACAGCTTTGCCACTCCAAACGTTTCCCCTCATTTTCTCTCAGTTGATACTCCCTGTTAGCACATCCTCAGCCTTGAGCTTCTTGAGCAGCTACAAATATAGATATGTATAATGGCATTCCGTACAGTGAAATCAACTGCATGTTGGTATATATAAAAAATAAGCCTATAGATAGAGTTATACAGGTTGTGTACTGCATGCATGCTCTGGCAATCTCCTAGTCTTGTTCACACTAGAGTTTATTGCTTGCAACTCACTATGATAGCTGATTCCACTGTCTTGTTGCTGTCTCTTGCGGTAGAAGGACTCCAAAAATACAGAATTGTTTGGTCTCCTGTTGGAATCTGGGGGAGCGAAGTCCAACCCAGTGCGTGCTTACTATAGCATTCATCTTCCAGCTGTCCTTGATGCGAGTCACCGATTCGACTATCAGTGATACGCCGACTTGGATGCGCGGGATGCGCACACATTTTAAACGTCGACAGCGACTACTTTAAAACAGTAGGAGGTTGCTAGAATCACAAAAGTTAGAAGTTACAAACCAGGGAAAGGCCACAGAAGGTTCAAATCGCACACAAGAGAAATCGGCAGCTGCTGCGCTGCCCGCGCGCCGAAAATCACGCGATTGTACAAAGTGCAAAGTACGAAGTTCAGTATGCGCATGCGTAGCACGGAAATACTTACCCAGTGAGACACAGCAGGCTAGAAACTGCATCTCTGCACGGATTCCCACCGCAGCAAGCGTCTGGAGTTTTACCACTATATGTTTAACTCCAAATTTAGCAAGTCCATGATATATAGCGCCTTCAAATTGATGTCAGCAGTTGTTTCAAGGTGGTTAACATCAATGTATTGTAGCAAATTAACCGAGGAAGTGTGTAATAAAGTAGCTATCTGTATGTTTTATGAAAAAATACTCAGGAAATTCTTGTTTGAGGTGCACTAGAGTATGAACCTTATAAACCCTACTGTTGGTGCTGTTTCTACACTAGAGTTCTAAATTAAACTATGTTGGGGCTAAAGTAAAACATATAGTGTTACACTGCACCTACTGGGTTAACTTTAGCACTACATAAATAGCACTCCTGGTGTTGGTATAACACCTCCCTTTCTTGCGTGTATCATGTGAACCTCACATTGGTGTCAATCCTACTCCATGGTGGTTTACACTAAGCCATGCTGGTGCTGAACTAAACAACCAAGTGTTATACTACACCTCATGGGTTGATACTTGCACTGCAGATATATGCTTACTTTAACACTACCGGTGTTAATTTCACACCTCTATTTTAACAGTGTGGGTGATCTTCTTCAGCTACAGCCTGTCAACGGACATCCTGTGTTTGAAAAGATCACACAAAAGTCACTGCAGCACAAACTTGGGTGAGCAACATCTGTCAACATCTGGAGAGACGTTGTCACTTACGACGAGCTCACCATCAACGAGCGTCAAAAGAAAAATGCCAAGTTTTCAGCAATGTTGAATTCCATACGTTGTGGCTGTCCAACTGCTGAAACTATAGGCACCCTTCAGGAACGGCTCATTCAAAGAAGCATTGCAGACAAATTCATTGAGCTTCAGGAACATGGACAATCACCTGTCTGTCTGTTCCTCAGAAGAAAAGCATGCAATGACTTCAACAGTGAAATGCTCAGTCGTCTGACCTCAGAAGTACACGAGTTGCCGTGGATATGCATTGGGGTGGAGTTATTCACCGGACCCTTCCTCTCCCCTTTCTCACCCTGCCCACTAGGAAGGGTCTGGGAACCAAACTACTAACACACCACATTTACCAACACTAACAACTTAATCATGCTGCTAAGGAAAGGTACAATGTACTGCAAAGTGTATGTACCCCATTTTGGTATTCACAACTGTGCAGAACGAAACACACCAGTCACATTCCAACACACCTGTCCAAACCCTAAACACTACACTTGAGTATGGCTTTGGCAGACTGCAAGACTACACACACAACCCAACCCCCTACCCGCCCTAACATATAATGTACACACACTCACCAACGTACCTTTGTTCCCAGGCCCCGCCCAGCTTTCCGTCGGTTCCAGTACGGTAAAGCACCCTCTTTACCGTACTGGAACCGACGAAAGCTGGGCGGGGCCTGGGAATGATAGCAAGCCAGGCTTTCGAGTCCCAGGGAGCCTGGGAACGAGGCTAGCACCAAGCCTCGTTCCCAAGATCGGCCTGGAAACGAGGCTACCTTCCAACACAAGCTGCAAACACGCCAAACTTCATAACTTGCTGTCCTCCAGTTGGCTGACACCCTTGCTACTGCAAAGCCCTTGAAGCCGGAACCCTACCAACACACAGCGACTGAAGAATTTACCTAGCTACACAACTTACCCCGATTGTAAACCACTAGTGTAAGTTCCACTTGCATAACACAAGCCTACATAGCCCTAGCCTAACCATACTTCACTAGTGTAACCATGGTCCCAACACTACAATCACTACCGTTTGATGTCATCCTCCATATAACCACCTACCTACCACTTAACTGTGCACTCCACTTTGCTACTACCTGCTGTATTGCATTTGATGTAGTCCACTACCGTTTTGCACACCTCAACGTTCTAGACTTTGCAAGCTGCTTCAACCACTCTGGTATTATCAACTTAACAGATGAAGAAGTGCTTGCAACCTTGCATGCTCACACAAGAGCTGTTTGCATCAAAAATTTTGCACTCCCACCAACATTCCAAAGATACAGTGAGCTTGCCATGTACTTTTCTGCCTACCTACACACTTGTTTCAATGGTCACCTCCACCAGGGCCAGTTGTTATACGTCCATTTCCCAACAGAATACCAGATTAACCCACTCACTAAACACACATACCATCAGGTATGTGACATCCTTGACAGACACGATAAATGGGGGGTAGTTACAGACCCTGACCACTCCTCTAACATCCAGATGGAGTGGTCAGGCGTAGACCTTGATACCCCACACACAAACCATGAGTCTGTCTATCTGGAAGATTGGTTTAGTGAACTGTCTGACAGAGGATATTGGGAAACCAAACTAACTTCCCACGCTTGGAGAATCCACCACCAATGACTCTACCATGGCCATACACAGAAGACAATTAATGGAGTCCCACCTTGCACATATACAAACAGACCACCCCACATACCTTCAAAGCACCACCATGCAATGCACACATTCTCTTCCCCTACACTTCTACCTCCCCCAACACACCCTCTTACACGCTGCTTCCCAGGGCGCACACACCACCATCCCAGGCATCCCAGCAGCATATGGTGCCACACACACACACACATACATACATGCAACCCACTAAACACCACACTCACTAGTTACCAAACCCACTTTTCTAACATTAATACCTACACAACAACCCTACTATTTACCAACCCTTCTTTACCTACAGTGCAGTCTTACTGGAACAGATGCCTCCATGACCCTTGTATTGTATGCCTACTTTAGTACTGTACCCCTTTTACATGCTATTAAATAAACATTATACATTTTGTTGACCCATGACTTTGCCATAACAACAACAGTAACACTCTTAAGGTTACGGGATACCGCTCACGCGCGCGTAGTTACCGTATATTCTAAATTTACGTACGCACGTTACAATTTTCACTTGAAACAGCCACGATTAGGTATGTATTTTTTCCAGCCAAATATAGAGTTCAGCAGCTATGTATATGAAGCGGTTTAATGTCCTAAGTGCTAAAAAATGGACAATGCAGGTCCGAACGGAGAGCTTTTTGGGATAGCGTCAGCTGTCGTAAGTATACAGAAGTTAATAATTGTGTGGTACATGGAGTTCAGCGGAAAACAGACTGTTTCTTAAAAAGCAAGAGGTATTTTTCAAAAACGCCTTCGTCCGGACCTAGAAAATGTTAAGAATTGTCCCTCTGCGTTGCCGTTCCTCCCTTCCGGTTGTTTGCGGAAGTGGAATTTGGCTGGAAAATTTGCGAACTTTGACCACGCGTGCACGACCAACCCTTAGAGATGTCTCATTGCTTCTCGCTGTGGAAGTTTGTGTCGTGCCTCTCGACTCATCCTTCGTGTTTTGCAGCTGTAGCCTAACGTACGCAGCCACCGAGAGGTGGTCCATCTGGACCACTGACCACGCCCACTTCCGTATCCCGTAACCTTAACTGCAAGTAAACAACACTGCATTTCACTACAAATGAACACTTTATACCAACTAAATCGTCCACAAATTGAATGCCAGCCACAGTACTCTTGGTCTTCTACTACTGTGCACCCACAACCTGTAGGTTAGAATATACATAATACATAGCTAATACAACATTAAGAGGACCCCACCACATCAAAGCATGCCTTGCTATTCACAATTGATAACCTGATGTCCTCCTTCCTTCCTCCTTGAGGGTAAAGCTTTTTTAGAAGCCACAAACTCTGAACCCTAAGGCTTTCTACCCACATACTTCAGGCCTAGTAGCTAAGTAGCAGTAAACTTTTAACTGCTAACTTTATTCCAAAAATGCATTACAGACAGTGATTTTACCTTTATTAACCTTAACAATCCACCATTTTCAAAAACAACTACCTCCTTTCTCTGTCTTTATACGTCGGTGTTGAACATGGTACACATGGGTTGTCTTGTACATGGAAGACTGTGGAATGTGTGTTAGCAGTGTGTATACAGGGTTTTGCACTATCTACCTAATATGCGTAAACATAAAAATGCATTGTGTTCCTTATATAGAAACCAATGTTGCAACTGCTGAGGTTATCCTTATGTAACGTGACTCACCCTTTATTATGTGGCTACGTAGGAAGTAACACCTTCACACCCATTTAATTACCAACCAAACACAGCTACTAACTTCAATGCTTTATGCCTGTGTGTTGCAAACACCATGCTAAACTCTGTAAAGGATAAGTCATGTATTAGGTGTGGATAGACTAATATACATGTAGAACAAAACAAAACAAAACCAAAACAAAAACAAAGCAAGCAAGTCACAAAAAAGTTTTCTCAATGAAAACAAGCACATGTAGGGATGGAACCCTCAAAAACCAGCCAAACAAGATAGGAACAACACCACAATACTTTTACACCATCCCTACATCTTGTGCCATTTTGCCGACTATGCATTGTGTTTGTTACTTGTGTGCACAGAAGGGTTGTCTTGGGCATGGAAGGCTGTGGGATGAGCAGTACTGGGTGTGTCTCAGGTACGTTAAGGCGTGACCAGACAAAATTTTTGCCGGACACGATATGCCGCATTACTACTCCGTCTTCTTCCGTATTTTGTAATATAGTATGCGTTGTGCGTGTATGACAGTACGTGCTGGATGCGAGTGAGTCCAGGTCTGGAAAGACTTTTTTGGATGAAGAGCGAATGAACACCTTGGAGTCTGAAAGCCAATGTACACGAATAACCAGTAAGTTTACGTGTTTAACTTGTTAACCCAACGGTTTCAAGTGATATCGATGCAAGAGCACATCGAAAACCTCGTTCCACCCTAGCTATTCTTGTAGAAAAGCGACGGAAAGTTAGGTCAGGGCTCCTGGCGTAGCTTTCCGTAGCTTAATACGAAGTAGTGCGATATGCTCTTTCAAAAGCTGAAACTCACAATAGATTTATATCGTGATTACATCCGGGTGCAATTTTTAAACTGCTAGTATCTAAACAGTGTTGTCCCACATGTCCAGTAGTCTACACACAGATCTGTAGCTTTTTACAAGGTGTCTATAGTCACTGTTGCTGTGTAGATCTGATGATGGGACATATAGTAGCTATTTTCAAAATCCTTTACTGTGTACAGGAGGCATTCATAGTTTGCTATAGTCCTCTGTGGCAATCTTTTGTTAGTTCGGATGAAGTGGCGAAGTGTATCCAATTTGTCCAGTTGCCGTTGTATTGCACCTGTTGTGTACTCACTTCCTAAAATGTTTTGCACTGCAGTACATAGTTTTGTTTTGTAGGAAGTCACTGTTGTGTTCGGTTCATTTTCTTTGTTGGTAGCAATCACATCTTCACAGAATTCTGTTGCTGTCTGTATACTGTATGTTTCATCTACGCCAATTGGACCTGAGAGATCACTCTGTGCGTTCGGTATTTCTGCTGTTGTGCTGTTGGGATTAGTTAGTGTGTCTTCTTCAACTGTGTCATTCTTCACAGTTTGTGTGGTGGTAGTGTCCATTGGCGCATGGTCTAAGTTGTCAAAGTATTTGTAACCAGTCAGTTTGCCGTCTTCATCATACAACTTGATGTATGGTGTAGGCAGTGTGACACTTTCACATAATACTTGCTCCCAAATCTTGGCTATTTTTTCTTCCAGCTCTTTTAGGGTGGTATGGCGGAAGTGGAGAAAGTCTGGACCCTGAACGTGGAAATCCTGAACGTGGAAATCAGGTGAGTGGTTTCCATCATGAAATTCATAGCCTTTATCTACCGTATGCCACCATATACCTTCACCACAAACTAGATATCGTGACAGTCTTTGCAGATGAGCTTGCCAACTAGATATTCTAGTAATAATAAAATCGGTCTCAACTGTAGTATTTTGAGTGAGACCAAGTTGGTGAGCCTCCTTTTGAATTCGTGTTTCGGTAGTTTGCAGTGTGGAGTACATGTTACGTTTAATTTGTTTGGCTTGTAGACGTAAAAGAATATTTGGAATGATTGAGTTTGGCTTTCTGTTTGTTGCATTAAATGCTGTTTTCTTTGCCTGTCCAAAGACACCCCCTTTGAGCCAAAATCCTTCTCGCTTTTGTTCCCCAATTTCATGTTTACATAAGTAATTTTCACTGCTCTTTAGTGACCTTGTTCTGGGTGGGATTTAGTGAGCTTTTTTATTTAGTGTTTTTGTAAATGCATCAATACACACAGAACCACTTGCAAACCATCACCCAGCTTAGCTACATGGTTTATCCTATGCCACTACTGATGATGAAAGTTAATCTGATGCCTCTCAGCAGGCAGGCACTGCAGATGTCCTCATAATATGTGGCCATCAATGCTGCCATTCTTCCAGAAAGCGACAAGAGTCATCAATAGTAAATTTATTGTCAATCTTGTGTGTACCATCACATTGTACTGGGCAGGGGTGGGGGGGAGACTCAAAGTAGTGTACAAAAAAGAGCGTGTCATACAACTTTATTGTGCCTGATAGTGTTGGTGACAGGTGATACTTGTATGTTTTGGCCTAACCTCAATGTTCTATTTAATGCACATCACTTTTGATCATAGTATTGATAGTATACTTATACATACATGTATGTACTCACCAGCTAAGACCAAAGTTTGTAGATCAGTCAGTGAACGCCACCTGCAGTTGAGGCTATAAGCTAGGTCATCCATTCTTGTTGACCTACACCCACAAGATCCACACTTGTAGTAGCCGCCCTGTTGAGTGCCATGCTCAAACTGCGCTGCTGGCTTGTCTCCAGTGAAAAAGAACAGTTTGTCTGTGACTGTGATGCCGTTTGTAGTTGTAATTTGTGCAGTAAGTTCTTTGATACATTCAAGCCTGTCACTAATTAAAGCTGCTTGGTCTTCCAAGGAAGAACTCGACAAAGCAATTATGTGTATTTCAGGTTCCTCAATGTAGGCTTGGATGTTTGTCTCTGATCCCTGTTGAATTTCATCATCCCTTTTGAAGACTGCGCTATTGTACACTACATTGCATGTGACCAAGATTTACCCTTTCCCTGCAATTGTTGCATGGTCATGCCAAACAGCCCAAGATCTTGTCCTCTCACAAGTTGCTAATTTTGCCCTAAGATTGTCATCCGTAATTTCATCAGGAAGTTTGATATGCAATTTATGATAGTGCTGAATCAACTCCTGTTTAGTCATACTCTTCAATTCCATATCTGTGTGTAGTCGCATGTATGGTTCATGCTTGTGTAGAAGTTTCATTCGAATTGACATGAAGGGTATCTTACGACCATAGACAGTCTCTTCCTGAATTGTAAGCTCACCGTTGACTATTGATCGCTTGGTCAATGTTTGAGGAGCACAAGTCTCTCCTAATGTCAATGTACCATCATCCGCCATTTTTGACCAGTCTTTCTTGACTCCTTCAACTGAACGATGGCAAGGAAAAGCAACACTGGTTCCAGGCATTTTTAGTTTCTTTGCCCTGATCCTTTGATTTAATGGCCTGTGATCAAGTTCTTCTACATCTATCTGATTATCCATTGCGAACTCTTTGACTATTTGTCCCTTGTTCCTTCCTGACATTCCATGTTCGGTAGCAAATATAGTCCAGTTAATTTTCTCACTTTTAGGCCAGTTTTGCAAGTCTCTCAGGATGGATTCTTTGTCCCATGTAAATGATGGTGAATGCTTTTTTGGTTTTGAAGGACAATGTTTTATGCGTTCTTTCTTTTGCTGAGGTGTTTCAAACGATTGCGCCATTCGCATCCTTTTGTATGTACACAGGGACTGACCCTCAGCTAAGACGTTAATAGCGTCTTGTCGATAATAGTGGTCTGTTATTGTGTCACGACACTCCCTCTGGTGTTTTCTCTTAAGACTTTCCCTCTCTGCTGCAGTTGTTTTCCTTTGTAAACCACTCCCTGGGAGTGTCAGTAATGCTTGTGTAAATGATTCCCCAAATTGTTGTTCATATGATGAATTGAGCTCATCTATCACATGTTTTGTGGTGGCATTCTTTGTTGACCTTGCTGTTTCATTTGTGTGAGTTGCCTCAGATATGTAGTCTCTAATGGCTGTGGGTTTGGGTGAGAGTGTATACTTTTGACCTGGGAATAGTGATTGTAAGTGGTTGTATTTCCGAGCACATTCCTTGCAGTTCGACAAGCTATGTCGAGCTTTCTCAGATTTTGCAAGCCTTTCCCAGTTACAAATTGAGAAAGTTGAGGTATATGCTTTCCGTGCATCTCTGTCACCCCAGTGTTTTGTGAATGCCCCTAATATTTGCTTACATTGTCGATTAAATAGTGCAGTTCGTCCTCCTTTCCCTTCAAAATAGGAGTTTGGTAAAGCAAATGAAGAGGCAAACAGTTTCCTGAAGTTTTGAGCATGAGTATGTTGATTGATCTCACAGTGGTGCTTTCCTTTCTCCATTTCAGAAAGTAAACAAATTGCCACCCTTGCATACCCGCAGTTAATCTTCAAGCTGATGGAGTGTGCCATGCTAATGCTGCAGTTACGAAGACGAGGAGTTATTGTCTCACAACACATTGAATGTTTATGCATTGGGCTATTCAATTTAACATGCTGTTCACTGCTGTGGATGAACAAATTTCAGTTTTGTCCTTGGACGACAAGTTAGTAGCATACACCCCCTTGGACTCAAAGCAGTTTTTACATTTTTACCCCTCTGGACATGATCACTTAACTGCATCCCCCTTAGGCATGGTTAAGGTTCATCAACAGCGAGTGTTTGCCTAGTGAATGGAATAGCTCATCACACAATCAATTTTTGATGATGTTACTTTTATGTGACTGTGTCCGTGCAAATCTATTCATAGTTAAAATGTGTCTCACCTTGACTGGATGATGACAACGTGGAGGGCATTTCCCGTGCATAGTTGAACTGGTTGCGCATGTGCAGTACAGTAATTTGACCTCTGACCTTAGGAAAAGATCGCCATGGTCCGATTTTTGTGTGATTTTTGTGTGAATGCCTTTACCCGGAGCAGTTCCGCACTGAATTTCCTACTTTTTGGACTCAAAGCAGTTTTTGCATTTTTACCCCTCTGGACATGACCACTTAACTGCATCCCCCTTAAGCATGGTTAAGGTTCATCAATAGCGAGTGTTTGCCTAGTGAATGGAATAGCTCATCACAGTCAATTTTTGATGATGTTATTTTTATGTGACTGTGTCCGTGCAAATCTATTCATAGTTAAAATGTGTCTCACCTTGACTGGATGATGACAACGTGGAGGGCATTTCCCGCGCATAGTTGAACTAGTTGCGCATGTGCAGTACAGTAATTTGACCTCTGACCTTAGGAAAAGATCGCCACGGTCGGATTTTTGTGTGAATGCCTTTACCCGGAGCAGTTCCGCACTGAATTTCCTACTTTTTTCGACGCAGTCTGCTTCAATGGCCCAAAGTCATATTGAAATTCCCTAGGGAAAGCAAAGGATGAAGATTTGAAAGAACTATGGCACAATTTATTGATAAAAACAGCTGATTTTTCGAACTGATAAGACACGAATGTTTATATTTTCCGTAAAGATAA
Organism: Agelas oroides; assembly: GCA_949130485.1. Taxonomy (NCBI): domain Eukaryota; kingdom Metazoa; phylum Porifera; class Demospongiae; order Agelasida; family Agelasidae; genus Agelas; species Agelas oroides. Next base: position 8,088,553 of record OX422184.1, on the reverse strand, counting down.
GAATTTCCGGACCCCCCGTGAGATACAGGTACTACTGTTGTCCTTCGCTGTTGTTAAAGCGGAGGTCTTAGCGTGTTGGGGAACTGCTCCGGGTTTTGCAATCTTTCTGACAGCATAACTCTCTTCACTGGATGGACCGGATGTGGGCGTGCCCACAAATGACGTCATCAATAGATTAAGTTTGATGAGAAGGTAGAACTTATAAAATATCAACTTCATGGGATGAATACTTTATGGTTCATGTTGCATCAGAGTTTCAGTACAGTGGTCATTCCATAATCCACCTGAGTGCATGTTGTGTATGGAGAGTGGGTTGTGTTGTGGGTGGCTGTAACTTTGTTGCGATTGAGTGTGGCAGGCATGGTTAGCTAATTTAATATGTAGAAGCTGTGGGGTGCAAGGTCAGTGCTGAGTCTGTGTGGCATGTTGGAGTGGGTTGCGTATGTTGTGGGCTTTTGTATATAGCTGCTGGGCATGGCAGGTAAGGGTTGTCTTGTAAGTGGAAGGCTGTGGTGTGAGCAGTACTGGGTCGGTCCGTAGTTAATGACATGGTGGTGTGTTTGAAGGGTTTGTGGGGTAGTTAGCTAGTTGTAGGGAGAAAGGTTGTTTGGTTTGTGGGTGTAGCTGGTGTGCAGTGTTGTTTTAGTTAACTATAACTTTAAATATAGTTTGGTGTGGCCTTTGTAAAATTTAGTTAACCAAAAGTACAACTAAAATTCTTGCTAACTTGGGAACTGTAACTAAAATGTCCAAGGACATACAAGAAGAAACCATAACTATACTAAAATAGAATACAGCCTGTTTTCAACAATAAGTGTAACTAAATACCTTTTAGTAAGGGGTTTTAGAGTTTCAGTGGTTGAAACTGTAACTAACTAAAAATTTTGTAAAACCGGGTAACTACAACTAAACTAAACCAAAGTATTTGCTAAATCAAAACTAACTATAACTAAACTAAAAGCACAAACCCCATACTAAAATTTGAAGGGTTTTATGGTGTACATGGTTGGCAAAATGGCACAAGATGTAGGAATGGTGTAAAAGTATTGTGGTGTTGTTCCTATCTTGTTTGGCTGGTTTTTGAGGGTTCCATCCCTACATGTGCTTGTTTTCATTGAGAAAACTTTTTTGTGACTTTATATATATATATATGGTACGTGCGTATTCCGTATATGCATTCTGCCCTATTTGTGCGCGATGCAATATTTCCGCATTGCATATTGGGTTCATGTATTACTGCTTGCTCAAGAGACAAGACTAGAAAGGCTGAACAGTGGGAATCAATGCAACAGGGATTTGAAAACGGCGAGGAAAGGGAGGCACTACTAGCGAGACCGAGACTGATTATTGACGGCGTGCTTCGTGACTCTGCCACCAGCGGGGAGTGCTCAGTGTACAGAGCGATCAGCTTGTGAGAATTCGAATCACGGAGGCCTGCGTGACTCGATCAAATATGAGCAACAGCTAGAGAAGAGCTTGTGAAACTTCCATACCACAACTTCAGTAATTGTGCTCAGGAAATGAGCTGACAATATAGACTACATCAAAAAAGACCTGGCTCCATACTCCATAGCTGAGAGAATCCTGATTCCACAGCTCTATGGGCTCAGCAAATATCCACTATATAGACATGCACTTGATGAGACAGTGCCGAAATGTGGAGTCACAGGAAACCAATGGAATATACTTGTTTGTACTAAGCTGTTGAACCCTCACCCTTGACTTGCAAATCATCAGGCCAATTGCTTGGAGACTAAATTTGTTGCCTACAGCTGTAGCTACTACCCCACTGTAACGACACAGAGTGTGTACAATGAACCCAACCACATAGCTACCCAGATGAGCACATAGCTATACCCAAGCTATATTGCTCCATGAACACCGGCATACATTTGATACCCTAGCCTCACCCCTGGGCGTTTCCCGCCTCTACTGTTACAGGCTACAGCTGGAGGTGGAGAAGACCTGGGAACGAGCCTATTGTTATGTGAGACTTACTGTATGCAAGTAGGAAAATGTAGTGCTATGAAACTCTAATGCATCATGTAACTCATTCACGCTCGCCCCACAATGCACTGCATTCCCCTGGTATAAATCATTGTACATACAACTGGCAGGCACAGATCCCATATTTATATCTCAACGTATCAGACTATCACTTTGCAGGGGCATTTTAGACCCTTTACATAAAGTTCGCCCTCACCTTACTTTTCTGTGTTTCGGACACACCAACTTTCCCTCTTAGGTATATACACTCGAGTAATGCATTACGTAATCACAGCGCACGTGCCTGACCTCAGAATCGATGAACAAAGTGAATCCCGGCTAGTACATGTAACGCTCCAGATACGCATGGTAAGTACTTAGTAGCTATTACTGTTTTTTTTTTTTTAATATTGGAATTGAGTGTGTCAATTGCTTGTTGTAGATGTAACCGTTCTAGCCGTTATCAAAACTGCCTGTGTGTGAAGAGTGGTAGACCATGTCAGGGCTGCCTTCTACAATGGTGGCGTAGAATAGATGAAAGTAGGGTGACTTTATCGCACTGTAACTTCGCAACGGATGGCCCGATTTGCGTACAACTTGCACCGATGGATTCTTCGCAGAGGAGGTTCACTAAGTTCACCCAACTCCATGTGGTGACATCACAATTTGTAATGTTTACTAGGGATACACGTTGTGCAACCTCGCTTCGCGAACGTCCGCGTTTGCCTTCGTATATTTCCCAAAGGGTACGTTCCCAATCCATGTATCCTGGGAACCAGACCAGTCTTACCATGTAAAAATGGCTACTGTTGTAAGCTTGAGTTGGTAGGGACAGAGAGCGTGTTTGTCTTACGGTACAGTTGCTATTTTTCTGCCTTTGGTTGCTCACAGATGGAACTGTCATACCAGTAAGTTTGATAGCTGTTGTGCTTACCGTTCTGGAGAAATCCGTGTTTTACGGATATCTCACTGCTGCATCTGTTTCCCTTGGGCTACCGACACAGTTTGCTCACTGTTGTTTAGTAACAGCTAGAGCTTTCATGCCTGCCAGTCTGATAGTGATCCCGTACACCATTCTTGAGATATCGAAGTTTTTAGGCCAACTTCCGGTTGACGACGACGACGACGACGACGACGACGACAAATCTCAATTGAACCCGGGTATAGCCTCGCTTCGCTCGGAATAAATATTATGCTTCTGATATACACCTCCCTCTTTTGTCCAGGTGTGTGGTAACGAAATACAAGTTCGTCACTTTTACATGCATGGTTACGGAATACAGTTCGCTCATTAATAATCATGGGAAAATATTAGCCTACCTTCCTTTTCCCCGTGCAGGAATCGTTACAGCATGCACTAGAAGCGACATATAACTGTACTATGAGTACCTTTTAACCAGTATAGTATTAATTCTTATGTACAACGTACTAAGGCGAGCGGGGATGACAAAGTTCGTGACTTTTGGCGTCAGATTTTGTCTTCAGAGAGGATTGCACGTACAACTTTTCAACACCTACAGGTAATACTCAAATTACTTGAGGGCGGCTCGGAGCAACTTCGTCGCTGTGTGCCAGGGGAAGCGAGCGACACGCGTTTCTATCTAAAAACCAAGGTGGTTTTTGACCGACCAAACGACTAAATCTAGGCGTATATCAAAAAGGTAAGTCGTCTCGGCGAAAACTCTTCAAGCCGCCCTGCGCCTGTCTTCGGATACAGTGTAATATACGGTAAGATGTTATTGGAACAGGAAATAACTGACGCCGAAGTCAGTACTTCGTACGCGGACTGTTAACCGCAGGCACGGCAATCAAATTGCCTGCTCCGCCCACCAAACCAGCATAGCTGTTACAGGCTAATGTAACTTTTTTAAGCGGTAAAGTTAAACGCATGCATGCCTGGATCCTGCACGAGGAAAAGGAAATTAATATTTTTTCATGAACGTTAATGAGCAAACTGTATCCCGTAACCTTAACTAGGGATGCACATTGTGCAAATGTCCTCGTTCCGCGAACGTCCGCGTTTGCCCTCGTATATCCCAAGTATAGTTTCTACGTTCCCAATCCATGTATCCTGGGAACCAGACCAGTCTTACCATGTAAAAATGGCTGCTGTTGTAAGCTTGAGTTGGTAGAACCAAGAGCGTGTTTGTCTTATGGTACAGTCGCTATTTGTCTGCCGTGGGTTGCTCACAGGTGGAACTGTCATACCAGTAAGTTTGGTAGCTGTTGTGCCTACCGTTCTGGAGAAATCCGTGTTTTGCGGATATCTCACTGCTGCATCTGTTTCCCTTGGGCTACACACACAGTTCGCTCACAGTTCGCTCACAGTTGTTTAGTAACAGCTAGAGCTTTCATGCCTGCCAGTCTGATAGTGATCCCGTAGACCATTGTTGAGATATCGAAGTTTTTAGGCCAACTTCCGGTTGACGACGCAGGCCCGTAGCCAGGATTTGTAGAAGGGGGGTTACATGGATGTCTGATTTGTATGTACATGTAGTTATGCATAAGCATGCAAGACTAGGGAGGGAGGGGGGGGGGGGGTCTGGGGGGATGCTCCCCCAGGAAATTTTTAGAAATTAGATGCTCTGAGATTGCTTCTGAAGCCATTTTGGGACAGAAGCAGAGCTGTAGTAGCTACATGGCTCGTGAGAGTATTTCATCCAAGTTTTGGCTGTCCATGTATGCATTTGCTAAGCCAGCTGACTTCGAATTTCCACGAGAGAAGGTATACTAAGTTTGGCAGAACAGCAGGTGGGATGACATCACTAGAAGGACAACTGAACTAGCGATTTATTTACGCGGCGTAAACAACTTATACGCGCACGTTCCGCACTGGTCCTCCATGAACAAACTCGCATAGCTGCAACCAGACATGTTTGAACAGCGGTGATTCTGAAAAGCAACGAGACTAGCTGAACAGTTTAAAATGGTAGGACATTTAAAATGTACAGTTAATTAAGCGGTGAATATAAAATCTTTTGGAAGTCAAAAGGGGGTTCGCTCGAACCCCCTCGAACCCCCCCTCCCTACGGGCCTGCGACGACGACGACGACGAAAAATCTCAATTGAACCCGGGTATAGCCTCGCTTCGCTCGGAATTAACCCTCGGCGCGCATGCGCAGCGAGGGTTACGGTAGTTGTCCTGTGTGTCTGTCCGTTTTCTCTATTCTGCCTTCTCGCGCTTTTAGGCGTCCAACGAGAGGTATCAGCGGCTACAGCGCGGAAAATGCAGTAAAAGTAAAAAGCCGTTTTCTCTAAAACTGTTTAGTTAAAAGTTAGAAGCGTTAACATAAACTTACGGCGACTAAGTCAGCCATTTTCTTCACGTGCAATGTTTCCGTATACCTCTCCGTAACACGCACGTAGCAGTAATGTGTGATCACGTGACTTGGAGCACGCGGTATAGTGATTTTTCCGTCGAACTAGAAGGACAGGGACAGGGACAGGAGGACAGAAACAGGGACAGAAGGACTGGGACAGGTACAGGGACAGGGACAGAAGGGCAGGGACAGGGAGAGGGACAGGGAAAGGGACAGGGACAGGGAAAGGGACAGTAGAACAGGGACAGAAGGAGATTCGAGGACAGACAGTTAGGAATGAATTAATATCAAAAGGCGTGCCATACCAACTCGAGAGCAAACGTCATGATACTATTGTTCACGAGACAGTGATCGATTCTAGTTAACACACAAGTACAATCACATGCACTGCTGCGCCGAGGGTTTGGCACTTCAGTGCCTTTCATTCCTTGCGCATTGGGCACTCAGATCGAAGACGGAACTGGATCCAGACATGTTAACTGACCCGAAGAACAGTACAAGTCGCTTGTGAGGTCAATTTTACCTACAGCTTGCTGTAGTTTTACGGGTCGTAGTTTCATACATACACTAACTCTGTGAACTAAATGCAGCAAATGTTTGGACCTGAAGAGGTTCGTGTTATCATTAAGCGAGTCTCAGCTATTACCAACGCTAGCTCTCTTGAGTCTCAAGATAATCCTCTATCTCTCTACCCGAACATGACCAGTAATGGCGTCTAAACAAGGCCCCTCGGGAACCTTGGAGGCCTCGACCATCGAGCAGCCCAACCCCTCCGTCACCATCAACTGGGCTGACCTGGAGGGGCTCATCAGTGTGGTTGTCCGCCGGGAGTTAGCTGCCCACCAGCGTGGCACGGACACATCACCCACCAATGGCGGTGAGTCAATAGTGGTACAAGTAGTCAGGTCGGCCATTCCCAGCCGCGGCAGAATCGGCGGTACATGTCAGCTAGGACACCGAACCGGCCATCAAGGACTGAGATCTGACGGAGCTGGAATGAGAATAGGTGCTCATTCCCCTGCTGTCATCACTATGAGAAGTTACTCGCTGAACTTACTCCCCAGATAGAAGCAGTGAAAGATGATCTTCTTGACTTCCCCTTTCTCCCCACTCCACAGGAATTCCACCATCATGAGCAGACCATGGAGAAGACTGAGGAGAACCTGAAGAAGCACGAAGAAGCCCTGACAACGAAGTCAGAGATGAAACTGGAAAAACTTCGTAACCCCCCTCCACCCACTACTACTACTACCAAACCTAAGTCTAAACCCAGATCTACAAAGCCAAACAAGAACAGGAAAGGAAGTCGGAACTCCCGCGTCCCCGCTCCTCCCAATCCTGCCCCGACTACTGACACTAATCACTTCCCTCCATCTTCCAACCCCCACCCCAGGTCCTATGCTGATTCTGTGAAGGATTTTCAGAGGACAGGGTACAGAAACCGGACCAACCAGCAGAACGGATCCTGGACATGCCCCAACGACCCCAGACGGCCGCTCAGATCCAAGGAATCCTCCCCACACCGGTGTATCCTCCTTGCCCTTTCCCAGTCCCACCACCACACCTACCTCATCATCTCCCGGTCCCTCCACCACTCCCAATAGACAACTTTACTGTAAGCAAAAGAATGTTGATGAGATGTAATTGCTACGTGACGTCACATCCGGAGTACGTTCGCTACTGCTCTGGGGTACTTTTCCGTTGAAGTCAGTACTCAACATTGGTGATTTCTAATAAAGCGATTGCAAATCAGTTAAGCGTACGTGTCCAACCCTTTTTGTGAAAGAACGAAGGTGTTATGTTGCTTCGTTGTGGAGAACCTGCTGGTTGAAGTTGGCTTACAGCATTGGGCATTGTCGGTACGTATTTACTTACCTGCCACCTGAACTCGCTGCTCAAAGATATAGTTCAGCTTCCAATGATGTCTGCAGACCAAGGCAGCGTGCTACAAGACAGCGTGCCTCAAGACAGTGTACCAAGTGTAAGTTGTGGGTCATTTCGTACATCAGCGTTGGGAAAATGCCGGCTGATGATCCTCGATGACAAAGTCCTGAAGGGCTAGCGCTTTGATCCATCGCTGCCGTTTAGCTTCGTCTTGAGGAAAGCGGTACATAGACACGCTCTTGTCTTTCGCTCGAGTGTTCCCGCAAACAACGCACGTATCTCCGGGCATAATAGCAACACCACAGCTTCACAACCGAGCAAGATAGCACCTTCGTTCTTTCACAACAGGGATTAGACACATGAGCTTAACTGATTTGCAATCGTTGTATTAGAAAATACGGTACAGCTAACCAGCGCGCAAATTTCGAACTCACCAATGTTAAGTACTGACTTCAATGGAAAAGTACTCCAAGTTGGCCAAGGCATGTACTCCGGATGTGACGTCACGTACAATTACAAATAATTGAATACCTGAAGTCTTAAAATAAAGTTGTCTATTCACCCTCATCTCCATGCTCCACTACCACACCCTCCCCATCCTCATCTCCCTGTTCCACACCCACCCCATCGCTATCTACCTGCCCCACCACATCATCTTCCACCAACTCCACCACCCTCACCAACAACTCTTGCCCCTCCTTCTCAACCTAACACAGACACTACAACAGCTCATGGCCACAACCGGAGGCTCCGCCCCACCCAACGGAGCACCCCCAACAGCACCTACTTCAACATCCTAAGTTCTACATCCAATAGGGTTAACAGTAGATACATAATTAACTTAAGCAGTCAACCCCTAGACCCTACCTCTGAACGAGTTCTCTCCAAAGGCCTTGGCTTCATACCTACCCCTAGAATGCCAAACATGAAAAGCCTACTGTCTGATTTTTATAGATTCTCCAGGTCCCTCAGAATCAAACATTTTTTCAAAAATAAGCCAGTCCTTGTTCTTGCTAAGGGAGTGGAGGAGGTTCTTGAATTCCTGTTTAGAGAGGTTGGGATATGTGGGTGGCATGGAGAGGGTGGAGAGGGAAGTTTTAGTGAGAGTGATGCATTGCTCAACTGTAGGATTGGATGATAAAGGTGGGGTCCAATCTGATTTGCCTTTGAACGGGTGTTTGGGAGGGAGCACCAGTCAGCTGAATCCAATTGCTTCCAAAATTCTTAATTAGCACTTGGAACCACAGCCCAACAAGACAATTACTTAGATTTAGGTACTCCACTACCAAACTAGACCACACACTATATCTTGGTAGCATATACTAGTATAAATGTAGAACATTGTGGGGCGAGCGAACAATGCACCTCACCATCAAGAAGGCAGACAAAGGGAGTTGTATCGTAGTAGAAGATACCACAAACTACATAGATAATGGGCTTTCCCACTTACAGGATGCTTCTATATATAGGCAGCTACTAGGAGACCCTACTGAGCATAAGTCTGAGAGTATAAGCCGTTTTATAGACGACCTGTATTCCCAGAACTACATAGATAGGCACACCCATTTGTTTTTGAAGCCTCCAAACACCCCTAGGACCCAAAGACTGTATTTTCAAAGAAAATACACAAAAATCCCCCCAGCATCCGTAGGGGGTACCCTAAAAGTTTTGTTGACCCACTCCTCTCTACAGTTCCATACTCCCTTAGAAACAACTACATCCAACCTCTTCCTACCCCTAACCTCAACCTCTCCTCTAGCCTTAATATCACACCTAACCCCAGATTCATCATTCCTTACTGCCCTTCACTTACTCACCTCTATCAAACTCCAACCCATCATTGGGACCTTATCTCTAAGGACACGAACCTCACACAACTCTACTCCACAGCTTTACTTCAGACGAGAAAAGGCAGTCTCCAACCACCTAGTCTCTGCTAAGACACTTGGAACACCCCCTCCCCATACAGCCGACCTTCCACTGCAGGTAAGTACAACCGCTAGAAGAGTAAAACCATGTAATCACCCACTTTGTCTCACCTGCGCTAAACTACTTTCCTACAACGTCATCCATTCTAGCATTACACATCAACCCTTCTGCTTCACTGATACCTTCACATGTTATACAGGTTGGTCCCAACAGTATCAGAGTCTCCTGGACCCATGCAACCAGCCACTGTGAGATACACTGGATCAGGGCACTTAACACAGTCCTCCCCTTTGGTCTTAATTCCCAGTACTCTATAACATAGGTCCCCCCAAGTAACATGAGCATGGAGAGAGGGACAGGGACAGGGACAGAGGAATGGTAGACCTGTGCATGTGCCTTGCATGTATCATGCATGACACATGCATCCATGCATGGAATATGTTGAAACATGCATGTTTCATGTACAGAATTTCCAGCAGGGTTATTAAACCTTTCCACCTCTACAATCATTGTCAATGCTGAAAATGAGTATCTAGTACAGTCGCATGGGTGGCTGGGTGGCTGGGTGACTGTCTGACAAGAGATGATACATGAAAAGAGGAAAGGAAGCTTATGCGTGACAGTGTAAATGTGCGTACACATACACGTACTCCGGTACTGGAAACCATACCCACTCTACTCGTGCACCAAACCACATGCAACATTAATAGTTACAAAATTTTGTTACAAAGGCTATATTGAGGTCACAAACGGTATGAGAGTTTCAGAGAGAAAGTTGAAACAAGACTATACATGGGACAAGAGTACCAGGAAAGAAGAGTGGAGGAAATGCAATATGTTGGTGTGTGTCGAGTGGGGGAGCACCAACACCGCTGGCACATCGATGTTCAAAATTTCACACATACATAAAGTGTGAAGTTAAAACATAAAGGGAGATGGGGATGGGGCATTTATGGCTTAAATGGATGGGGCATTTTATGGCTTAAATGGGTGTGGCATTTATGGCTTAAATGGGTGGGGCCGGAGGCTGAGGTGGTGGATAATGAGAGTATCTGCTCAGGCAATGTGCTTGTACAGTCAACCCACCCAGGCCCGCAACCCCGTCCACAGGGGATCTCCACCCAGCTACCACAGTGTATTTAATTGCAAGAGGAAGGACAGCTGTAGTCAAAAAGACCCCACATAGATACATGTGTATAAAGTATAAAGCCCTTATCCTAACACAGCCCCTGATCCAGCCCGTAGAGAAACCTACAGCATGCACACAGAGAGGTTTTAGTATCTGAGCTTACTGTTGTAGGATAACTGTCATTACAAATAACTACCGGGACATACCCCCGAGGTTTGGGCAAGCCATGACTACCGCCGTAGGGCACGATAGAGATTCCTACATGCAGTTTGAGTACAGTTGCTAGCAGCTATATCCCGTTGAGAAATTTTTCAAAATAAATACAGGCCCTAAAGAGTTTTAAAGACAAGACATGTGCACTGCACTGTTCACGATGTAAAGAACAACAACAATACGTAACATAATGATGATGTATTGTAAGGAACGGTACATGGAAAATCTGCCGAAGCTGTGGGTATTTTTGAGTCAAGAGCGCATGATGACATGTTTTATTGCAGAGGGTGGAGGAAGAGCGTGTAACTGGCAAAATTTCGAAACAGGCAGAATCTCCCGCATTTAGAACACAAGTTCGCAGTTGCATGATTTATGACCTCACAACGCTGCAGCTCCTTGGGTAATTCTTAAAACTTCATCTTCACCATACCTTAATGAGGGACCAAGTCCTGATGCAGTCCTTAGCACCTGAGCGGTCAAGTTGTAGCTAGTGTGCGGGTGACGTGTGAGTAAAAGTAGCTGCAAAACAATCGAGTTAGAGGCATATTGGTTAGATAAGGACTGCACGTAACTCCACTTCAATGCCCCAGATGGGTTATTTGATCTGCAGATTATGTAAAACTCCCGGCCCTATTTATGGCCCCGCCCACTTTTGGGATCAAGTGATCTACTGTCTTCGGCATTGGGTCACTAGACGCATTTGCTGAAAGGCGGTTAATGTAGAGATGAGCGATGGCTTTCATACTTGCACGCAGAAAAGACCTCATGGTGACCTAATCTGTCATAGTTTTAGAAGTGATTTCGAGCATTTTTGCTCATAGCTCAGAAGCGGTGGTACAAAATGACTTCAAAACTTATAGGTTACCTAGGCTTACCTAGCTTTGGCAGAACGTGGTATAGTTAGAAACAATTGCGGTTTAAATCACCGCCTTTTGCGTTGTTTGCTTCCAGATGTGGATCGGTGAGGAAGCCATATTCCAGCAATAAGAAGGTGGCCATGGTCAAAGTTTTACCACATAATAGAGAAAAGGTGTGGTGATATACCAAAACAGTTTCCACTCTTGCAGCAACTTTTGACACGAATATATAGCTCCAAATATTGCACAAATTCAGCTCTGCTCCAACTAATACAGGTATGACCCCTTGCAGCAAACACCCTCCCCACTCTTTATCCCACAAGTTTTTACATATTAAGTTGATGGGGAGTGTCTGCTGGTTGTTGATTTTTCCCCATCCCCCAACACACACTCACCTTTCCAGGGAAACTTTCAGTTTCACCTGCATTAATACCTTAATACATGTGAAAGCCTATTAAATGTGAAGTTGCCAAGGTTCTAGTCAGTTGCGTCTAATCACTGGACTGGATTGTGGACTGGATTGCTGGACTGGACTGCTGGAATGGACTAATCGACTGGATTGCGGGATGAAAGGCCTGGAAATAGACTAGTGACAGTAGTGTTAACTGGGTTACAAAGCCACTCCATGAGGACCACACCTTTCAATCTGCAGTCCAGTGCTTTAACCATTACGGCACCAGAAGCCCCTGTTGTTCCTGTTGATTGTACAACAGCTACATACATAGACAGGATAATGAATTAAATTGACATGTACAGGTCTACACCAGATATTGGTGCATGACTGTTACATAGATAAAGATTAGTATCTCTTCAACTTTCCACAAGTATTGTCAATTATGGCAGTAAACGTAGCTATTGCTGACTTAATGTGGCACACTTCTGGTAAACTCAAGTGTTTGCTGATACAAATTAATTCCACAATCCTCAGGAGATCGCCCACTTTAGCTCATGTAGGAACTGGTACCCATGGACGCACACTATAGCTACCAACTATGTAAGCAACAACTTATAGGAAAACTGGCTGCCGACTGTTGTTTGCCTAATTTCTACTCAAGACCTACTGCACAGGGAGCATTAAAAACCCTTGAAGATTGCACTTTACCACTAATTATAACATCACTGTAATCAGTAAATGCATGCATGGCAAAAGCAGCCTAACTCATGTATCCATACACATATCAAGTATTTGGGCACTTGCATGAAAATTAAAATTTATAAAATGAGTTCATCAATGCTGTATACATCTTGCACACTTCTTGAACACCTGCCTAACTTGGAAATTACTTGGAAATGTTTGAAACTTGAAGTAGACACAATGTGCACAAGACCTGCCTACTAGAAGTGTAGCATTTCTGAAGACTGCTTGCTCACTAGGAATTTCACAACACTGGAAACCCTGGGACACTCACTCCTTTCTTGCTGTGTAAAATGGTTTCAACAACTCCCATAGCACCATTACATAAACAAACGTGCTGCCATAAGTTGGCTGTTAGCATAACTTACGTAGAAATTTGTACTCATACTCCACCGAGCAGCTGTCTACTGTCACTTGACTGTGTACTGTAGTGAAGTAGCATTTATTGCTGCACTCAGCCAACTTGGAACACCCATTGCACGTATCAATGCAGCTCACTCTGGTGCAGCAGCATCAGCAACTCCATCAGACCAGGCTGGAGGCTTGGAACCTGTTATGTTCCTAGCACTCATGTTGTAGTGTGACACTTTCAGATTGCTATTAAATAGATGAACTGCACTTTCAAAGTCAGACATGTTATTAGCTGTTGTAGGAGATCTCTGTAATAGAGTTGTCCATTCATCTTCCGTGACTTTACCATCACGAAGGTTCATTAGGAGTTTCCTAAATGCAATTGTGTTGAGATTGTTGCCTGCTTGTCGCATAACTTGTTCAAGGATTACAACCGTAGTAAATAAGTGTAAATTGACTGAAAAAGTCAGCATCAATGCTGTGCTGCAATATTTGACCAGCAGAGAACATGTCAGTCCTCTGTGTTTGTTTTGTAATTCCTTCTATAAGTTCTGGTGTCAGATGTGGGTAATTTCTTGTGTGCTCAGCTTGCTCTGTCCAAGAGAGATGGTACCTCTTGACTTCTTGTATGGTGGTTGCTTTACCAAAGTCAATTAGTACAATCTGAACTGGAACTTCATCAGATATGGAGTTATGCTGTGTTTGTACACGTTTTTCAGAAATGTTGTTTGTCTTGATATCATTGTGGAGTATAGAAACTTCATCATGCAAGTAACGTAATGCTTCCATTAGTTCAGCGCAAAGAGTGAGCCAAGCAGTTTCACCTGTGATTAGTTCGTTTATGATAGCATCATTAAGCGTCAGCATAGCAATTCCTTCAAACTGCATCACAATCTTGTATGGCTGTTGATGAGTGCACACCCCAAATAGGTATGGAACATATGGGTGGGAAAGTTGCATGAGGATGGACACTTCATGGTGGACATCAGCTAGTCACAGACTGACGCCTTTGTTGCAGCTCCCACTGCCAACGTTCCCAATATGACCTAGAATTACGCTTGTAAAGATTAACCTTCATCTTTGACTCACTTAGCAGGTCGCATTGGTGCTCAAGTCTCTTTTCAAGAGACTTAATGGCACCCTTTAGTCCATCCATTCTGCGTTTTCTCGCCTTCTCGACTTCTCATCTTTCTTTTCTCTTCTGTAATGTTCTTTCTACTGAGCTCCTTGCTAGAGGTATCGTGGACTTCACTGTAAGTTTCCATCATCATTGTGCAGCAGCTGCAAGAACGTGTTAGCCATGACACACCCACTCACTAGCCTGCCTAGGGACATGGTGTATCGCGTGAGGAGCTGCCGTTACCCGAACCAATATTTACCATACGTAGATAGTCTACAACCCTACTGAGTCCAACTAAACCTACGTGACTTGCTAGGCTACTTCTGTTGATGCTGTCCTCAAGCGGAAGCTACGGAGTATGATTCCATTTGATGCACATCTTGTGAAAGCAGACATGTCCTACTATAAGTGGCACATCTTTCGGCAGGATCACCTATTTTATTGGTGTTTGTGTGTTTCAAGACTGCTAGCCAAGATGGCACAACTTTCGGCAGCAGCCTGTCAGGATAGCACATCTTCCGGCAGCAGTACATCTTTCGGCAGCAGCCTGTCAAGATGGCACATCTTTCAGCAGGATCACCTATTTCATTGGTGTTTGTGTGTTTCATGACTGCTAGCCAAGATGGCACTGACTGCTAGCCATAATAACATACAGTCATTATAGTCTCACATATAGCCACCCCCCGTTTTGCAAATGGGGGAAGGGTCTGGTAACTTCCTTTACAGCACCGCACTATACAGTGAAAGACCAATCATAGTGCAATATTCTGACACAAGTGCTGATATCATAACTTCAATAGGAAATTACAAGGTGTGAATCAGCTCTAAAACAGCTGTCAGTCTTTCCAAAATTGTAGCTGAAAATTACTCCATCTGTTGTGGAATGGGGTGTGGTCAGATAAGACTAAGTCACATGATATACAACAAACCTAAACTACAACTCATGCAAATTGCACACACAAAGAACATATGAAGGGGTTTGTGTTGCAGCTAAAATGTTTTGGAGTTAAGCCTTAATTTTGCAGGCCAGCCTTAGCTATATTCAGGTGCATGGTTCACATGCATAGGACATAGAACTTTTAAATTTCATTTGAAAGCAAAGGAACAACTACATAAACAGTATCATTAGCCAGCATTCTACCAAAGTCCCTAGTACACGGCTGTAACTGTACCTTGTGACTTGATGACAATGCAAATTCTTGAACGGGGGAGGGGGGGGGGGGGGGGGGGGGGAGGGGTAAGGGTGTAAATTTCTGGGTAGTGATTTCTGTTTCTAAGTTGCTTTGCATGAGAGATCCTCTAAGGTAGGTGGAATGCTGGAGAAGAGGCAGGTATTCACCAGTGAATTCTTGAGGCCGTATGATTTGCTATCTAGGAAACTATGCACATACTGGACTGAAACATGATGGTTGTTGGTATGATATGCACCTAGTACTCCATTCATTCTTTCATATCCAAAACATCAAAATGAATAGACAAGACCAAAGTCCTGTATACACATGGTGAGATGTCCGTGTAGGTGTGTGTTAGGTGTGCATGCCTGTGCCATAAAGATGTTTGTATGCCTTCCAGAAATCTTCAAGAAAATTATCAGCTTCCTGAAGTTGTGCACGCGTGATTCTTCTTCGAC
Source organism: Agelas oroides (assembly GCA_949130485.1). Taxonomy (NCBI): domain Eukaryota; kingdom Metazoa; phylum Porifera; class Demospongiae; order Agelasida; family Agelasidae; genus Agelas; species Agelas oroides. The sequence continues at coordinate 8,072,999 of OX422184.1, read as the reverse complement.
ACAAAACGAAACACACATAGGCGTGCACAGCAGTAGAGGGTTGGGGGGGGGGGGAAAGCATGTACAAAATTTATGATGTGCGGCACTACCACTCAGCTGAATGTCCGTCCGCTTGACGATGGGACTGAGTGGGTTGTTGGTCGTTCGATGGAATCGGTGGACTCCTGGGCTGCTGCTCTTTCGACTGGATGAGTGGACGTCTCTCTTATCTTGAGTTACAAAGAATGTCTGATCTACGTACCTATCTAGCTAGCTGTGGCCTTGTAGACAATAGCATGGCGCCTGCCCCGCAACCAGGCCACACGGGCAGTTGGGGGGGTGTACGCCCCCCTGCGCCCCCCCGTGGTACCGCCACTGGAAACACACCTTCGTGCCAACAGTTGTAGTGCTGCCATGGCAACACATCTTTCAGAGCAAACAATGAATAGAAGATCAACCAGTTTTTCCACTGCTCGTCAGTGAAGCCTGAAAATCCAGAGGAAATTTTCATAGGAAGACGTCCTATGTCAGCAGGGGCAACGAAGCTATCAACCTTCTCTTGAATAACATTGAAATGTTTACTGCTTAGCAAAGAACTGCTTTTCCATAATTCAGTGATGCTCTTAGCAGTGCCTAGTAGTAGGTTGTGCAGAGGGTCTATCACACACATTCTTCCCTTTTCACCAAAGGAACGTGTTGGGAATGACAAAAGGCATTTCGAGCAACCCTTACAGGCCCCATGTCCTACAAAACCACAAACTTTTCTACTTGCTGGGACATCACAACTGCAACAGAGCAATGTTTAAGTACCGTCAAGGTTTGTAAACGTAGTTTTCACCACTGTAGAGATATTCTAATGCTCGTGTAGGCCTGTTTTAGTGCGGGGAAAGATTCAAAACGTTTTAGCCATCGTGGAGGTCTTCTAAAGCTCATGAAGGTCTGTTCAATTATCACAAAGGTTTGTAAACATTTTCACCACCGTGGAAAGCTTCGCTCACAATGACAGGGTGATTATTGCAATCATTTAAAATAACACCTCTCCAAAGCTTTAGTTCTTCGACAAGAGGACTTAGCAGTGAGTTCATCAGCAGAGATGGCTCATGTGGGCCAGGAATAACACAGGCAAAGATGATGTTCTCCTGCAGAAAGCGCTCCTTGCGAGTTTATGCACGCCTACCATATATATGGTGCCATCTAGTCCCCCATGGTGATATATAGTCCCATTCTGTCTACCATAAAGCTCTAGCAACTGAATGGGTGTCCAAATTGAACAGCAAGATCTGATTGGTCAGCAATTCATGAATACTAACTAATAACATCAGCTATAGCACTCCGATATATAGAAGTAGGAGATTCATGATACTCAGATAAACTGCTCCCTCTGTAGAAAATGTGAACTATGGCGTGATAGGCAAGTACATCCTGGAGTTTATTCAGATGTCTATGATCAAAAGTGTGCCACAGGCTTTATGATGATGTTATGGATGCAATGGAAATGCAATGTATGAACACTTCTTTGACTCCAAATGGCCACCAGGCATTCTGACAACACATTCATCTAAAGAATACAACGAATGGCAACCTGGGCAACGTACCATACATACCTATCAAACCGGTCTCTTTCACTTCCAGCCATCTTACGAGCTGAGTAAATGCTACTAGGGAGACCATTAACAAATGATGATGGCAATGGTGCTACCCATTTCCCAAGAGATTTAAAGAACATAGCGAGAAAATGCAAGAGAACATCAAGAGCATTATCGGACAGTCGGAAAAGTGTCTGGAACATGAAAAGAAAGAATAAATATAACTGAAGCAGTAGTGTGCATGCTTTGGTTTCTTGAGCAGCAGCGTAGATAAATGAGGACTCTGGCTGACGTATAATTAGATTCATGATAAAGTCCTTGAATTGAATTTTTACGTTACATTGGATCACAAATAATGGTACATATTACGGTGTTTCTGGGTAGCCATTTAAGTGAGCTCTATGACATGTTGCTATAACAAAGTAGCATACATTTATTT